>CM070841.1:22815600-23215600 GCA_036326025.1 Chrosomus eos
AAGAATATCCTGTAAGTTTCAGAACTGAAAACGTCCTTGTTAGTCCAATAAATGCTTTTGACACCGGCCTCAGCAAACGCCTTGTTTTTCAAAGTGGGGAACTATGACGTAAAAGAGGATAAAACACCACCCCCGCAGAAGATGATCAACGCCTGCTTCAACACGGCCGGTTTAGCCCCGCCCACCGGTTCGCGCATTACACGCATAGCTAAATAACATAGATGCCTACCTCGTGATGACAAACCGGTCGAGCTACCGAGCAATAAACATGCCGTTTACAAAATATTGTGCAGGGCCTGGTTGTAGAAGAAGACAGTCGCTGCGTAAGCTTCCTCTGGATTCCAATAGGAGTGCATGGATAAACTTTATTTTTAATGACGTTCCACTCCAGCTGATGAGGTAAAACATTGTCCATCTGTTCGCTTCATTTCACTGAGGATTGTTTTGTAAACAAGACTGGATTTGCAGACCGATTAAGAGTAAAGAATGGTGCTGTGCCGTCTATATTGGATCTGACAGGAATGGTGAAACACCGGACTCTGGGTCAAACATGTATGGGCGAATCATTCCAGTTGCCATTTTACAACATTGGACGTTTTCAAAACAATTCCCCCCAAGTGCATCAACGGGTGAGTTGAAACTCATTATGCAAAACTTAGCTGCTATCCACTCACAGCAGTGGGCGTTTACTTCCAAGTCTCCAGTGCGAGACGCCCATAAAAACCGAGCGTTTTTCAGCTAGGCTCAAAACTAGGGTACAAAATAGCCTATTACTTATTCATTTTGATGTTTTTGAATGCAAAAACCAAGCGAACGTCATAAGTTTACCTCAGACAACAATATAATAAGATTTAAAAAGCCAGTTCATGACCCCTTTAAGTGTCAGGACATTTCGAACTATTTGATTCACCTTTTATTTAATAAGGTTTGTTAATGCTAGGAAAAATATTATTAACTTCTCAAGTGTAGACATTCACGATATATCGGCCACCATATCGGTATCAGCCGATATATGTTCAATTTTAAATGTATTGTTATCGGCCTGATAAAATTTGGCCGGTAGATTAAAACCGATAAATATGATTTATTTATTTCAGCTGTAACTCTTCAAATGTGCACTGTTCCGCATGATGTTTTTCAATTGCTTGAAATATAATTGGAATCACTTCAAAAAAGGAAAATACAGTTAAGTGCAACATGTGCAGCGTAAGTCTGCCATATTAGACTACATAATATTATAATGAGAACATTATAATTGTGTGTTTGGGACATGGCTTTAATGGGGAGACTTTTGAGACAAAAAATGTAGAAAAATTTGGATTTAGATGTATCTGCCAATATATTGGTTATCAGCTTTCAAATATAAAGAGTTATCTGTATCAGCCAAAAGTTTCATTGAGTGAATAATTACCACAGAAGCCGAAAAATCTCGGGCCAGCAGCATGTCCAAATTTCAATCTTAACCGTTCTATTTCATCAGAAACGATGGGCTTTAAGTGTAAAATACCGAACTTGTCCTTTAACTGGATTCTGAGGGTACGTTTACACGGCAACGATAGGCTTAAAACGGAGAAGTTTTTCCTTTTAGTTTTCCGCGTATAGACGTCACCATTGTCAAAACGATCCCTATTTACACGGATCCGCAAAAACGACTAAAAGCGCTGTATTCTGCTGGCAGGCCATTAGATGGCGATGAAACACTAGACTGAACACGTAATATGCATGTGCATGACATCATCGTCTTCACAGATTCACGTTTTTGCTGTTTACACGGAGACCTGTTTTAAAAACTTGCACTTTGAAACCTGTTTTCAAAACTTTGCGTTTTCAGGCCCCCAAAACGCTGTTGTCGTGTAAACGAACTGCCAAAAAGCATAAAAAGTTTTACGTTTTTAGTTGATAAAACGGTGTAGTGTAAACAGCCCCTGAGTCTACCTGCATGCTACAGAAACTAATAGAGTGAATGAAAGAGTAATAGAATAAACAAACACTAGAAAGAATAAATAAGCAAAAGGACAGAAACCGAAAGCAATAAACAATAGAAATAGTGAATAAAGAAAGAGCATGGGAAAAAAAAGAGTCAAGAAAGCGATTTGAATCTCTCTCCTGGTTGTAGTTCATTGAGAGTTACTGAATCTGTTTGAGTCAATTCATTCACCTCATCTCTCTTTTTTCCTCTTTATTGTATTGTGTGTTTTATTGTATTTTAATGAGCTGTGATTCCACCTGTACAGTTCAGGACAAACACACTCAAGAAGTGCATTCTGTGTGTGTCAGATACATGTGGTGTGCTCTTTGCAGAGTTGTGATGTGACCTGATCCCGGATCAGATGAGAGATCATTCGCTCATGCGTTACATTCTCACCCTGAGCCAGTAAGATGGGGAATTCCTCAGCGCTCATCTCCTAGGCCTCTCCGAAATCTATCCTGCCCAGTCAGGCTGGATTACATCTCCCGTAACTCCATTTCAAATACAAATCATAAATGTGTTTCTCTTTCAGAAAGGTGAATTATTGATACTGTATGTGAGCTGCAATCCCTGGAGAGAGCTCATGAGTTGAGGAAGAGGGGAGCGAGGATTTTCTCTCTCTCTGCACACACATACTTAATCTGTTTAATGCAAACTGAAGTAGAAATCCTCTTTGCATGTGTGTGTGGTCTCAACTTTTAGTCTGTAGCATTAGGCAGTGTTATTGTAGTATTATTTATATACTTATATTTACCTTAATTGATTTTAACTGACAACTGACAATGAATCATTTTTTTTAATCTGTCTTTTTTAAACGTTTTGTCAACAATCTAAGCGATTCACTGAAACGAACGGATTTCCTGATACATCCTAGTGCCCACATGTACATATATTAGCATTAGTATTTGTCTTTTCAGGTTTTGACTAATTTAAGTTGAAATCCTTCTAAATATGTGGTTTCCTTATTCAGAAATGAACATCTACGTGTGCTAGTTATGTTGAACACATGCTTCACTTTTGATAATTGAAAGTTTCATGAAAGATTGTGGGTCACAGAAAGAGAGTTGACATTTTCAGGGTGCATGCGACTCAACGGTTATTCTGTCATTTGCTTTTCAAATGACACATTCATGTGAGATTGTGTAGGTAATTCAAGGTTCCCACAGTCACGGAGAAGCTGGAAATATCAGTGAATTTAATTATTAGTGTACATTGTCATTAATGAAATTCTAAAAAGTATAGTTAGGCTAGATTGTCTAATTATGCGCAGCTCCTAATATTCTAGTGCAGTATCTATAAAATGATTACAAATGCTTCTCTAGTAATCACAAATGACCGTAAAAGTCATGGTGGAATCATGGAAATTCATTGGTCAAAAGGTGTGGGAACTCAAGTTGTGGTTGATCCCACAGCTGTCAGGATGTGTTTCCTGGCCTGTCAAATCTATTTCTTTTATTAATGCTGCTGTTTCTCTGATTAATTATTCATAATTCCTGTCTTTATGGTGTTTTATGTGATCTTACCTGTATGAATGTGTCTGCCCTTCTAGAGATGTTTAAAATCATATTGACATTTTTGACAGGAACATAAGCCGCTTTTACCCCTCTGTGTGATGGAAGCATCTTCTCTAACATTTAGCTGCAGGTAGAGGATTTTCTCCTTTATTTCTACAAATATGGACTATATTAGACTACAAAGTCCAGAGAGTGCAGTAGAGTTTCACTTCTCCTTTAAGAGCGATAAGAGCTATGTCTGCTGCTTCAGCTTTCCTTTTGTGTCTGTGTGTGTGTGAGAGAGAAGAGGTCCTTAACCTCCCATCAGATAGAGGCAGAGAGGCATTTCAGGAGTCCAGTGACAGACACTTTTGAAAAAGACTTGCAGTGCTATACTGATTTCAGCATTACTAACTGGAGTGTGACTCATTTCTGATCTTCTCACAACTTCTCTAGTGTCCTGTGTGTGTGACAATATACAAGCACACTTAAACATCTGTGTGCACACAAACATCTGAAAGACCTCAAAACATGCTCATGAAGTTTGAGGTATCATATTAAAAATTCCTAGATCGCTGGTGTAGACTAGACTGGGAAGTATAGTATAGGATATAGAATATATATATGATGAGATATGATGTATTAGATGAGATATGAGACATATTATATGGAGAGGTATGCTACTGAATGGACTAGACTAATCTGATCTGGTCTGATATATGATATTGTCTGGACTAGGGGTGTCCATGGTTAACCGATTAACCGTAAAAAATTGCGTAACCGAGTGAAACATTTTGCTCGGTTAAGTGGCGTCAATGGCGTGAATTGTTGCATCACCAGAGACCGCCAGAGCGCTCACAGACATTTGTAATGTCCACAAGAAGTTCACTTTTCATAATTTTAAGGCCGTAAATAAGCTTTCATTTCTCAAATAGTGTAATGTCTTAATTTTATTTTGAATAGGTCTTAAACTAAGGAAAGACGAGGTGGTAGCCTATTCACCTTGCTGAGGGGGATGTGATCAAAGCCTGGAGTGGAGCGAGTGCTCGTTCCTCTCTCCACTCTAAGCATTCTGTAATCACTTCGCTCATAGTCCACTCCTGGTTTTCAATTCCCGCTCACGGAAAAACTAACATGTAAAAAGACAGCTTACAAGTAAACATTTTTTTAATAGTTGGTTCGGATGAGTAGCCTAACTGAGTAGCCTATTTAATTGGAATATCAAATAGGTTGTGCCGCGCGATTATTAAAAAAAATCATGTTTTCGGTGCTGACGCGTTAATGTAGCCTGGGTGGCGCTGCCAATAACCTAAAAGCTGTCAAAAAGAACAGGCAAAAGTAATGATTATGAATGTGTCAAATATAGCAAGGAGACATTTAAATTGTTTATTAATAAATAAGTGTTTTCTGTCAGTGTCGGCTCACTCGGCTGGAAAGATGAAGTTGACGATGCTGACTCGCGATCTTCACAGTGAGCGCGCCAGAGAGAAATGCACTTTTTATACGGATTACATAAGAGCAGTCTGTTTTCTTTTGTTTTGAATTGTTCTGTTTAAAAGTAGACATTTCAATATAGATGTATTTCTCAGGTATGTTAAGTAGTCTACCTTATACGCGGAGTTTCGCTTTCGGTTTGTTTATGAGACGCGCTCAGTTCACGCACTGGCTGCTATATTTACTTCCATTTATTAAATCCAGGTAATTGGTCGATGAAACATTGATAAAAATTAAGATAAAATTAATACAAAACGAAATTCACTTTAAAGAAAGGTTTTGTGCTTTCTGTTTGAGGTCTCTGGAAGTTTTTGTGCCGCCTCAAGAACTGTCACGTCCCATTGTTTGTTCCATATAAATGCGAACACGAAAAATAAAATAAAATGAATATTTTATGTTCTGGGGAGAACCAACTAACCCTTCTTCATTCGGCAGTAGCCTAGTACTTTTGGTTTGTGCAGTGTAATTCACAGAATTAGGTAGCCTAAAACAATATTTTGCCACCTAAAAGTTAAAGATGTTTTGTGCAGTTATTAAAGGTGTTAAAAATGAACTACCCCTTTCTCGTGTGTCTGTATCTCGGGGTTGCGGCGCGCACATTATGGTTAACCGAGTATTAACCGATAAGGGCATCGGTTAACGGTTAATGAAAAACTTGAAAACGTGCAGCCCTAGTCTGGACTGGATTAGTCTGGTCTGATATGATGTTTTGCTATGATCTAGACTAGACTGGTCTGGCATGTTATGGTCTTATCTGATCTTGATATATGATGTGCAATGATATGAGCTACAGATTAGGCTTGATTTGTCTGATCTGATATGATCTGGACTATATGGTATTGTACTATGGACTATCTAGACTGATTTTGTCCCAAACACATTGTAAGCCTAAGCAGATCATAGAACCATTGACGCTAATGGTCTCTAGTATGATCAACTTAGCTCACAATGCTTTTGAGAAACGCTGCCCTGATCTGGTCTGATATATGATGTTGTATGATATATGAACTACAATAGGCTGGATTGGTCTGATCTAATATGGACTGTTATGGTACTGTATGGGCTAGGTTGGACTAGAACTGGTCTGATATAATATGGTCTGGACTAGGGATGCACCTAATATTCGGCCACCGAATATTTTCGGCCGTAAATGGCCCAAAAGTGCATTTTCGGTTTTCGGCCGAAAGACTTTTATTACCGAAACAATACGGCCGAAATGTTGTGATGACGTCGGGTTTAATTTATCACCTGAAATCCAAACATTCCGATCGCTACGCTGAATATGAGAGGAACACGGCCCAGAGAGAGAGAGCGCGCGCGCAAGGTACAGGGAGAGAGAGAGAGGTACAGAGAGAGAGAGCGCGCAAGAGGTACGGAGAGAGAGAGAGAGGCGCGCGCGCGAGAGGTACAGAGAGAGAGAGAGAGGTACAGAGAGAGAGAGCGCGCAAGAGGTACGGAGAGAGAGAGAGAGCGCGCGCGCGAGAGGTACAGAGAGAGAGAGGTACAGAGAGAAAGAGCGCGCAAGAGGTACGGAGAGAGAGAGAGTGCGCGAGAGGTACGGAGAGAGAGAGAGAGAGAGAGCGCGCGTGCGAGAGGTACACAGAGAGAGAGAGAGAGAGCGCTACGGCGCTCTGCAATCAAATATGATTTTAAAAAGGCTTAGTAAAAAAAATAATAGAAAAAAATAGAAAAATCAACGTGTGGCGAACCTAATGCACTTTGAGAGAACATTTAATTTTAAAACCTTTCTGCAGACCAGTAGGCCTGTACATTATTATTTAATGTACACATGAGTGGGGTCAAGTTACCATTTTAGTTTGAATTTTATTTTATACTGTGCATTGTTGCAATTTGCTAAATAAATATTTGGATAATTTGTAATTGATTTATTCTTTGAAACTTTAATATTAATTTATGCAATTGCAATGCCTTGATTTTAGTAAAGTTAGTACACAGTCATAGCCATAAATGCAATGGTAGCAGCTAGGCCTACTAATAATTGGCATAATTTCTTTCGGTGTTTCGGTTTTCGGCCTTGGTTTCCTCTTTTTCGGTTTTCGGTGTCGGCCAAGAATTTTCATTTCGGTGCATCCCTAGTCTGGACTGAATTGATCTGGTCTGATATGTGATGTGTTATGATATAGACTGGAATAGACTAGACTGATATGGTCTGATATGGAATAGATTAGAATGGACTGGTCTGGTTGGATATCATATGTGATGTGATATAAATGACTATAGACTAGATTGGATTGGTTTAATCGGATGAGATGCATGATACGGTTCAACCTAGACTAGTCTGGAATAGTAAAGTATGGATGGACTGGACTGGTTTTGTCTAATATATGGTGTCATGGAATGAACTACAATAGACTAGACTGGAATAGTATTCATAGTATGGACTCGTCTATATGATATTGAAATGAACTACAATACAACTTGTCTGATACATGATTTGATATGATATGAAGTAGAATCGACTAGACGAGTATAGTAGGGTCTGCTGTTGTCTGTTCTGGTTTCCTCTGAGAACAGCAGGCTCAGGTTTGCTTCCAGCTGTTAACCCATAGTTTCATAAATATGTCTGTTCTCATTTTGTCCATGGTCAAAGTGTTTAACCCCACATTGCTCCAGGTGGAACCGCTGTATGTCCATTTGAATGTGTGCTTGTGTGGGCGGTGCAGGTTTGACTCTTGCTGCTGTGATATTTTAATTCTCCTCTATTAAAGACACACTATGACCCGTGTGTGTGTTTCTACCCACCAGCCTCATACTAGGGTCCCCCGCTGTGCTGGACAGTCTGTCTCTTACACTCAGACAACTCCTCATGTTACCTAGCGACCGTATCCAGGAGGCAGGCAGTGCACGGACACATGGACCGCTTTGTCTCCCCCCGAGACACTCACACACTCTCTCTCTCTCTCTCTCTCTCTCTCTCTCTCTCTCTCTCTCTCTCTCTCTCTCTCTCCTCTCTCTCTCTCTCTCTCTCTCTCTCTCTCTCTCTCTCTCTCTCTCTCTCTCTCCTCTCTCTCTCTCTCTCTCTCTCTCTCTCTCTCTCTCTCTCTCGCTCTCTTGCGCTCTCTCTCTCTCTCTGGTATGTGTGTGAGTCATGAAGGGCAAATTAATCTAGACTCTGCCGTCTCTCTGCAGGATTGTCTGTGTGTGTGACAATTCAGAGGTTTCTTGTCATGCAATTGTCCTGTTAGCATGGAAACTGAAAATGCATTAAGGCATCAGTGCTGCTCTACAGAAACTTTGTTGTACATTGTTATGACGGAAATGTTTGACATCTGATCTATTGATGATTTGGTATTCTTATCAATGTTTGAAAAAGATTCTGATATTTTATACTTGATGAGAGTGATGCAATACTTAAATTCCGTCATATGAAGGGTTCCAATGACTTTACTTTTGTTAAACATCCCATCTGGATTTGATTTATAGATACATTAGAGAATAAAATGGATATATTGTCAGTGTTTTAAAAACACTGAATTAATCTCACACGTTAACATTATCTTTACTGCCTCAATTGCTGACCTGTGGTGAATAGCAGAACATTGTAGTCCTGATCAAGTACCAAATTAGCAAAATCTCCTATCATGATTAATTTTTAGTACCATATACTTTGTACAGTATGTTCTTTGACTCATGAGTGTGTGCTTTGTTTTTGTTTTTTCAGGTAGAGGATGCCATGCTAATGTTTGATAAAACTACAAACAGACATAGAGGTAAGACCATTACAATTCTTTAAGTAATACTGCAAAATATATATGAGAACCATTTCATATTTTTTGGGATAAGTCTCTTATGCTCACCAAGTTTGCTTTATTTGATCAAAAATACAGTAAAAATAGTAATATTGTGAAATATTATTACAAACAATATTACTGTGTTTTTATCTAATGCATTTTTATCAACTCAACAAAAAGGTGGTTGAGTCAATAAATCCAAAACACACAAATAGCACTCTCATCATGTAGAATTGCACAATGCCTGAAGTGCGACAAAAAAAACAATCTGTTATTAATACGGTAGTTAATATAATTTGTATTTAATTAAAAAAGAGAGATCTGTACAGTAAACCTTTCCCTCTCGGAAATGTTCTTTAGTGTAAATGAGAGAGATAGATAAAGATAGTGAATGTTTATAAAACAGCCAGTAGATGTGTGTGTGATTTTAGGTTGTGAGAGTGCATATCCTTCACACTCATTCTTTCACAGATACTTTCTCCTTTCTCTCCCGTGTCCTTCATGCCCTCCAGGTGACTGTTAAACTGCTGTTAAAAGACGCTCTTTGTCCGCCTCCATTCTTTTCTCTCCCTCTTTCCCTCTCTCTCTCTCACTCTCTCTCTCTTCTTTCACTAAAGAGACTGCAGCAGAATCTCACTGGCATTTTCAGTCTGAAATGAGGATGATTGTGTTGGAAATTGAGCTCCAAAGCTCTATCAGTCCTGCTGCCCCAGTGCATTGTGGGAACGTGCATTGGCTCTCCTGTGGGCGCATGGATCAGGGATGTTATTCAGACGTTGAAGCGGTTTTGTGGCAGGAATTCATGCTGTTAATTACAGATGTAATGGTGTGATTTTCATCAGGGCTCTGCTGGTTGCTTTTGTGAGCAGTTTGTGTGCTGTTACAGTGAATACCCAAAGGCCATACAGCCCTCGCTCTGCCAGAACACACACTGTGTTTGCAATAACATGGCGTCGTACAAACCAACGTTTATTGCATGTTATTTTTAAAATTGTAGATCTCCTTCACATTGTGAAACAATGAATGTTTTAGTTGGGTTGTTGCATTTTTCATAGAAATGCATTCAGGGTTCAATGTTCAAACATACTTCAACTGCTTTTAACAGTAATCGTGAGACTTGTGGTATTACGTGTGACGAGGTGTACATTTCCTGAGGAACTCAGACAGCTAGTGATAACAAAACATCTTAAATCCATGTGTTTTTGGATATATTTTTACCTGACATTGTCAGATGTCTTCTAAACCTTGGAAAAGTGATTTTCAGACTTGCATTGTGGACACACAACTCGGAGTGCATAGTGCATCGATGACGCATTGCATTCTTAGCATGGCCAGTAGGGGCGCTGTAGCGGGCATTAGCTTAAACAGTCTCTTTCCAGACAGGTTTCTCTTTCAGGTCAACCTCTGTGATGGCGAGTTAGTAGAGAAAGTTATTTGATTAGTTATCTGGAAGATGGATAGACAAATGTACGTGCACGTTTGGGCAAAGGCTGCGATATTTTTTTTTATTTTTTTTAAATGAGCAACTCGTTAGTAAAGCATGGCTCTGTGATTAGTAGTAAATGATGCTCCATCTGAAAGCCAGAGGGCGCCCCCAGAAATACAGTAGCGCACGTGTTCCAGTAAATCCCTATGGTCATCATACTATTGCTGTAGCTGAATAAACTGAAGATTGAAACGCTTTGATTAAACATGACAAATAAACCCATGGATACGGCAATATAGGGTTTATCAGAGTTCTTCAAGCCATCTCGGGTATTTTCATGATAATAAAGTATATTTATACTTCAATGCTAATCGCCATAGCCTTTATCACCGTATAGAATACTATGAAATACATCACATTATCTCAAACACTCTTTTAAACACTCAACTGACGTTATGAAGTGAGTTTGGAGTAAAAACATGTTAATAAATGTTGTCTTTTGTTGGACATAAATACTTTAGTTTGACTCGTGTTGCTTTTTCAAATGCACTCAAACTCGCAGTGCTTTCAGATGGAGCAGCATTTACTACTGATCACAGAGCCGTACGTCACTGACAAGCTGCGCATTACAAATAATCATAATCTTTGTGATTTCATAATCGCACTAAGCGCGATTTCAGGTTAATTGTGATTATTTGTGCAGCTCTGATGGATGGATGGATGGATGGATAGATATCACATAAATATGATTTCCGATCTGTTATGTAAGAAGTTCCCAGGAAGACTTGAATCCAGCATCTCTCTCTTGTCCTCCTTTTACTGCAGTAATTCACATATTTCAGTGTGACATCTAAAACACTTGTGTAATCCAAACTCTCATTTCCCTGTCAAACACCCTGCTAGTGTCTGACAGAAGGGGGTTTTGACGTGATGTTGGCAAAAGGTGGTTTAGTCTAGTTTTTTTTTTTGGGGCTGCTCGTGTAGGAAGACACTTTTAATGCAGTGCTGAAGGCGGAAGCGCAGTTCCCATCATTCTGCATTAAATGCTCAAGCATTAAAGTTTCCTCTACAGTGCATGGCTACTACATTTGTTCACCTGTCTCGAGTGCATTTTTCCTAAAGAATGCATTTTTTCTCATCGCAACAAAAGATGCAGTAGCACAGTCACACCTGTAATTCCCATGGCAGAAGTTCTGCTTCTTTTGCTCACCCAATTTCCCTGAATATAAAAGTCTGCCAGGATGATGAAAGCTGGTGTAACGTCACGGATGCTGATGGTCCTGCTCAACAGGCTTCCGAACGAACGTCTGATTACAGCTGGAACTTTGTGATTTTCAAATGATGTAAGTAAAAGTAACAGTGTCTCGGTTTGATCAACAGAGAGCATGAATTATGACTTTTATTGTTGAGCTGCATAGAGAAAAGAAAGGGAGAGAGAGAGAAGCAGGTGTTGGGCTGAGTTAGGAATTTTTGGCCTTGGATGAGGTTTTGTTTTGTGTGTTTCCTGGATGCTCCAGAGGACAGGATTGTTCCTGGAAGACGAACAGAAGGTGGTATTGTGTGTGTCTGTAATCTGCTTACCTGGATCAACGTTCCCTGGACTCAAGACAGTCCCCTGCCTGTGTGTGTATGTTTCTGTCTGTTTGAGTCTGATAACTTTGTGGCATATTACAGTATTTATTTATGTGTGAGTGCTTTAAGGTGTGCCATTGATATTCTGCTTTCGTTCAGACTGATTGTAGAGAACAAGTAGCCTGACTACGTCAGACTTCCTACTTCCGCTAATTTCATTTCGCTCCTGTAGTCAGCCTGAGATAGCAGCCTATCTTTCTGTTTTCCACCGGCCTGAAAACAGCCGGGCCAATCACTGAACAGAAGGCGGGCTGAGAGCCGTGACGTAGTCACTAAGCGCCGAGTTTAAGAGTTAGGTCAGAGAAATCCAAAACGACCGCGGATAGGGAGACGCGGATGCAATTCGCTCTGTTGTGGAGATTATTCCCGGCATTAGCAAACTGAAGCCCGAACAAGAAGAGTGTGTATTAAACATGTTGAATGGAGGATGTTGTGGCCCTACTCCCTTTGGGAAAAGTTTAATTTATCAACTATTGCCGATCGTCAGCGAGAAACTGGGGAGCCTTTTGACAGGTCAGTGTCTCCTTTCTTTCCCAGGTCTTAAATACCGTAAAACTTCAAATAATAGCCCAGGCTTTTATTTGCCTAAATCGTCAAACTGCACCGGCTTGTATTTGAGACAGGCGTCTATATGAGACAAGCTTTTATAGTGTTGAGATGTTGTTCATTGAGATGTTGTTCCTAGAGTCTCTAATCTCTAAAAATCTCCAAATGCTCCACGTGAAACTGCGGTCGTACGATCTTTTACTATCTTGTCGATTGATTTTGATTAATATTTGCGAGGGAGAGAGAGCAAGACAGCGCTCATGTTGTTTGAAGACCTGAGAGTGCGCGCGGCTCTCTCTCTCTCTCTCTCTCTCTGCTCGTTTGCGCCCTGTCAAGCGCAGCAGTCATTCTATTACATCACTCACCGATCAAAAAAGTCGTTCACAGCCATGTTCACTCCGGTATTTCGCTCGCATCATCAAGTGTTTACAGCAGTTTTACAGTGGAAGTTCGATCATAGATTTGAGTTCGATGCATGATGTCTGTGGTTCGATCAGGGTTCGATGTAGCTGTGTCAGCGCATAACATACGTCATAAATAAACTTATCTGATTGGCTTACGGTTAACCAATGATTTTAAACTTTAGAAATCGCCCCCTAGCGAGAGAGAAAACACTTCTCTATTATGCTATGCCAGACTCTGTCTACGAAGCAAAGTGAAGTAGCAGAGTCTGGTATTACCAGGCTAGAGAACAAGATGGTCAGATCCACAATCAAGAGCAGGACATTTTCAGCTCTGTCATTTAAGAAACACTCCCTCTTTCATTATCTCTTCATTTCTCTTGCTCTCTTACCAAATCATTATATATATATATATATATATATGTATATATATGTGTGTGTGTGTGTGTGTATGTACTGTATACAATGCCTTAACAGCTGGGGGTGAAAATCTTTTAACAGGATGAAGATGTGTACATTTTTCATATTTTTTTTAAATGTCATATGTTTTTCATTTAGTACTGCCTTTCGGAATCTACAGAAGATGCTTACATGTTTCCTGGAAGACAAAATACAATTTACATTGAACTTCAAATTCAAAAAGCCCAACATTGAACATTGCTCAGTTTAACTGTTCAGGACAAACAAGGGCCTCACGAACATCACAAAACAAAAAACAGTCGTAAATCATCCAGGGAACGACACACAGTATTAAGAATCAAGCGTATGTAAACTTTTCAACAGGGTCATTTTTATATAAATTTAGCTTTTTTTTGTCTTGTGGACTATGTAAACATTTTTTATGTAAAAAACGTGCATTTTGTTACCCGTAAGCAAATCACATAACGTTTGGTTATGACGTGTGGTATGCGCCAGCTCAGCAGCATCGAACTTCCACTGTAAAAAAATGTATGATGCGAAAACGAAACCATTGAGAGAAATACCGGAGTGAACATGGCTGTGGATGACTTTTGCAGATTATGTGAAGTAAATCTACGCATCCACGGTACAATCAGGGCCTCTAAACTGATATTTGACAGTAGAGAGAAACAAGAAAATATTTGCAGCCAACTGTCAAAGTTAGGATTAGTTCTGTTAAACACAGCTCTTTGTTCATCTCGAGTCTGTCGAGAAATGCTGCAACTAATTTGCAAGATTACAGCATGTCATGACAATATTTTTAGACCTGGGAAAGAAAGGAGACACTGACCTGTCAAAAGGCTCCCCAGTTTCTCACTGACGATCGGTAATAGTTGATAAATTAAACTTTTCCCAAAGGGAGTAGGGCCATAACATCACCTCCATTCAAAATGTTTAATACACACTCTTCTTGTTCAGGCTTCAGTTTGCTAATGCCGGGAATATTCTCCACAACAGAGCGAATTGCATCCCGCGTCTCCATATCCGTGGTCGTTTTCGATTTCTCTGACCTAACTCTTAAACTCGGCGCTTAGCGACTACGTCACGGCTCTCAGCCCGCCCTCTGTTCGTTGATTGGCCGGCTGTTTTCAGGCCAGAGAAAAAACGAATAGATAGGCCGCTATCTCAGACTGAGTACAGAAGCGAAATAAAATTGAGCGGCAGTACGAAGTCTGACGTAGTCAGGCTGTGTATACATGTATATATTCTGCAAATATAATCTTCTAATACATGGTGAATTTAAATGATTTTGCTTTCCGCTCCAGATAAACACTTTTTAAAATAATATATTTATTTTAAAATGTAACTTTAATGTGACAGAAATTTAAACACAGCCTTTGCCAAAATATAAAACAAATCAAATGTGCAAAAAAAAGTTTCCAAGTCGACTAGCAGCAGTATCGTTTAATCGACTAGTCGGATAGTCTTGCACATCCCTATATAAAATACTGTTTTTGAAATTATTTACCCTGAAACAAAAGAGATAAAACTAGGCTTCACTTAGCTTTACAGCAGCATGAAGTATCTTTTTGTATCCCTGACCAGTTCCTCTGGAGCCCAGTTACGATTAAACTGGGTGTTTAGAGAGATCTGAGAGGAAGAGAGGCAGAAGAGCTGTTTCGAGGAGCCATCTCCTCAGGAAATGAAAACACTGCCTCTCAATTGTTATAGTATGCAACCTTTAACCTTTTAATCTCATGGAGCTAATGTATATGCTGTAAATATACAGACTTGTGGGAGAGAATCAGGGACCTTAACACAGGTTAAACTCTCTCAGATTGAGGCCAACGTGAGAAATGCTGAGTCCACAGTGTGTTTGGTTTATCAAATATATCCTTGTGCAAACATATTACATTCCTGGCTTATTGTGGATATATCTTCTAATAGCTTACTGACCTGTCCTATATGCCCTATCAAATCCCTGTACGCTGAAATGCAGCTATGCCATCAGAGAGATTTACTTTACATGTACAAGGGAGGAAATACATATTAACAGACACAAATGAAATGTCCAGATTGATCTACACGCATGCAATCTGGGTTAGTTTAGAAAAACTAGTGTTTTTTTCTGTAAGTTTCTGACACATCTAGGAAATCTGCGCCTGTTTTTTATGTTATTGCATTACATTTCACAATGAGCAGCCTGGAAAAGATTCCACTTCCGGCTCTGTTATCCTTCAACATGAGCTAGATTTTGTAAGGACTTATGGTCAAATCCAGTGGCTTTTAGATCACAGATTGTCCTCCAAAAGGTTTGATCAAACATGCTGTCTCAACTAAAATGGACAGCCTCAGTTTCGAGAGGGACAGTGGTCGTGACATCGTCCAGGTCTACACAGCTGCCCAATTATAAATCGTGTTTGTCTGTTTTGAGTGCAAACCTATTGTCCGTCTGTTGATCAAGGAGTGTGTAAATATTAGGCAGTGGAAATGTGCATTTACTCTGTGGGGAACTGTTTTCTTATTAAACAAGTGCTGGCAGCTTCTCAGGGTGAATCTTATAAATTTCGAATGCAGTGAGCATCACTAACAGCTGTTTCCCTCCAGCAGCCGAGAGAGAGAGAAATTACACACTCTTGTCAGCATATGATTCCTTGGTTTGGCATCACTTAAAGTTCAATATTGCCAAAGTATCATGAAATATGACAAAATTGAGAGAATTTTTTTATTATTATATCATTTGTGTGGCAGGAAGCATTATCCTGTTGAAAGAGGACACTTCCACCATTGTCATGAAGGGATGTACCTGGTCTATTTAGTTCAAATAGGTGACGTGTCAAATTTACATTCACATGAATGGCCAAACCCAGGGTTTCCCAGCAGAACATCAGCATGTCGTCGTCCCACAATGCATTCTGGTGCTGTCACTTCCCAGTATGTGTGTGTATGTACAGTAGATGGTTAAAGACCCTTTGGGTAGACACAAAATGGGTAGGAATTTGCACATGCTAATTACGAGCTACAGGCAAAACGAGTGAAAATTAAAAATTTTCAGCAAATTGGAGGTTTTCACAAAAATTAGTTCATTAAGGCCTCGGCTAGTAATACTAATGCTGATGCTCCAAATAGCAATTAAACATCTAAAAGTGTTTTTGTTTGTACGTTTTCTGAGAGGAGTACCTTACCTTTGTCCTTGAAAAATGCTGGTTTTTTTCTCTGCTAGCTTTTCGACGACTGGAGTTTCTCCTCAGCACAAGTTCAGTATCGTTTTAAAGCGTAGCATTCCAACTTTGTGAATATTCATAGTGAATCCTCAATGGCATGAGTCTGAACCAATGAAATGTGATTTTCAAACTGATGGTGATGTAAGCAAAACAATCTTCCTCGGTCTGACTGACAGTTCCAAAGCATGCATTGCACACAAAGACGTCTCAGACAGCGCAATCCCGATATACACACATACACAGAATTACAGTATTTCAAAATATCTGTCTTGGCGAGTATTCATGCAAACATTATCTTTTATGTCTTAAATTCTAGTTTGGTTAACTGTTGTGGAAAACCATCTGTGTAACATTAGATCTGTGCGGTACAGAAGGTCTTAACATTTAGGCTGTCTGTTTCATTAATGTTAATATCAAACAATGGTATCAAGGGAAAAAAAGTTATATATATATATATAAAAATCCATAGATATTTGGTTTTGACTTGGTGTGCCAAATTTGGTGTTATTAATATTGATTGTTTTGGAACCTTCAGAAAACTTTTACTTGATTTTTCGAATTTTTCTTTTAAATAAAAAAAATGTGAAAATAGTTTTGTGAAAATTTGCTCATTGTGACTCATTTTGCTGTCACGTATAATGTGTATAACTATAAATAAGTTATTTTAAACTTTGACAGACCTAGTTTACTTTTAATTCTCTAATGTTTGTCCATTAAAAAAATATATTTTCACTACAATAAATACATGTTTGACGCACATCTCAATCCCACAAGAATGGTTCAGAGAGGTCTTCAGTGAGACAGGCTTGTCTGATGAATGTGAATCAGGAGGATTGGACAGCACTCATCAGCTCATCAGGATCTGAACTCTGACAGACAATTTTGATTAGATCCAGACGTCAGGAGTTTCACTCATTCCATCAAGTAAAGAGAGATCTGCCATGCTGCACATAGCTTTCAGACTATCACTAACTAACAGATTCATTTCACATTAAACAGTCTTGATTTGGCTAGGAATCTAGTTCTGGATCCATAATTGCATCTTTAAACTAACTCGTGCGACTCCTTTGAAGAGTGTTAAAATTGTCTATCGTTGATAACAGTAATATTTTGCAAAGATGAGCTGAGCTGACAGGCTGTCAATCATTCTAAAATTTTATCTCTTATCGGAGCAGTGATTACTGTTGGCATGGCGATGGTGACGCGCTGCTAATTGAGTTGAACGTGAATTCGTTTTCTCCTGCATGATTGCGTCTGTCGCACGCTTGTCAGAGGTTTGAATTAGATTGACGGGCTCGCGGGCTGTATATATATATATGCATGTGTGGTCTCTGGGATCCCCTTCGGTGTCATTTACATTTTGACGAGGATGCTCTCCACTCGTCTGTTTTTCATGTAAGACAGATTCAGAGAAAATCAATCATATTTCTCAAAGCGAAATTGAGTCACAGCAGCTATTAAGTGGCTTGACTGTATGCAGTGACGAAGAGGCGGAGAATCTCATGAATATTGAATGAGGTTCTTTGCTCAGGTGAGGAAGACTTTGTCTCATAAGCTGATCTCGGAGCAGCAGGGCATGTTTTAGCACGCGTTCAATAGTCAGTGTGACCATCCACCCGTCTCTCTCTCTGAAGCGTTCCCACTCTCTGTCTCTCTTTGTGGCAGGAATCACAGCAGATCACAGAGACTCTTTGATACGCGTGTGTGCTGTGAGAACGGAGAGGAAGAGGTCTTTGAAAGTGGGGAGGTCTCAGTTGCTGGGCTTTTCACCACTGTCAGAGTTGAAGGAACAGCTTTTATATATCAGCACAACCTTAACACACACACACACACACACACACACACACACACACACACACACACACACACACACACACACACACACACACACACACACACACACACACACACACACACACACACACACACACACACACACACTCACTCACTCTTTCTCTCTGTAACCCTTTTTTCCCCAAAGCGCTCCACCCCTCGTATCTTCTAGAGAAGTGTTCCCAGGAGAGACTGTTTCCGCGTCCTTGTTTCATTTTTTTATTTCTGTAAATGTCACATCTCTTCTTCTGTCCCTGTACAAAACCATTTTTTGTCTTTTCTACTCTGCTCCTTTGTTCTCATTTCTCTCTATCTTTCCATCCATTCCTTTGCAACTTATTTTTCCCACTGTTATGTTTGTGTGTGGATTGATGTAGAATGACTCATTCCTCCTTCACATAGGGAAAACATCACACCTGAAAACAATAGAGAGAATCTATAGAGAGAAGATGGATCAATCTATGCTTAAAACATGTCTATCAATCTCTCTATGTAACATTCGATCATTCTCTCTATATTGTTCCAGCATTTTCTGTACAGTATCTTTTGTTCTAACATTGTCACTTGCAATATTAATAGCTTGCAATATCTGCATGATTTTAATTCTGCAAAAGAATACAAAAAGTCCAAGTTTTAGGTTGACGCAGAGAGTAGACTGGACACATGACTGTTACATATGTGTGACATGCTTAATTTTATTAAACTCAATAAACGCAGTACTCAAGCACACAGGAAGCCAATTCTCGGGCAGAGCGTGATCCCTAATTCAGTTTTCTTCCATAGCTTACATAGCCAAATACACACAATTATGTCAAAATGTCCATCTTGGCGAGCAGTCGTATAAACACAGTCAGTTGTGTCTGAAGTGGACCAAACTGTTGAGAAAATGATCGCGTGTGCAACAATATATTGGATCCGTGCAGCTCTTAGTGACAGCAGCCTAATAAACCTTCTGCCGTCTGTTAGAGGTCTGCACTCCCGCGGGAGTCCCGACGCAAAACAGTGCGGCGCGGGACAAATTTTGAAAGGTCATTGTGGGAGCGGGCGGGATGATGAGGTGCACTTGCGGGTGCGGGCGGGAGGGATGATACGCTGCACTCCCGCAAATTAAATATGAGTGTAAAGTAGAGACCTGCACTCCCGCGGGACTACCGCGGGACCCAGCGCAACTGACTGCGACGTGGGAAATATGGAAAAAATAAAACAACTAGAAACAAATAAACCGTTATTTATCTAATGCACAAGCAACAAGGATAACTAAAATAAAAACGATTTACTGGCGCAAGGTCGGAAGCTAACTCTCTCGTGGTTTATTCATAGGCGCAGAACAGCCAAACCTAGAGGCAAAATGTCTGCACCACATGACTCAGGTGGATTGTTTAGTGCTACAGATATTAGTTCATTATTAAAGAAAGGAACATGCAAAACTACAAAACCAAACAAAGAAAAGTCTGATATTTGGAAATGTTTTTTAGTAGCCTAGTAGGCCAATGCGACAGCAATGGAAAGCACCTTCCTTTTGCGAGCTGTTACAAATGCAGCAAAATACTCACGTACAAGTCTGTAACTTCAGGTCTGAAGTGTCATGTGTGCACCGTTTTGAAAGGCAAACTTCCCTGACGTTTACGGCAAGTCAATCGAAAGTGTCAAGTGCACTAAAAGATGTAACAACAGAAAAATGTGCATTCCAGCTTCCAGCACACCATCGGAGAGGGCTTTCAGTATTTGCGGTCGCTCGCATAGCCTACTGGAGCAGAGACGGATTAATCTGAAGCCCTCATCAGTGAACGACATGCTATTCCTAAAAAAAAAAACTAGGTGGGATTTTGCGGGCGGGAGCGGAATGAAACTTGATTGTCGCGGGCGGGAGCGGGAGAAAATAACATATATTTTTGCGGGAACGGGTGGGAGCGGGAAAAATCCGTCCCGCGCAGGTCTCTACCGTCTGTGTGATTAATGTTAATCAAACGACAAAAGACAAAGAGAAAATCACTCTCTGCTCCTGACTGAATAACTTTTGTAGCTTTAATAAGAATCAGTATATAATTAATTCATGTAGTGAAGACTAAGCAGTGTTTAATTTTTACATTTAATTATTCAATTTCTGTTGTTATATAAACCTAATGTA
This sequence comes from Chrosomus eos, assembly GCA_036326025.1. Lineage (NCBI taxonomy): Eukaryota > Metazoa > Chordata > Actinopteri > Cypriniformes > Leuciscidae > Chrosomus > Chrosomus eos. Next base: position 22,835,898 of record CM070841.1, read on the forward strand.
GGCCGCCTACCTGCAACCCTAAACCTCCTGGTTTACACTGATGTTAAAACTACTTTTTATGTAATGCTGCAGTAAAAATCTGCTGTTCACTTTCAGCAGTTGTAGGTATGTTTTCTTTTCACAAAAAGAAAGTGAAACATGTTGGTTATATCATTTTCTCCTATTGTTCTCCATCTTTTTCAACCCTTTCAAACAAGGCTTCCATTCAAGATTCCATTAAAAGATTATCTTGACAACTTTTAGATTTTTTTGTTGTTGTAAAATTCTAATTTGAATGGGCTCTATGCACGGCGGTATTTCCGGTGAAGGGTTAAGGATGCTCGATAACTTCCGCCGATCGTAGAGTCCAATGCAATACCAAGAATTTATATTGAATTTTATACTCCATGGTTATACTAAAGAAACGTTAGTCTCAAAAACAGACAAAACAGACACCCCTCGTTGTGTTTATGCTTCTTTTTAAAATTATATGAAATAAACATAACTATATATAAAATTACATCCAAACATATGAAAGTTTCGTTTCAAAGACGGAGGACAGTACATTTTGAAGACTCTGCCATAATCCCGTTTTTCTCAGTTCTCCTCCGCTTTAATCTCCCCAACCGGAAACGGAAGAGCATCCTTGCGTCAAATGCGGAACTTAAGGTCCTTTCACACTGGACGCGATTTTGACGCACGAATAATTCGAGCGATGGTTTTATTTTTTGATCAGCTGTTTGTGTAATGAGTGCTTCCACACCGAACGCGAATATACTGCGGCGAAAAAACGACTTTTATTTTTTCCGCTTCGACGTCGATTTTTTTGTACTTTTGCAGCGACAGAAACGGCTTCAGCCAATCACATACAAGGAAACAAAGGTGCTTGTTGACGCTTTGGCCGCTCTGACGTAGCAGCATTATGTGCGAGAGAAGAGAAGTGTCACAAGTTACATGAAATGTAAACTAAAAACAAGCAATACATTGAAACTATAGAAACCTTTTATAATGACAGCATTTTTATAGGCCTTGTATTGCCTATTCCGCATCTCAACGCACGCATGACATGACGTTGTTTGCTTATATGGACCAGTTACAAAAGAACGAGGCATAGGATAAAATAGCTGGGATTGTTGGTGTCTCTCCGGTGAGTTGAAGTGCGTGCTGATGATTTATAACATTTAAAAAAAAAAAGTAAAAAAACTTAAACATAGGCTACGTTTCATATGTTTAATTAATATAATGTTTTTTTTATTTCATCTATGTTGATTAGCTATATGAAAAGGGAACCGCATGAGATGAGTAACGAGGATCATAAGATGCCCAATATATCGAAAACATTTGGAATGGGTCAGACATAATTTTGGCCACTTATTAAGTTGTGTTTTGTAGAAAGCCTTTCTTTAAAGTTAATTTCGTTTTGTATAAATTGTATCTTAATTTTAATCAATGTTTCGTCAACAAATTGTCTAGATTAATAAATAAGAAGAATATAGACAATATAGGCTAATCGAGGCGACTGCGCGTGAACTGCAGCGCGTCTCATACCGAAAACTGACAGAAAACACTAGTTTATTAATAAACAATTCAAATGTTTAATGCATAATCCTTACTTTGGTCGGTTCTTTGTGGTAAAGTTTTAGCTTCTTTACAAGATTAGCATAGGTCTACTCCCCAGACTCTCTGTTCTTTAAGATTGGGTGCACACAAAGCCTTTCTTTTCTGTCTTTTAAAGAAAATGAAAAGCTTGTCTTCACTGGATGATGATGATGAAGTGTCCGTGTTTTCTCAGCGTCGGCGCGAAAGTTTTGGAATGTTGAAGCTCTGAACGTCGCAAACTCGCGTCGCGGCTGATGTGAATGGTTTTGACGCGAACTATTCGCACGCGAACCATTCGCTTTTCCGTTTCGCTTTTTCGTTACGCGTCCGGTGTGAAAGGGCCTTTATGCGTGCATATAGCCTATTTCAGTTTACTTTAATTCTACATTCAAATTTAAATAGCAGTTTTGCATCTGTTTGCTATACCTAATTTATATTAAATTCAAAGTTGTAATTTAAAAGACATTCTCAATTCAGTCCTGGTATGTAATGGCAGTCAATATCTATTCAGTCATTTTATAGGAGTGTGTGTGGTGTTATTAGGATTGAGGGAAATTCATGTAGCGGTTGTTTAATCCAGATCTACTCAACAGGAAGCCTCTGGTCCTGCTGTTCAATAGACCTTTGAAAAGCTGTGAAACTCTCAAGTACCTGAGACTGTCTTTTTTTCCTCATTTCCTTTCTCTCACATGCTTGTGCATTCTCTCTCTTTTTCTCTAGTAGACCATTTCCTCTTTTCCTCTCTCCTTCTCTCTCACTCTAAGCTCTTGGGGCGGGCCAGCGTCCTTTCAGTCTTCAGATTTCATTTCAGGTCTTTTATCTCTAGAGGACAAAGCAGCCCACTGGCCCTTATCAGAGACACACACACTCACGTATAACACCACACACACACACACACACACTCTCTCTCTTTGTCCAGAGAGAGCTGTCAAGAGCTGTTTGATGGACTGAAGGATGAAGACCTGCCTCTCCATCCTCCTCTTCAACAGATCTGTCACACACAGCTATGGCCATGGGCAGGTTCTGCTCACCTGTAGATCTGATTCTTTTGGTGTTCAGTGATGGTGAAATTGTCTTCATTGATTTATATCCAAGTGTTTGAAATGACCCATGTTTTGATTGTCTAACCTTAAAGTACTAGTGTAGTTCACTCGTCGTCCATCAGAGGTGCCAAGTTACTGAACACAATACACCTGTTATCTGGGACACATTAGCATTTACTTACAAATGTGTTTTTTTTATCTCCAAATGATATTTTGATGTCATAACCATGACAACCATTTTTGAACTGAATTTAGAGTATGTCCAAATTGTTTATTATTTTTAAATAAGAACAAATCCTGTTGTTTTTTTATGATGATTCTACACACAGTTGGAATGAGGAATGAGCCCATTTTTGCACAAATTGGATTTCAAAGTAATAAAACGCTTATAGAAATACTTAGGACATTGATATCATGCTGTTTAAGGCAAACAAATGGAAAGACTTTCTGTAGATGCATTTGAAAATGATTGAGCAGCTCACACACACATACGCACACATTCCACTTACAAGACCAATATGTGCTTTTATGAAATCCCTGCCCTTCCATTATAAATCACCATTAACATCTGAACACGTGTATGTGTGTGTGGCGTGTTCTGTCACACGATGGCTCATTACACATGAGAGATTTTTCTGTGCTTCGTAAATGTCATGAGACGGAGAGATGGATGCAGATCTCTCTAACACACACACTGTTTCTATTTTTACTCCGAGGGATTGGTCTGATAAGGCGTCAATTGCAGGGCTCTCCATGCCAAAAGCTTTCTTGCTGAAGCTGATAAAGATGTCCAGAGCCAAGAGTGACAACACCATGTGGTTGGCATGGTAACGGGGTGGGGGGGTATATTGTGTGTGTGTGTGTGTGTGTGTCTGAGAAAGTCAGCAGGTCGGGCTAATGAAGAGCCTCGTTAACAGGAGCAGAGATGATTAGGGCTTTTACACACAAGCCCATCTTAAACAAAAGAGGTGGAGACAGAGTTTTACGAGTATCAGGATGATTTCACAGGGCTAAAGTTAATGGTGTGACGTTACTGCAATCCATTCACTGGTATTGTCTCTGTAGTCTCCAAGTATAGCTGTTCTGACTCTAGCTTTACTGTTAATAAGTATTTAACGCTGCTATTTCATAATGTGAAGCTTTCTGTGGACTAATGGCAAACTTTTTATTATTATTTTTATGAATTTGGTTTTGCATTTATCAATTTCCAAATAATCAAATGAGATTAGTTACTGTCAATTTGTCAAGTATTTAATACACTGGATTATACAGTAGTGGGCATTACCAACATGGTTATTTAATTATAAACAATCTCTCCTTTTTTAAAACACTTTTTATATACATTATATTAGTTTACATTATTTTTTTTGTTGCATTAACTGACTCTGGGCAGATTGTGAGATAAATGGTAAAATTAAGTGTTTATATTTTTGACAAATATTAGAATAGAAAAAACTTGTTGGCTTTTAATCTCTCTCTCTCTTTCTCTCTCTCTCTCTCTCTCCTCACTCACTCACTCACGCACGCACCACGCACGCACGCACCACGCACACACACACACACACACACACCACACACACACACACACACACACTCTCACTCTCCCACTCACACACACACACAGACTCTACACCACACACACACACACACACACACACACACACACTCTCACTCTCCCACTCACACACACACACACCCACACCACCACACACACACACACACTCTCTCACTCTCCCACTCACACCACACACACACACACCCATCCCACACACCCACACACACCCCACACACACACCACACACACACCACACACACCTCACCCACACCCACACACACACACAACACACACACACACTCTCTCTCTCTCTCTCTCTCTCTCTCTCTCTCTCTCTCTCTCTCTCTCTCTCTCTCTCTCTCCTTCTCTCACACTCTCACACACAGTCAGAATTAATTAGCAGAAATGTCCCTCTTGAGTGCTAATTGTTGAACCTGAGAGGCAGTGTGCCGCTCTGGACTTGTTCAGCGTTTTCACCTGGTTTTAATTTAGCTCAGGTGTGTGGTGTGTGTGTGTGTTGATCTCAGGACAGGATCCTTTCAGGTTTGTTTGTTTTCATTATTTGTGTCTGAAAAAAACAGACCTTTATTTGTCTGTGTTTTTTTTTATCTCGGCGGCCCAGCAACCTTAAATAAATAGTGTGAAGATTTATTAAGTTGCAGATTTCTGCATCGACCAGAGATCAGAATAACACAGCACACTAAAATAATCTTACACTAACACTGTTTTTGCAGTTTCAGTACCGACTGGCAGGTTTGTGATTATAAACATGCTGGCAAAAAAATCTGATTAGCTATTGCGTGTCAATTAAATCTAATAGGCCCAATACTGTTTTTCAAAAGTTTAGAGTCAGTACACTTTTAGTCAGGATACATTTTTATTCAACGAAGATGTATTAAATTAATGAAAAGTTGACAGTGTATACAATTATAATGTTACAAAAGATTTCAATTTAATTTAAAACAAATGCTGTTCTTTTGAACGTTCAAAATTCAGCTTTGCCATCAAAGTATAATGTTTAAAAATATATATAAAATAGAAATCTTTATTTTAATTGGTAATAATATTTCACAATATTGCTGTTTTTACTGACTTAGGGTCAAATAAAGTCTTACAGACTCCAAACTTTTGACAATAATAGTAATCATACAGCATTAACAAGAAAAAGAGAAAACACTCACTGCTGTTAATTTATTTCTTTGTTCCTGATTATTATAATTCTGTTGATTGTATTAAAGCTGTATTTACTTCATTGAGAAGTACTAGAAGGCTACATGCCTTTGATTTGATTTAATTTAATATTTACGTTGATTAACTTAAATTAGTGTTTATTCGTTTATACTGTGAGTGTCTTAAACACGTCTAAGAAACAGGCCTGTTGATTCTCCAATGGAGGTGTTGAATGAACAGTGTTGCCACAGTTACTTTGAAAAAGTAACTAAGTTACTTTACAAGTTACTTGATTTTAAAAGTAACTAAGTTACTTTACAAGTTACTTTTATTAGTTACATTCAGCAGTTGCCGACAACACCCCCACCACCTCAACATAAAAATGACAACCGGTTTTGCCAACACTCACTTTATTGGAAGTGTATTTTTAACAGTAATATCAAAAATCTATCTCCTGACATTTAAAGTTGAACTTAAAAACTATTTCCTGAAAAAACAGTCTTTCTTGACTTCACTTAATATAAATACTTGTTTTTATAAAATATATATTGTTTTTTTTGTTTTTCTTGACCCTGTAATTTAGTAACTGTAGAACACGTTAACTGTAATTTTGCGTATATGATGAAATTAATACAGTTTCTTGTCAATCTGTGTCTATTTTAATGTGAACAATGCGCTGCCACTTTAATTCAGCACGGTGCAGCACAGCAAAAATAGACTCGGTGCGGAAACGATCTCTGCACTGCTGTATACTCACGCACCTGGAACAGATCGACGGACCGCACCCGCGTGCAGTGTGAAAGCTCTAACCTGTTAACATGGGTACGGGAAAAAATATACACCGCATACGCACTGCAGACGGAGACAAGTATGTGTGAAACGGGCGTAAGTTTGACTGTGCGGTGCTTCGACTCCATATGTTTTTTCAAATTCGACGAAGTGTTTCTGTAGGTAGATAACACTTTGTCGCCACCAGCACAGAGTTTACAACGGACCTTAATGTTGCCATCTTTAGCTGACAGACACAAACTCAAAATAGTGACTGTATTTCCAGCTAGAAAAAGCGCATCTCTCTCCTCCCTCCATTGTTGTTTACGTTTGTGTCGCTGCGTGGTACGTACACGTGACGTGAACCTCATGCTGAAAACGTGACTTGTCGCGCACACTCCCCGAGATGCAAGAAGAAATAAATATATATTTTTACTAAGGAAAATGACAAAAATAGTAACGCACAGTGACTTGGATAAGTAACTTTAATCTGATTACTGGTTTTGAAATAGTAACGCGTTAGATTACTCGTTACTGAAAAAAGTGGTCAAATTAGAGTAACGCGTTACCGGCATCACTGTGAATGAACCAGTGAGAGATTTCTTTCCACTGAAGAATGAGTGTGATCCCTGACAGAGCTGGCATTTAAAGCCCACACACACCTGCACTGAAGACACTCGAGTGATCTCACATTTCCATCTCTCACACCGCTGATCTCTGGCTGTCAGTAATGTGCTTGGTAAAAGACTGCAGGAAACTCTCAGCCTGAGCAGAAACATCTCGCTCTGCCTCTCGTACGTCATCGAGTGCTCATCACTCCTGATGATTATGAGAAAACATCTTATTGTTGGTGCTTACGCATGAAATGAACCCTGTGTGTAACCGGAATGTGTGTAAATTTGTGATGTGCTGACTAATCTCACTGTGTATGGGAAGAGGCAGATTGGTTTAAATGAATAAAATAAACAACAGTCTTTATGTAAGAGAGACTGAGCTTTGCGACGGAGCTAATTCCTCCTGGCCGCTTCCCAGACGCTCTGCTGAGCGGTACGCTGGAGCACCTCCCAATTCCAGGGCTCCGCATTTTTGATTAATCCAACGAATTATACCAATTACACTCCACCGGGGATCTGAACGAACCCAGTGAGCTGCGAATTCAAACAAGCAGTGGCATCCCATCGGTCTCCTAGGCTGGTTCTGTTCAGCTCTGGTCATCCGAAATGGAATTAATGTTGGTTTTCCTGCTCTAATTTCTCCGCTCGGTGCAGCCGGTATTGTTTAAGATTAGTCAGACTCATGTAAACTAACGGCGCTTAAATACTATCACTGCCTTTTATCTGTGTCAGAGGTTCATCTCGGCGTCTCCCCCGAACAAACACGAGTGCCAGCGCCGATATTCTTCATTACAGATGAACTGATCCATTGTGTGCCTTTTAAAAGCGGCGACACACACACACACACGCAGTGTAGTCTGAGTGCCCACCAAAAGCCTAATTAAGTTTAATCAATGCTACTTTATGTTGCACTCGCATGCGATTCACTTTAAATGTTCAGCGCTGTCTGATTCATCTGGAGGGTTGCTCCCGCTCTGTGCTTTTCAAAAGCACCATTGAAATTCTAATGCAATTACAGAAAGACTGAATGCACAGATGGAAAAACTGCTCTCCTTTATTTTCTCCTCCTCTCTTTTCTCCACTCCTCTCTTCTTCTTCTCATCTCTTCACCCCTTGTCTCATTCTCTCCTCTCCTTTTTTCTTCTCGTTTTCTCTTCTTTTCTCAGCTTTCTCCTACTCGTCTCTTTACTCCACTGATTTCCGTCCGTTTTTTTTCTTATTTCTACTCCTCTCATTCACTTCTTCTTTCCTGATGTCTCATTTTCTCTGATCATTCTTGTTCACATTTTCTTTTCTATTGTCTCTTCTCATTTTCTTGTCCCCTCTCCTTTTGTCTCCTGTTTTTTTCTGATTTTCCATTTTCTACTCTTAGTCCTTTCTCCTCTCCATTTTCTTTTTACTTGTCTCCTCTCATTTCTTCTTTTCTCTTCTTCTCTCATTCTATTCTCCAATCCTTATCTTTTTATTCTCTTCTCGTCCTCCCCTCATACACTCACTTGGACTCCCTTTTCTTCTGTCATTCCATTCTCATTTTCTCTTCTTCTCTTTTTTCCCTCTTTTCGTTTTGTCGCGTTCTCTCCTTTCTTTTCTGATTTTCCTTAGTCTCATCATTCTCTCATTTTGTCTCCTCTCATTCTCGTCTTCTTTCCCCATGTCTCCTTTGCTTCTCCTCTAACTGTTTCTCATCTCTCCTCATTTTCTCGTCTATTACATGGTTCTCCTCTATCTCTTCTCTTAACGTTTTCTCCTCCCTTCTCTTTTCATTCTCTCGTCTCATTGCCTCTCCTCTTTTCGCTCTCTCTCATTCTCTGCTCTTCATCTTTCCTTTCCTCTCATTGTCTCCTATCCTTTTCATGTCTTCTCTTGTCTCCTCCCTACCCCTATCCTCTCATTCTCATCTCATCTCCTCTCATCTCATTTCATCTCCTATTATCTCCTCTCATTCTCACTCTCTGTTATGCTTTCTCCCCACTTCTCTTCTCCACACACAGCCTATAAAATATCATTAACTATCCGTAAATGGTCTGTTTCTCTAATCCGGAGTCATTCTTCATTCCGTTCGTCATCTCCAAGTGTTAATTTATTGCATATTGTGTTCTATTTAAATCAGCCTCTCATCTCAGATGAATAAACATGTTGGATATTTGTATCCGCCGACAACCTTCACAAAAGCTGTGTATTCAAAAGAGCCCAAAAGAACCTCATCAGAACTGTGAATGTGCATTTGGCGAGGAGCCCGACCATTCCACAGTCCTTTAATGATGCCCATCTTCGTCTTTGTTGTAGAGGAACGGCAGTGTCAGATGGGGAATCTGTGGGGTCTGGGGCGTTGCGGCAGGGGGTTTTGCTCTCAACAGAGTGTCAATCTTTTGGAATTGGAGTTGGAAATCAAAGGGACATCATGCAGCAGGGAAAATGGCATTTTCCTAAACGCATGTTTGCTGTGAGCATATCGTAGAGCGTTTCGCATTGTACAGAACATCACTTTCTACCTTACATATACTTTTAAACATTTGCTTTTATCATGGTTTGGAGATCTATCCATTTAATAAATGGAGAATACAATTAGTAAATCTAGAATATAGCAAAGCTGCTACTTTTAGGTATTATTTCTGATACGTTTATTTTCGTTTTCTCTTTGCTTTTCTCTCATACTTGTGCTCTTGGGAAGGGAACTCAAATGAGAGGTAGGACTGTGTCTGGAAGTAGGACACAGGAATGGATGGCCTGTGCTGTTAGCTGACCTACATTGAGACACAGACAAAATAGTTTCCCAGCATTCTGTGAGGCACCTCACCTGCAGAACATACGAACATTTGCATTTTGCTTTTACATTTATGGCCCCAGAAAGATGCTTTCTAACTGATTCAAAACAAATTTCAAATATCAAACCACGATTTTCAGAACAGATTGAATCAGATTGACAGTCTTAATGTTGCTTAACCTGTGCTGGTCTATTGGATGATGAGCTGTTGTACGGGACTGCGTTTGATTCGTTTAGTATAAGCAATATTTGTTTTGCATTTGGTGTGAATAGGCTTCACTGTGTTGTTTGTTACAGCTATAAAACAATAATGCTTGACTACTATATATAAAAAGCAGTAATATGGTGTACACAAGCTTTACTTACTTGAGACCTATTTAAAATAATCAATCTCAGAACCCTTCAAGTGGACCAAAAAGTTATCTGGGTGAAAATAAACCAATATCTTTATGCATTAGCTTTGAAAGTGGGCACAGATCTCTCTTTTTGTCCTTTTTTGTTGTTGTAAAAAACATCTTGGTTTTCTTGACAACTACTGTACATTTTGGAGGCATATAAAAACAAATTCTGTTAGATTAATTGTGTTTTCAAAAAAACAAAAAAAACATTAGTTTTAGTCTAATCTACTCTCAACCTTGGGCTACATCCATTCATATACACTAGCGTTATATCTCTAAATTTCATAACTTTCACATGTTATTGCAAGATGGTCTGGTTAAACCCTTAAGCCTTCATCTTCACAGAGCTCAGAAGGAAGACCTTTGAGAGTGTTTTTAATATTTTCCTCATTCTGTCATCTCCACAGAAATAGAATAAGTGTATAATTTCCTCTCCTGTGTGTCATCATTTCTTCATACAGTTAGCTGTAACAGCCCAAATATTTGTCATCACATGAATGTAAAAATAAAGTGAAACCACATTGCTGTGTTCACACTGCACATTATAAAGTGATCCGAACTCAGTGTTTTCACACTTGGTGCTTTTCACAGGTCTGAGCGTGGTTTGTGTGATTTTTGGCCCGTGTGTAGACTCCATAAGACGGTCTCAGTTTCGAAACTTTTGCGCGCACACACACACACACACACACACACACACACACACACACACACACACACACGTTTGTTTTTGTGACTTATGAGGACATTCCATAGGCGTAATGGTTTTTATACTGGACAAACTATATATTCTATCCCCTATACTGCCCATGTCCCTAAACCTACCCCTTACAGGAGACATGCTGGATTTTAAATAGTTTTTTGTTTTTTAAGCTGTTTGAAATATGAGGACACATGCAATGTCCTCATATTTCACGTGTAAGTTGTAATACCAGTGTAATACCCATGTCATTATGCACATTTGTGTTCTCATATATCACAAAAACAAGCACACACACACACACACACACACACACACACACACACACACACACACACACACACACACACACACACACCTGGAACACATTGATTCAATCTGACAGTATGTATATGAAGTCAAAATTGATCCTAAACACACATTCTAAATTCTAATTTCTAAATACACATTCATAGTTTACAATCACATTCATCACTATTCGTTATTTTGTACAGTAATTGTTTTGGGTTATAACCCATATTGGGTTATATTAATTTTAAAGTATTAAATGTTACTGCAATAATAGTAAATATCAATAGAGTTGAATTAGTTAATTTCCGGTGTTCTTTGTGTTTTTTTTGACCCAATAGGAATAGTGGAAAAATGTGTTTTATGTTGATTTTGAACATTTTATACTGTGATGCTGCTCAAAACGGGCATTTGTGTGAAGCAGGACAATGTTCGTGTGTGTGTGTGTGTGTGTGTGTGTGTGTGTGTGTGTGTGTGTGTGTGTGTGTGTGTGTGTGTGTGTGTGTGTGTGTTGTGTGTGTGTGTGTGTGTGTGTGTGTGTGTGTGTGTGTGTGTGTGTGTGTTTTAAGTAAACGTTGAGTAAAAGCCGTTATTTTTGTTCTGATCTGAGCTGATGCAGCTATCCTCTTTTTTTAATGGCTAGGATTCACTGGAGGGTTTTCAGGTGAAAAAACACCTAAGTCTCTCTCTCTCTCTCTCTCTCTCTCTCTCTCTCTCTCTCTCTCTCTCTCTCTCTCTCTCTCTCTCTCTCTCTCTCCTTTTAATTGGCTGTAGAGGCCACAGGTCTGATGTTGATGAAGTCAATGGAGCCGACGGCCAAAAGCACAGTTAATACTCTCAGTCTGCGAGGGGTTAGAGGAGCTCATTGCTGAGGATTTCTCTGAAAACATCGCAGGGATTTATCTGAGCCCCATTGCTTTGATTTGCGCTTTTGTTTTTATTAATGAAACAGTCGTTACATGCGAAAGTAACAGCACTGATAAATCATCTGACTCTCTCTCTCTTTCTCGTTGTAATTGGTCTCTTTCGACATCCTCAGACAAAACACTGTTACGTCAGCATTTTGTTCTGAATGGAGCTGTCTGCCGCCACGTTATTAATTCATATCTGCTGCTGCTTCCTGCTCCTCCTCCTCAGATGTTCACTCAGTTCTTGTCTTAGTTATTTCCTCAAGTATTGTATGGACTGTGTTAGATTGACAGAGATCGTTATAGGTGATATTTAGCAGCATAATGTTGATCTTATTACACAGGTCTTCTGATCTGCAGGTGACCCACTGCTGCCCGCTATTTCTGAACTCTGAATTATTTCTGAAATAATTTATTTATTTGCAATTTCCACACTAACTGACTTCAACACTCACTTTTTTATTTTAGAGCTGATTTACAGCCTAATTGAACTGTTAGCTTCATTGAATCATTATTTTCCTGTTGTGCACTGAAAAGCTGCTTTGAACTTACTGTATTGTGCTATTTAAAAATAAAGGTGACTTGAACTCGGGACAGGATTTGGATGAATTGGTTGTAAGTGATTCAGTGATATATTAATATAGTCACTTGTTAAGTTCCTAAGTTCCTTTTTATTTATTGGAAGAGTGAGTGCTTCAGTGATTCATTCAAAAGGACAGTCACTTGTTTAGTTCCTGAATGAATCAGTGTTTGATTCAGTGATCCAGTGACTCACTCATAAATTCAGTGGGTGGATCTCAATCATGTCTCTAGTTCAGTAGTCAGGGCACTGATCAGGGGGTCAGCCATGCATTTTAAGGGCTGTCTCAATTGCAAAATCCTACCAGTGAACTAAAACATTTGCTCCCTAAAAAGTCCATTATGTTCCCTTTGTTGACGCGTGAAACCTAAATCATGTGAGAATCACTACACATAATGACACGCGATGGATTTTTATTTTTTAAACAAACCATTATTTAAATATATTTCAGGATAAATATACATTGTAAGACGGGTAAAGAATATAATCTAGCTAACATTTATAATTTATTAATGGCTGAAATGTTGCACGTATATGTAAAAAACAAAGTATTTATCATAATGTATTTTAAATAACATTAAAAATATATATCAGTTGTGCTGTTGTTCATAAATCCCAGTAGTGATGTTGAACTATAAGACGTTTTCATGTGGCCAGTCAAGTAGTCATCAGTGTCCCAATATGTACACTATATATTGTTTTATGCCCTATAGGAAGCTAGGGTGCTGATTGAGACGCACCCAGTCACTTGTTTCATTTCTGAATATTGTGTATTATTAAATGACTTACTCATAAAGAAAGTATTTAGTTAATAAAAAAATCTGGTTTTGAACAAATTGCTTGAATGAATGACTCAGTAACTCACTGATAAACACAGTTACTTGTCTCCACCTGCTGCTGTAGCAGTGTAACCGTCAGAAAGAGTACCAATGGTGTGATTCCTAAATTCACTTACAGCATTTAAATTAATCTTAGTTTGTAAAATTTGACAAATTTTAATACTGAATAATGAAACTGCAGTCTATTATTTTACATGTCATAAGACAGCAGTTCTTGGCCAGAATGAGCTGCAAAGTGGGCCATGCTTTAAGTCTGGCTCTGTGAGTATGCAGTGTCTCAAATGTCCTCCTGCATTAGTGTGTGTGGTTTAAAACGAAACCCAACACCAGATCTGCTCTGTCCTCAGTGTTGTTGACCCCTCAGTCCTACAGTATGACCTCCATGATTTCTGCAGGGGGCCTTTTCAGCACAGCAGATGGCTAAAGCACCAGCTATCCACGGTTATTAAGACAAACAGCGTCCCTGCGGCTCTGAGGACAATCAACACCTCTCTCTTTCTCTTTGCAACTTTCTCTTCACCTTAGGCAATCTGCTTTGACTCCAGCACTCAGTGTCCATTGGTGCAGGTGGCGAGAGGTGTTTGCAGCCGTTTGCAGAGCGCCACTCTGACTAACATGCACCTCACACTCTCTCGGGTTACCAGGTTTCCTCTTTACCACGCAGCGCTAAATCCATTAAAATGCGAAATCAATGAGACATTAAGTGATCTTTGCATAAAAGCAGATTGTGCTGGCGGCGGTTAGACGTGTTTAAAGTAGAGCACATCAGAGAGAAAGTTCCAGAAGACCATAATTTGCTCACATATGATGAGACAGAGAAAGCGGCAGCAGTTAAAGTTCATGTGCTGTCAGACTCCATTTGAAAACGTTGACTTTCTCTCCCTCATCTGGGGACTTTTAAATTGAGCTAAATGCTTAATAGCCCCCCAAGAGCATTTACAGAAACGCACAGAAGTTGGCCAGTGTGCTCATTGAGACACAAAAAACTGACATCTGTTAAAGCACATCAGAGTGACGAAAACAAAAACAGTCTAGTCAGATGAGGGGCAGAGAAATGTAATAATCACTGGTATGGAGGTATGGAGATCCATTACACACACAGGACGAGCCGTCTAACATTACACTGCATGGGGAGAAATCATTAGCATCCTCTGTCCTGTAATGAGAGCTACTTAAACCAAACTTACCATGGTCTGAGATGAAATTATAGCAGTTAAGCCTACTGCTGTTTCAGGAGGGATGTCTGATACTGATACATTATGTAAATCACTGATAAATTCAATCAAAATTTGTCTAAATTAAATATAATACACTCAAACTAATTTCTGTCCTTGTAAATGCTACACATGTATTTAGGCATCACAACAATTTTCATACATTATGAAAAATATTAATTTTGACATTTTGTAAAGACCACATGTAACTGACTATAATTATACAAAATAAACACCAATTCAAAATATTTAGTACTATAATAGTATTGTATGCAAATAATACTAAAATAACACTGAAATGAGCATGTACAATATTATGATCTTGATAATGACCAATATATATCCATTATGGACTAATACAATATGTTTAGAAAATTTCCAATAATCATAGTTATATATCATGCATCCCTATAAACTACAGCAAACACATAATTGGAAAATGCATGTAGTCTTTGGGATCAGAATTTCCACCCCAAAGTCAGAATTATTTCAAACATGCCTCCAAAACCAAAGGAGAATTTAGTTTAGACATGTCCTGTTTACTTGCTTTTGTGCACCTCAAAATTCTTTGTAATATTTGGTGTCGAGCAGATTTGAGTTGTTTTTTGTGCGCATTATGTATCAGACAATCCAAATCTGACGCTGAGACTAGTCTCTACATGTTTGACACTAGAGAGAGAGCATAAGTCGTGTCTTGTTTCGTCCCATAGCAGGATGAGTTTGCATCATCATTAAGTAAAACAGAGACATCATCCCCAATTCTTTTTCAGATCCTCTCACATCTGTCTGAGCGAATGCAGCTCTGGGAGCTGCCACACCAGGGAACACAGCACGCGCCACACTCAGCTGAGATGAGCATATGTTTCCTCTCTAAAGTGTTGGCTATTCAGGGTGTGCTGAGACTTGGACGAGACTCTGCGGTGTGTGTGCGCGCGCATGATTGTGAGTGTGTGAAAGCGAGTGGGTGTTTTGTTAACACAGAGGTCAGACTGTCCCAGAGCCAGAGACTCTGTTATCACAGCACTGCCCCCTTCAGACTCCTGATGGAATAGCATGATGCCATGAAGCCCGGGAGCTTGTCCAGATTTAGTAGCGCCTGTGTGTTGTGGTCACACAGTGACGTAAGAGTTCTCTAGAGAGCGCAGGTGTATGCGGGTTTCTTCGTCTGAAATCTGCAGAGACAAATGGCTCCTGATGGCTGATTTGTCAGCAGTCTTATCTTCTTCGTTTTTAAGATCACCCTCCAGGCAACAAACACACACACACACACACACACACACACACACACACACACACACACACACATACACACACACACACACACACACTACTGCTCTCAATATAAGCAAACAGACGAAAGCTGCTTCTACAAGAGCAGACAAAGAACAGAGATGGATGTTCATACTGAAAGCAATTTGTAGAAACCTGAAGTCATTTGTAAGTTTCTATAAGAGTTAGCGATTTAAGGCAACATGAGCGAAAGTTCAACTTTCAATGCAAATGAGCAGTGATGTGTGTGTGTGTGTGATCTGCTTCCTTTAAAGTTGCATACTGCAGTGCAACCAACACAATCTCAAGTGATCCTTGTCATTGTAAATGCAACTTAGAGCTTCTGTATGCAAATGAGCTCTGCTGTGATTGGCTAACCTCTTTGCATATATTATGTGAAGGCCACTTCAGAATCATCAAACACTATATTAAAGTCCTGTGTTAGGAGTGTAGCAGAACCTGTGTTTTGTCGCACTGCATATCTCTCTTTCTAGTAGTGTGTGTTTTTCGATCGTCTCGTAAGGTCTGTTATCTTATATCTCTGGAGTGTTCCACATGCTGCTACCTGTGCTTGACCTTTGACTCCATGCTTTTATATTGACGCCCGGCTGACCACTGGAGGAGAGAATAGTTGTACGTAGGTCTTTCATCTTTTAAAAGGTGGAGATAAGGTTTAGGGTCAGGACAAAATGCAGCACAGCCTTTGAAATATGACTTGTATATAGTGTGTGCGTGTGTGCAGTTTCCTGACTCTCTCTTTATACACACACACACACACACACACACACACACACACACACACACACACACACACACACACACAAATGTCTTATGTTCTATCTTGGAGAAACAGTTGACTTTTTTTTTTTTTTTTTTTTAGAAATAGCATATTTGACAGCACAATAACCTGTCACATTTGTATAGCTGTGAATATGTGCCGTATGAAGAAAGCACATGACTCATTAAAGGTCTGACTAACACCAAACATTAGCAGCATCTGAACACACTTTATGCTGTCTCGTTCAATCAATCCTCCACTTTTCTGCGAGTCTTCCTAGCACACAGCTCTTGTGAAATGATCAGAATGGTGTTTGTGTGTTGTGCGACTGAAAGAGCATCCTGTCTTTATAAACAAACATTGAGTAAATTGTTTATCTTCCTCTCTAGGTTGTTTTACTTTGTGTTTTCACCGTTGGCCTCCTCTTAACACCCAGGAATAGAAAATCATTTTCCCTCGTGAGCGGCAGATCCGACGGCAGAGAAAAGCGTTTCTCTTTCTCTCATTATAATAAAAGCACAGACAGATCCTTGTTAAGCCCGGATGATCTGAACGGGTTAAACTTCTTATTTCATAAATATGAAAAAAGAAGACAATCCCACGGTCAGAGATGGATTCAGGGATCTCCAGCCCCGCATTTACATTAAAACGGGAGCTTGTTATACGGTGAAATTTCAATGAAGGCACTGCAGAACGCATTTAATGAAATTCAGATGTGGCTCCATGAATCTCATTAACAGTCTTTGTGCTTTTCTGCTGTCCGATTTCCCCCTCGTCCGTCCAGTTGTGAGAGATTTCATCAGCGCCCGGCTTTTAAAAAGACAATGTCCGTTCAGATCTGAACTCCCCACGCTCTCTCCTCTGACGGAGGCTGAAATCTGTCAGAGTTTGAGTTCAAAAGGTGCATGACTGACTCTTCCTCTGTTTCTGTCTCTTTTCACAGGCTTCGGCTTCGTAACTTTTGAGAATGAAGACATTGTAGAGAAAGTCTGTGAAATTCATTTTCACGAAATCAATAATAAAATGGTAAGTGCTCTACCCGTTTTCAATTTCTGAAGGTGATTGTGGGATTAATATTTTATTTCCCCATTTAGCAGAATCTCGACAGCATGCGGTGGTAAGTTCTGTGAGTGTGTAAACAGTGTAAAGGGTTGGGCAGTAGCCAGAAAGCGTGAAATTGTGTGTGTGTGTGTGAAAACATTTTGATCAGTCAACAAGAGTCAGAAACTTTCCCCTCTTTCCTTCATATATAAATGCTTGCATCATGACTGATGGGGCTAAAGAGAGACCGAGTGGACGGAAGGTAACTGTACATGTTGGGGGTGTCTCAGTCCGCTCCCTAGTTTAGTAGTCAGGGCTCTGATAAGGGAATCGGCCATTTTAAAGGCTGCCTAAATCCTTCCAGCGCACTAGACAGGTAGTGAACAAAATCTAGAAGAAATGTATACATGTTTTTTTTTTTACGACTGAAATGTTGCAGACATATGTAACGCGCAAATTACAGTATGTACCGTAATGTGCTTTAAAAAAAACAAAGCTGTTGTTCATAAATACCAGTAGTGACATCATACAACAAATCAGCTACCCAAGTGTGTAGTGAGCCAGGGTCCTTTCCGGTGCATGAAATCGTATATACGATATACTGGATCTTTAGAGCTGATTGAAACGCACCTGTTGAGTTCATTAAATAAGGATTATCACCCCACATGCCCACCATTATTGGGCAGAACTAACAGACCAATGTTGGAATGCCAATGTTAACTTTTAGCTTGCAAATAAATGTTTCTTCTTGGAATCAGTTGGGAAAAGCCTATACCCATATAGGGCATTATTCGAGGGGACATCCATTTGTAGTGGTGTCCGAAACCATATTGGGTGTTATTGAGTGCACTCATTCAATCCCACATTGCACCGCAATAACGAGTGTACACCAATGTTCACTCAACGACCGTCCGAATTCGCTCCTCCTTTTTCACTCACTCCTTTTAGTGGACTAATGTAGGGAATAGGGATTGAGGGTTTAGGGGGCGATTTCGGATTCAGCCCTGGTCTCAGCCTCATATAGGCCACCTATAGACTGTATGTGCAGCATCTGATGTGTATTGCATAGTCACCTGATTTGTCAAAGTGTGCCAGGTTCATGGCTTCAAATGTTTATTTTAGTTTTTTTAAATGCTAAATATCCAGTATTTTCATACTCTCTATGCAGAGTTTTACATTTACCCACCTTAAATGTCACATAAAATTGACATTTAAGACAAAACCTTTCTGTATAAGTTGGCACTTTTTGGCCAGATTAAGCTGCAATATGTGAACCTAGTTGAGAACCTTTTGTAAACAATTTAATATTATATTCAACTAAAAAAATAGTTGAAATATTTTTGATAGTTAAGTTATTTTAAATACAATACCAATCAAACGTTTGTGGTCAGTAGGACTTTAGAAATAAATAAAAAATCGTACTTTTATTCAGAAAATAAATTAAATTGATTAAGAGGGACTGTAAAGACGTATGTAATGTTACATAATATTTCTGTTTCAAATAAATGTTTTCCACAAAAACATTAAGCAGCACAACTAAGCACACAATACGAAATGTTTTTGAGCACCAAATCAGGATATTAGTATGATTTCCAAAGGATCATGTGACACTGAAGACTGGAGGAACGATGCTGAAAATTCAGTTTTGCCATCACAGGAATAAATTAAAACACTTTCTATTTAATTTAAATTGTAGTTGTATTTCACAATATTTCAGTTTTTACTGTATTTTTAATCAAATAAATGCAGCCTCGGTGAACATAGGAGACTTTTGAATTATTAAATATAATTTAAATTGAAATACAAATATTTTGAAGAAAAGTGTGTACAAATATATGCCTGATTGGGCAGAAAGCATGAGTTGATAGGAGTGTGTTTTACATGCAGAGGAACGGCCCCTGGCTCTCTCTGCTGTGATTGACAGGAGTCGTGTCGTGTGCGTACCCTAGGCTCATGGGACACCTGTGGGGTAGCACAGAATATCAGGAGCAGAGGATCAAATCCCTCAAGATCTTCCGTCACAGACAGGTTGTTCCTGAGCCCAGGGACAGATCCGTGAGCGCGGAGCCATGCGATCGATTTTCCAGTGATAGTCCATCATGTGGTTCTATTGTGCAGAGGGCAGCACGACCTCTCATTTCTGTTCTGATTGTCTCTCCTGTCGTCCATTCACTGTGACTGTATAAGAACAGCACAGAGCGTTAATATAAGGTAAATAACTGTAATGGTAGAAAAGGCTGTTTGTTTATTGGAAATGACGAGACCTGATTGCTTTCTTGCTTTGCACTTTTGCCGACCAGTGGAGCTACACATGAGATTGAGGCTGTTTTCACACTTGGGTTGATTTCTTGGTCTGAGCCAGAGTACACTACCTTAGAGGGTAGCGGTGTGATCAAAATCTTGAGTCAGGGTATGGGTCATTTTAGAACTAACTTAAAAAATATCAGAATCTCTACAGGTTGACATTTCTACCATCACATGCATTGGGCATTATTTGCTCAGATGGTGAATATTAATTAGGTTATAAACAAATAATTATTTTTAGTTGTATATAATTTGTAAAGACAAACAGTATAAAAGTATCATTTGTTATCGGACAAGATTTATTTATTTTTAATTTATTGGTTATCGGAAGATATTGTATATAGATATTGTGTTTGGTCGTTTTCTGTTTTTCCATAACGCTAATCTTTAACAAATCTCAAAATTAATATCCGTTTTTCATACTGTATATTAAATATTATCAAAATATAATCCCACACAGCCCTTAAACACCCCAAAACCACCACAGTCCCTCAAGCTTCCAATAATCAGATGTTATTTACAGAGATGCAAACTTCTTCCTGACCCAGAGACTCCTCGTGTGTTCTGCAGCACACATGTCATGTGGTGATGGTGAACCTGTTTACCTGACTGAACATCTCACCGGGTGTGCAGAGAAGCAGAGATCTCGCCATCAATGCACAGGCTTTTCAAGTCTGATTAGTCCTGCTGTCTCTCTTTAGGGCGTCAGGGGGTTCTTCTCTTTTTCCTATACACTCCAAAACTTTTTCTCACACTAGCCAACAGCAGCCAAGTTTTACTTGTTTTGGTGATTAGTGAGTCTAACATGAAATTTTGTGAAGCTAAAAAATGCAGGTTTAAACTCAGAAAACTGGTCAAATCGAACAGCTTCATTGCTGTTCTTCTGTTTTGGTAGATCAGAAGGAACCAGTGGCGCCTCTAAATGGACTCTAGATACTGGTTTTAGAGAAGTGCTTGTAGATTTTATTCTCAAATGTGTAATTTATGATCTTTGTCAGTGGAAAATTAGGCATGAGTTTTATCTGACACCCATTTTGTTCAGGCAGCTGCTGACCAATTATAGCACAGAGAGAAGCAGATTTCACACATTTGAGGGCAAATGCTTTCTTTTTCCTCACTTTGTTCTTTTCACAACTGAATTTTGAAATCTTCTTGATCAATGTGTGATTTTGGGGCGTTGTGTGCTGCTTGATTTTATTCAGGCATGTTTTTTAGTGATGCACCAAAAATCCAGAAGGCCAAAATCTCTGACCAAAACGATGACATTTAATTAGTGCTTTTGTAATCCTGTGTTTTGAATGGGTTAATGTCTATTTCATGCACTCAGTGTGGATAAACTACAACAGGTAAACATGCACTGTCAGCGCTTGGCCCTTAATTACTGCCACCATTCAAATGTTTATATTTCAACAACGAATTGAAGTAGACATTTTATTCTGTAATAAAAAAACGCTGATATAAAAACTGCCTTAATGTTCTATGTAAAAGTTTATATACAACTCATTAATAAAAAAAAAAGCGTTTGGTTTTCAGCTAAATGAAAACTTTAATTTGGATTAAAAAAAAAATTTTTTTTTTTGTCAACAAGGTTATCACCCAGGCATGCTGAAAAATACCAAAACATGTTGAGTATAAATTGAGATCCTGAACAGTTTGGATGATTATTTTGAATGGTTGTCTTTCTCTCCCCCACACACACTTAAAAAACAACTGTAGTGGATTGATGAGATTGTTGAAAGCAACTCTCTGCACAAGTGTGTGTAGAGATGGTTGTAGTAATGAAACGGCTTATTGATGTTGCACTGCCTGTTTTATACACCGATGTAGTGGAACAGGCTGAAGAGATTTCTGAAGAGTTTTTGAAAATGGTATAATGTTTGGGGTTATGAAGGGGGTGCTGGGTTAAAAAAGTCTGAGAAAACCTTTTTAGACCGCAGCAGCATGTGTGTGAGCAGATAATAGCCCAGATTTTATCTCCTGGCTTATGTCTGGCTAGATGAGTGTTTGCCATCCAGAATTAAACCCATTGAAATTGACATGCTGTACAACAGTTGTCCAAAACACTCGTTCACTAACACATCTCTCTCTTTTAGCTCTTGAATTAAAGTAGTTCACCTGAAAATGTACATTCTGTGCTTGAAGTTTACAGCCCCATCATTATATGTTTGGAAAAGAGCAGCTGAACGGTTAATGTCACCTTTTGTTTTCGATAGAAGATAGAAAGTGTCCATTAATTGAACAAGTCACTAGTATTTACACCTCATCACCATTCTTTAGTAATTATAACGCATTTACATGCTATAATATTTCACTCGTTTAATGAATATTAAATATCCGTGAGTGGCCGAATCCAGAAATATCTCATGTATTCAGAGCAGCGCTGACAGCACAGCAAGTTGAACTTCAGCAGAACCGTTGTGTGTGTGTGTGTGGTGTGTGTGTGTGTGTGTGTGTGTGTGTGTGTGTGTGTGTGTGTGTGTGTGTGTTGTGTGTCCAGCTGTGCCAAGCAGCATCTGTGCAAGTCTCGATGGGAGATGATCTGCAATGTGTGTGTGTGTGTGTGTGTGTGTGTGTTGTGAAAGGCCAAACAGCACACACTCACACACAGATGGACAGGCCCTGGGCAGGCAGACAAGTCGATCAACACAGAGGACAGATTCAGCCAAGTGCAAATGCATCGTGTTCTTACCATAGAAGCGCTGTCAGCACGTACACACACACACACACTCACACTCCTGTAAGCATGCAGATGTGCTTGGTAAATAGGATCTTCTGCCTGCTAGGCCTGTCAGGAGGAACGTCTTTCCTCTTCTGACCCGGTTATGCTCATATCACCAGAGAGAGCGAGCGTCTGTGTGTTTGTTTGGGTTTGATGTTTTCTGCTTGTGTGTTTGTTTATTTCTCCCCTTTGCTATAGACATGTTGTCTTCCCTCTCGTAGCTCTCTGGAGGAATATTCCTCTGTCTCTCAGGCAGGGACTGCTGTCTGCTGTCCGCTCATGTGCTCAGCTCCGGAGGTTAAAATGTCAATCAAAGAGCGAGAACGTGAGAATGAGGGGGTAGGGGTGCGTTGAGATCACAGGGCGGAATCAGAAAGCCTGTTTTAGCTTTTTTTGCATTAGTTTTGTTGTTTGAAAAATGCTTTGGATACACAAATGCATCCCTATTTGTTAGGCTAGTAAAGTACACTAAGCTCAAACTGACAGAGCATGAGATACAGTGTGACTCGAGCTCTGTTCCAAAATTGCAAATTTATTAGGCATCATATTTACGGTCCAATGGCTTCCAAAAAATAGGTGGGTGAAGTTCAGGAAACCTGTCAAGAGCATGGCCAAGAAAAGCCATATTTCATCCGAAAATATTTTACATTTTATTTTCCAAAAGAGCCAAGGCTGCATTTATTTTGAACAAAAACTGTAAAAACTAATATTCTGAAATAATATTACAGTTTAAGTAACTATTTTAATATGCATTCGATATAATAATTTTAATGTATTTTAATGTATTTATATATGAATTTTGAAATCTTCAGTGTCACATGATCCTTCAGAAATCATTCTAATCTGCTGATTTGCGGAGTAAAAAATTATCAATGAAGAAAATGGTGCTGATGAATAGAAAGCACTAGATTCAAGATGAACAACATTTATTTAAAATATAAATATTTTGTAATATTGTCTTTAATGCGTTCTTGCTGAATACTGAATGTACTGCTTTCTTTTCTTACTGACCCCAAACACTAATTTGTGTAAAGTATTTATTCATCATGGTATTATTTTCTGTACTACTTTGAATGAATGCTGATTGTAATTTTGAAAAATTAAATAATTTATTTAATTAATCAAGCATTAAATTAAATGTGTTCTGGATTATTTGTTGTTCATCCAACATGCGTAATTATGCTATATCATCTAGTATTATATAGCATGTGCTATTTATTTTAGCTTGTATTAAGTGTGTGTCTGTGTGTCCACAGGTAGAATGTAAGAAGGCCCAACCAAAGGAGGTAATGTTTCCTCCAGGCACGAGGGGGAGGGCGAGAAGTCTTCCGTACACCATGGACGCCTTCATGCTTGGCATGGGCATGCTGAGTGAGTCTCTCTCTCTCTCTCTCACACACACACACACACACACACACACACACTGGGCACTGAAGGGTGGCTCAGAGGGCGAGGCTTAAGGTGGTGACTTTTGATTGGCTGCTGGACCTGAGACACATGTCTGTCTGTGAACGTGTCGAGTTAGTCCAGCTCAGGTGCAGTGGGATTCTTCAGACCTGATGAGCAGATAAACGTCTGTATTAATGGCTCAAATGAAGAGGAAAATTAGGCTAATGCTCAGTGCAGCCATCTGCCTGACCTCTGACCCCGCTAATGACAGCGGCACTGAACGAGAAGATACAAACCTGCTGCCATCAACAGATACGCACAGATACAGGCTTTAAATAACTTTCAATAAAAAAACATACGTTTATGTAATATTTTATAAAATTAGGTTTTACCATATTGTATTTAATTGTTTTATTTCATTTATATTTAATCCCTGAAATAATGAGATACACAGATCCCTTATACTCAAATCTGAACAATGCGTGAACTTTCTTAAAGTTTTCATGGATTACTGCTGTGGAGGAGGGTGAAGAGAGGAGGAATGAGTGCGAGAGAACGAGAGAGAGAGCACGAGAGCATGAAGCACTCAAGTGAAAATATTAACTCTGGTCTTATCTAAATGAAACTGGAGAGAACAGGACGACCAGACAGAACTTAGTACAATTTGCATATGAAAAAAAGGCTGCAGATCAGGGCTCATTATTTAAGGAACTGTAAGTTTCTTATACGCCAAATCTCATTAAAGCTGCCGCATTCACGCTTTTGTTTACCACTGCTAATCGTGTCATTTATCTTTATAGTCTGGCGCCGCGTGTATGTTTGCTGAGATTAATACACATTTGAGCTGCTGCCTGCTTCAGCTGCCGCAGATGTATAATTGATTTTAAAGTGAATCTGAGCTGTTGAGCCATAAAATAGGTATATTAGCCTGAACATTAATAATGCAAATCAGAGCCTGAGATAGCAGCCGCCAGGGGAGGACACAGCCTTTTTACCCACAATGCACAGAGATGCGGACAGCTTAGCCTCTTTTCTTTTGGTCTCTTCTCATCTTGTTTCATTTCTTCTCTGTTTGTCTCGTTTATTTCTCTAATCTTGTCTCTTCTGTTCTTTTCTCTTCTCATCTAGTCTCCTACTTTTCCTCATCTCTTCTCATTTGTTCTCTTCATTTCTTGTCAAAATGTTTTTTGTTTTGTCTTGTCTCCTTTCATCTCTTCTCTTTTCCTAACTTCCTCTTTGCTGTTACTTTCTTGTCTCATTTCTTCGCTTTTGTTTATTTCTCATCTCACTCTTCTTTTTTCTCTTTTTTTTGTAGTTGTCTTGCCTCATCTATTTTTTTATCTTCGTCTTTCCTCTTTTCTTCTGGTCTTGTCTCATCTCCTCTCATTTGGTCTCTTCCAGTCTTTTCTCTTCTTGTCTTATTTTGTCTCGCCTCATCTCACCTAGTCTTTTTTTCTTTTCTTTTCTGCTCCCTTCTCATCTTGTCTCATTTAGTCTCGTTTCTTCTCCTTTGTTCTTTAAATAGGTTCTTGTTTTGTCTTCTCATCTTGTCTCTTTTTATCTTATCTTTTCAATTCTTGCCTCATCTTATCTCCTAATATCCTCTCTGCTGTTTTTTCTTTTTTTATGTCTCATTTCTTCTCTTTTGGTTTGTTCTCATTCCTTCGGTCTGCCTTATTTTTTGTTCAAATTTTTTTCTCTTATGTTTTTTGTTTGTTTCATCTTGCCTCATTTCATTATTTCTTATCCTGCTTCTTTTTTCTGGTCTTGTCCTATCACTTCTCATCTGGTCTCATGTCTTCTCTTCTGCTCTTTTCTCTCGGCCTTTCTCTTTTGGTCTCTTCTAATCTTTTTGTATATTCTTGTTTATCCCTTATTGTCACATCTGACATCATTTAGTCTCTTCTTACCTCTTTTCTATTGATTGTTCTCATCTTGTCTCATTTATCCTCTTCTCTTCAAGAAAAAACTTTTTTTAGACACATCATGCACAAACACACATCACACTGCTGCAGGGCGGGAGAGATGTTGTGGTAGTTCCTATAGTCGTGTATTTCCCGTGTGTGAGAGCACATCCTCTCTGGAAGAACCCTTTTTTTAGCAGTGTATTCTGTGAGAGCTGTCAAAAGTGTTTTCATTGCTGTCAACTGATATTGAGCGACTCATGACAGGTTCGGGAAATCATAAGTGCACATATGCCAGCTCTGCACGAAGGTGTGTTTGGAGTGATTTCTGACATCCGTGTGTCGTGATTTATTACCAAGCAGTTCACATTCTTGTTTTGGGAAAAATATGAAATTAATACAGCATGTAAATTTCAAAGAGAAAACATGAGAAAATAAGGCCAACTATAAAGTACATCAGTGTATCTCTCTCTCTCTCTCTCTCTCTCTCTCTCTCTCTCTCTCTCTCTCTCTCTCTCTCTCTCTCTCCTCTCTCTCTCTCTCTCTCTCTCTCTCTCTCTTTAGCAGAGTAGCATCAGATAAAAACAGATGGCAATGAAATTCCCTGAAGTTGCCTCTTCATTTAAAGTGCTCATGTGCTTGAAAACATACTGTTGTGATATTTATCCTCCTTTTCAAGTGCAGTTGCTCTTATGACAGTCTTACATACACACACCCTCTTCCAGACATGTCCAATTGATCAGGGTTAAGCATGATAAGCATTTACCCCACAAAGCAGAAATATAAAGCATAACATTTACTGATGTGGTTTCTGTCTGAATGTGTGTTTGTAGGTTATCCAAACATTGTGGCAACATACGGTCGTGGATACACAGGATTTTCTCCAAGCTATAGCTACCAGTTTCCAGGTGAGTCCATCCATCTATCTGTCTATCTGTCTGTCTGTCCATAATGTATCTATCTGTCTTGTTGCTGTAATTCAGCATCATTTTGGGAGTTTGTTACTTGCGCAGATGTGTGAAGTGTGTGTATGACAAGCTGTGAGTAAAAGCTGTGTGTATGTGTGTGTTAGAGGCGTGAAGGTGAGCACATTGCTCTGCAGCTGGTGGCAGATATTAGTGTTGATATGAGTGTCCTGTGGATGGCCACCTGTCTGTTGATATCATGAGCAGAGCTAATGGGTTTTTCTTCTGAGGGTGTGATGGATGTTTTGATGGACGCTGGTCTTTTCCCAACATGTTTGTTCATATTGTAGCGCACATGTGTAGTTGTAGTTTTCACTTTTCATTCTGTTGAATTTGTTTTATTCCTATTTTAGTTGGGGGGGGGGGGTGGTTACGCTATTATTTTTTTCTTCGTTTTTTTATTTTTTTTTTATTAATGAGGGCATCACAGAAAAACATAACAGAGAGATGTATGTAGTGGATTTTATGCGGCACATATTGTTTTCTTTCTCACAAAGCCTTGTATTTATATTCAGAATAGTTATAAATTATATTTGACTGGGTTGACTCATCCTGATGCATAAAAGGATACACATACACACAAGCTGACATTCTCATTCACACAAACACGCACACATTCACTCGCACACGAGTGTGCTCTGATCTGTGGTGAGCCTCAAACTCTTGCACAGTTACTCATATTTATGTGACGGCACCTGACATCGAAATACCATAAAATCACACTACACCAACATCTGTCTCTTTCTCGGTTTTTTTTAGTCCTGAAACAGGACAGCAGTGACACACACACACACACACACACACACACACACACACACACACACACACACACACACACACACACACACACACACACACACACACAGAGGGCGTTTTAACTCCTATAGATTTTTTAAAAATGTTTAAAAAAAATCGAAACAGGTACTTCATTTGTTACTACCGGTATGTTGCATTTTCTTCTTGGTCCGGTTGACTTTCATAAGGCAACCTTTCAAAGCATACCAAAATGTTCACGGAAGTCACATGCAAGTACAACTGTCCTCATATTGGTCAGCATTTCCTCTGCGTCATCCATCAAGATGATTGACAAGTTCGTTCCATGAGCTTATTATTGCTTTATTTGTAACTGTCGAGACACACGCAAAGACTATAAGAATGTAGCTGTCATTCCCGCTGTTAAATTCTATACTACATTAGTATTAATACTGCAGAAAATTCAAACTATAGGTTAACAGTGTCAAGACACACGCAAAACCTATACAAATGTTATAATGCAGCTAGAGCAGGAATAAAGGCTTTATTGGGACAGCATTCTCGCATGGAGTTCGTTGGCAATTGGGACGAAGACTACCTCGTTTAGGCGGTCTCGGAACGATTGTTTTGGTGCGGATCTGAGCGCAATTGCCTTGTTCACATATGCCTTAACAAACCAAACCAAAGGAGAATACGCACCAGACTCCGAAACAAACGCTCAGGTGTGAAAGCACCTTTAAAGTCAGTAATTCTCTCTCACACAAGTCAATCTGAGTCCGTCTGACTGAGGCTCTGACAAACCCAGTGATCTCTCTGTCTCTGCTGTCATTATGGAAATCAACCATCTGTGAGAAGACTTTTGGAGAGCCGTTGTGCCCCTATTCTTTTTTTAATGCTCTGTCTCTTTATATCATCTCAACTGTGCGTTGAATTTTGAGTTTAGGGTTTGTGTTTCTTGCACACCCACACTTACAGATGTAACACACTATTTTAGTTGTTTAGTTTGACACATAAAAAAAGAAATATGGACCATTGTCTATTTTTATTCAGTTATTGTAGTACTTTACCCTATCTTTACCACATATATATATATACAGGGATTAAAGTGAAAAAAATTCTTCTGACTGAAATTTTTTTCAGGCCAAGTCATATTCCTGTAACTTTATTTAAATAGTCGAGACCAATAGCGTTTTAAGGGGAGATGTTTTAAACCGCTTTAATATTGCCAGTTTGCGTATTTTAAAAGCTATTTTAATCTATGAAAAACAATTACTTATCTTGACAAATAAACACATCTACATAACTTTTCAGTGCATGTTTTTATTTATCTTATAAGACCAA
Source organism: Chrosomus eos (assembly GCA_036326025.1). NCBI lineage: Eukaryota > Metazoa > Chordata > Actinopteri > Cypriniformes > Leuciscidae > Chrosomus > Chrosomus eos. The sequence continues at coordinate 22,864,777 of CM070841.1, forward strand.
ACAATGCTAAACTATATAATATATAGTTTGTTCTATAGTTTGTCAAATCGTTTTGGCTGAGAGCAAAGTGAAGTTTCATAACTTTATATATTTATATATGTAACTTTAACTTTGTAGCCTATTAGAGAGCTGACTTATGTTTGACTGAATTGTTTGCTTTATTTCTCATTGTATAGCTTATTATAACCTACCTATTAGGCTACTTATACTTTTGAACGGGATATTATTGATCATTAAAACTGACATTTAACAAAAAGAGACAGGGTTGTGTAATTTTATATATTCTAAAATATGTAAAATATTCTTTATATATATTTACTATGCATTCTCTTGTACATGCACAATACAATAAAAAGATATAAAAAGATACAACCCTGTCTGTTTGTTAAAGGGGACATATCATGCTAAATCTACTTTTTTAGCCCTTAAATGCCTTTTGTTGTATATTTGGAGTGTTTATAAGTACAGAAAAGTTGAAATCAGTCTCTTCGGGAACTTCGTTGATATCTTTATATTCCGTTTTGGTCACATTTTTCAACCGGTTTAGATTTTTCTATAATCTATGACGTTTTGTGAACTATTACGTCAAAGTATTTGCAGCGGAACTGCCAAATAAGGACATCGACTTCCGGCCAAACACTTTGAGCAATCCGCCATTTTTATTTCTCGCTGCAATTTTGTAGTCCAAGTATGCAGAAGTTACGAGAGGGTAAGTTACGTCAACATGTTCGGTTGTTGGATGTAGCAACCCACATGCTTCATTACACCGTCTGCCAGCATCAGAACCTCTTCGAAGTGCCTGTTTGAGTTTTTTTTTTCACGGAAATGTCCCCACATCTGTGAGTAAAGTCATGTTTGTTGTGTGCGCGAAGCACTTCATGGATAACCAACGTCACTTCAGCAACCTCCGCCAGTATAAAGAAGGATTTGCCGATAGACTTCGTCTGATTGAGGGGTCAGTTCCTTCTATCTTTGGAGACGACGAACAAAGCACTTCGGTAAGCTGTAAATAACGTAACTTACTACTCTTCTTAAAACACTCGGTGGTCATGGTTTAGCAGTTGTCTTGTTAGTGTGCTTGTTTTAAGAGAAATAATCGACTTTTCTTTAATTGTTTATAATATAACTTATATTTTGTTTTGTGAGTATTAAATAGTCGTTGTAAATCATGCAGTATTGTAGTAGTGGGCATGGATGCAGAACTTACTGTAAATACAGTAACCACACCATTGCGATACATCCATATGAAGACGTTGTTCTGCAGGTTCGTCTTCTTTATTTTCATCTCGCTCCGACTGTGGCTCGAACATGTTAGGCTTGATGGACAAGTCTTCCGTTTTTGACATTTTGTTAATAACATGTGAATAAAAAGTTTCTGTTCAGCTAGGCTAGATAATCGCATCTCTATAAAACTACAAAAATTGCCGAACGGGGTGGAGCTGAACCGAGTGTCACCTCTGCGAGCTGGAGAGGGGGCGGGGTATGAAGTGTCGCATTTGGATTTAAAGAGACCGCACCAAAACGAGTTGATCTCAGACGCACATCAGAAAAGCGGTAGAAAAGTGGCCTGTGGAGCTATAATAATGAGGAATTCAGACCCAAGCATTGCAGTTCTGCTTTATATAGACCACAAATATATGATTTATATGTAAAAAGGAAAGATTTAAAAGCATGATATGTACCCTTTAAATGTCAGATCAATAATTTCATATTTTTAAAATGAAAACAAAAAGCAGGGTTGTGTTTTATATTTCGTGTTGTTATAAATATATGCAGTGAAGATAATCAATGTACGCGTTGCCTGCACTGGACATTAATATGTTTATGATAATATGTTCATTTATAAATGAAAAGAGGCAGAGTTGTATTTTATACCATATTTCGTTTTATTGTGTTGCCTAAAATATACATAAAGAGATAACCGGAGTAGCCAGAGCGAGCTGAGTGACGCGATCAAGAACGCGCTGTTCCATTAGCAGAATAACCGGACTCGTGTCCTCTCGTCTTCGGGAGTTCGTTCTCCTGAGTCGAACTTGGCAACTCCGAACTACCAGGACGCAAGTCCGAAGTTTGCGTACTTGGTAGGCTATTGAGAAACGGCCAATATTGACCCGCGTTCTGTTTTCTATCATGCACGACGCTCGGGCTCGGACCGCAGCAAACGAGCTGTAGCCTGACATGCACTATTGAGTGAACACGGAGCAGTTTTTCCGTGAGCGGGAATTGAAAACCCGGAGTGGACCATAAGCGAAGTGATTACAGAGCGCTTAGAGTGGAGAGAGGAACGTGCTTTCGCTCCACTCCAGGCTTTATCACAACCCCTCAGCAGGGTGAATACACCTCGTGTTTCCTTAATTTAAGACGTATTCAAACTAAAATTAAGACATTTATCACACTATTTGAGTAATGAAAGCCTATTTACAGCCTTAAAATTATGAAAAGTTAATTTAAGACATAAGGACAGACGGGAACCCTGCAATTGACGGAAATCCGTCATAGACTCGGTGCAATTAACGGAAATCCGTCGTAGCGACGGAGAACTTTAATCCCTGTATATAAAATTATTATATATTTAGATCATCTTGACACCAGACACCTGAGGCTCTTGAGTTTAGGGCTCTTTCTCTGTTCAGATCTTCTCAGAGAACCCACAAATCTTTATACCAAGCTCTGCTGCGTTAGCAGTAAGTGTCTTCTGGTTATTTGCGAGCTGTCTTGAGTTGTTGATTTTTTTTTTTTTAATGCCTAAAGATGTTCCTTAAGTGTCTGGTGACGGCCATTAAAATGCATAACAAATTAGAAGTGTTTACTTGGGTAATAATGAGGTGGCCTTGCTAATTAATACTAAGTGCTTCTAGCTAACATGTCAGACTGCTTGTTAAGAGAGTGGAGTCCTTCCTGCTGATGCCCTGAGCTCCTCGAGTTCTCAGTGGATCACCGCTGACACCTGTCAACCACAATCCCTACAATATTTCATTGAATTTTTTGTGACATTTCTCATGTTTTTTCATGGAAAGTAGACTTGGCTATACTTGACACAAAATCTTCACCTAAGGTCGGCAGAACCCACAATCCTGGAAACTCTTCCATTAGAAACAGGCCAAGCGCTTCTGCTCTTTTGTGCCTGGGCAGAGAATGATTTATTTTCGACAACAAAATTCGACCTGCTTGGTCGCGTTCTGGCACAAGGGCCCAATCTGTCGAAGAATCCGGAGATATGGTTTTGTTTTATGATTAGATGAGCGGTAGGAAACGTGCGTCGTCTCCGGGACATCTGGTTCAGAGTGGTGCTATGGAGGTGTAACTATACTTCTCTCCATTGCACACACACTTACACACGTGATTCACGGCCCATATGTGTCCAAAACCAAACTAATGTTCAGTGAGATGATATCGTACTCTTGTTGGAGTTGCACAGTCACGGTTGTCCTCCTGCCCGTAAAATCATCTCTCATTACGGTGTGGGGTGAAGCATGCACCTGGCGGGCGTTTGCGGGTTTCGTGACGTCCAGGGATCTTTCTGGAGATTTCTACTCCCCCCTTCATCGTTAAGTTTAATGGTGTATGAAAGGGCTAAAAAAAGATTGAGCCCTTTAATCTGCCTGGCAAAATGACTTTTTGTCCCCTAATCAAAGTCAGAAGACTCTCATGATGAAGATCCAGCATAGTAAATGGTTTCATTTTGGCCAAAATCTTTCAAGTATGAAAAGCAATCTCAGTTTTGAAAAAAAAAAAAATGTGCTCAAAAACCCATTTATAATGACTGTCCTGTATGTTTATATTGTTGTGTAGGAAGCAAAGAAATGTTTATATGTATGCGTGATGTGTTCTTCATATAGACACCACCTGTGCCAGAAGCTGCCAAGATTCCACCTTTGATATCGCATGAAAAGCTTTCGCAAAACTACAAACGATGCATCATTTTTGTTTTAGATGGACAGCAACAACAGGTCACTAGCTGCACAGATGAAAAGAGAGCCGAGGCTGTTGCCTTTCCCAGCTCTTATTATGGCATCTTTCATTGTTTTTATTTTCCTTCCAAAGTGGGCAATGAAGGAAAGATGAAGGCACAGATTTTGTCATTTCACAGCTCTGTGTTACTTGATAGGACACAAGCCGTGTGTGTGTGGGCTTACATCAGAATTATTTATAGCCTGATTTCAGGACGTGTGGCTCCTTTCAGCAGCTGTTTCCTAAAGCAAGGTAGCCCCTAGTCTGATCAAAAGAACACCTTTCGCTCTGTGTACCATCCATTAAAATGAGGCCACTGCTTAATTGTAAGAAATAGATTTGTGAATTTTCTGTAAGAGAAAATTAGTTTTTAGGGCATCACTGGCTGGTTTCTTAGGTATTGTTGGTCAATATCAATGTGCCTCTTACAGGATTGAAAATTTCTTCCACTTCCTGTCTACGTCCCTCTTCCTCTCTCTTTCATCACAGAGCCGAGAAGATTCAGTGTCGTAGGCCCTTTCTACACTCCCTCGGGGTTCATGTGTGCAGTTTTACGGTGCCCATGGGCTTCTGACAGAAGCAGGGAGAGCACTATGTCCTTGTGCCCTCTCAGCAGGGTTTTTCTCTCCCATCAGCCCATTCACTTGAGCAGATTCAAATAACGCTATAAAACTGAATGCTAAATGTTGGCGTTATCTCGTCTGTAATGAAAAGCCCATGAAATTGATTTAATGCTGCAGCGCCTCTCTCGAGCAGCCTCTCACGACAGAAACACAAAACAATGAGCCTCCAAGATCTAATAATTAACCCACCTAATCCGCCAAAGTTAATCTCTCGCAAGAACTTTGTTCCAGTGCTAACTTTGGCACAGGGAGGGAGGCCACTGGGGGACAGAAGATGCTGTGCAGAGAAAAGAGGCAAGGGGGGGAAAAGCAGCACGAATGACTTGTGACACTTTAGTGAAGGACACTTGTGCTCGGCAACAGCGAGCAGCGATAAAGAGAAGCAGGGATGCGTGACCTTCATTAGCATTAGCATTAGCATACTGATTTGTGTTTTGTGAAGAGATTAACAAGCTGAGGAAAGAAACAGGAAATGACATGAGTAATTCAAACCACAGAGACCACAGAGGTTTGATTATCTGTAACCATCATACATTTTCTTTTTATTGTCTTTGTTCTTTCTTTGTGCTCTACAAACCAATCTATTATACACGTATGTTTCTTTTACGTTATGATTTATTTTTTCAGTTTTTCATTTACTTTTAGTGGCCATATTGAATTTTTTCTCTTTATTTTAATTATTTTATATATCGTTTTAGTTGTTTAGTTTTTTTTCCTTAATTTTTCTTTCCTTATTTATTCAGTAGCCATATGACAAAAAATTCTTAATTTTATATAAAAAATCTCTTATTTAGTAGCCATATGGCAAATAATCTTGATTTTTTTAGTTTTATTTTAATTTTATTTGATTGGCTGAATGGCACATTTTCCCTCTTTTGTTACTATTTTAAAAAGCATGGGTTTTTTTTTTCTTCTATTTTTGAAAAATCTTTGTTTTGATGCACAATGCTTTTGACAGTCACAGCTGTTTACTGCTAATTCAGATCAGGTGTGTAAATGATCTCTTTAAGCGTTATCACTTGCTTTGCAGTGTAATATAGGAACAGTCCCTCTAGAGTAACCAGAAGGTGATAGATAATGGATCACCCCATCTTGGTTTTGAACCTAGCAATATTGGGTTACCAATCTCAAATCTTTACCTATTGAGCCACTCCACCTTTTTTGTGGAGTTTTGAGGTACAGTCTGGTGTAATGACATGCTGTAGATGGGCTTTTGACCCCCTGCAAGTTTTTACTGCTCTGATTAGCAGCTGTCAGACGCAGATACACGCCTTCATTAAAGTGCCGGGACTATAATTACGTTTGTTATGAAATAATAGAGCTGTAGATACTCTGGCCTGTTGGTTTTCTTTAGTTGGCTTCAACAATGATGATAATTATGTTTGATTACATTGTTTGAACACTGAACTCACGACTGTCATTTAAATATGTAGATTCTTTAGCAGTCTTTGTTTACCACAAACAAATTGCATGCTGTGAATCACAATGTCATTCAACAGAATTTGCCTAGTTGTTCAGTATTAAGTTGAGTAGAAATCAGATGGCTGATTAATTTTTTCAACTCCCAGGAAGCACATTTATATGAGCTGTATGGACACACACACTTGGGTCTCACAGGCATTACTACCTGCCATTATGGACCTTAAAGAGGACCACATGTCATCTGATGCTTCTCAGTGAGATAATAGGCACTCCGATGCAAGCAATTAATCCTACAATTCTCTGCTCTCAGCTCTGCTCTGTCCGCTCACGCTCCATGTCCACCGTACAAATGATCACACTGATGGATTGAGCTCTGATGCATCTCAGTCAACTCGGCCAACACGTGAGAGTGGACAAGCGCTGTCGCCGTGTGTTAAATCATACGGTTTCTATATCCTCTAGTGGCGTTCGGGCGAACAAGTACATTCGTCCTCCCAGTGGAGTAACCGTTTTTATAAATGCCCATAATTCTGTGCCGCTCACATCAAATTAGAGTGTTATTGTGAAAGCTTCTGAAGCAGTCGAAAGTGAGTGCAAATAAACTTTAATATATTGCATTTTTCCCAGCCTGTGTGCGAAAGAAATAGCTGACGGTCCTTCTATGAGCAGCGTGTTCCTGTGCTGTCTGTAATTAAACTGTTGCCAAAAAATGAAAGGGGCTGTAGATCAGTCCTGCTAGCTCCACTCTAAACAATTATATTTGAGTTCTTTTGATTTATATATAATTATTTGAACGATGATGTAGCATCTCCCCGTGTGTGTTGCAAACGTTAGTGTGAATGGAGTTGTTCCTTGAAGCTCTGCTGCATTCATGTGGCTGTAAATTTGATTGAGAACACATTGATTGAAGAGCACAAGTAAATAATTGTCTTCTCTCAGCAGGTTTCCCAGCGACGACGTACGGACCCGTGGCAGCGGCAGCAGTGGCGGCGGCACGAGGCTCAGGTAGGGCGACCCGGGGAAGAAACGGCTACATGGCGTACCCACAGAACGCAGGGCCAGGTAAACACTCTTTACCGCCTGTGTTCTGAGTGGCTACTGCTCCCCCCAGCCGAAAACACACTCTTCATTAGAGATTCTGTGTCCTGTCTATCACAGTCCACTCATCATGTGCCCTAATCCGTCTGTCATTTCACTCACTTACTCCATCCAAAGACTAAAATCTCTGCTATGACTGGCCACAGACATTTCTGTGCTTTGCAGTCTATCCAGGGTTAATGCCAATCATTAAGAGTGTACAGCTGAGATCTTGAACATGAACTTTACAGTGTGTGGGAAATGTTTGTTTTATGAGTGTCCTCTGGTTGTGTGAACAGGTTTAAAAGAATAGTCAAACATATAAATGGCTTTTTGAATTTAAATACAAGGAAGTGAAATTCAAATGATTTCAATTTAAAGAAAATCATTTACATTTTTTATTTTAACTAGAAAAGCTTTCGATGTTGGCTTTACAGCCTTATTTGAAAGTTTTGAAAAAAAGTATAAAAAGCCATGATTGAAGGTTGATGGATGGATGGAATTACAATTTTTCCTATTCCTGTCACACCATTTCAATTTTGTCTTGTGGCCAATTCAGTTCAAATTCACACACATGAACTAAAAAGGAGTCAATTCAGAATTTTGCCCAGCTCTGCTCTTAGTGTGTTGCTGTGACCTACACATAAAAAGCATTATGCAGTCCCTCCAGGATTTCGCGGGCCTTTTTTGTGATTGTTGCGGCCTAAAATGCCTGATGTTGCGGCCGCTTTTCCAAAAAGTTGCGATGAAAGTTGCGATGTTCTTCTGCATTTGTTTTTAGGTTAAAACTGCAAATGTAGATAGATTTTTACTTAAAGTGCTTATATTATGCTTTTTGGCTTTTCCCCTTCCTTTATTGTATTATATATCTTTTTTTTTGTGCAGGTTTACTAAGTAAAAAAACGCAAATTCCACCCCGAAGGGACTTATTATGTCCCACAGAAAACACTGTTCACCATCTGGTCTATTGTAGTCCAGAATTTACTTCAGAGACAAACGTGCTCACTTTGTAACACGTTAATGAGAACAAACCCACTAACTAACCTTTAGTAACCTTATAAAAAGGCAAAACAAACGATTTAAAGACAGCAAAATCTAACAAACTAAACTTTTTTTAAACAAGATCTGCACCTGCAAAAATGTAAATGTGCAGAACCTCACAAACATTAAGCAGCATTTATGTTGAAAGATGCCAATACTAATAAAGTGGAAAATACAGTTTTCTTAGGAATAGCCACAAAAGTTAAATGGTGGAAAAATCTAAAGTTTAATACTATAATATAATATAATATAATATAATATAATATAATATAATATAGCCGAATATCCAATAAAGCCGTTCTCGTTTCCTTATTTATTTTTTGTCAGGCAATATAACGAGTAGCTATTTTTTTATGTGTAAAAAAATTATCTGAATTGAGAGAGTTCGGGAACTGGGTGAACTAATGCACTGTGATAGTGAGTATTACAAGTGATAAACACAAGAAAAGAAAGTAAAATAAAATGGAAAATTCTTTAAATATAAAACAAAGGAGAAGCAGATAAGTGATAAGTCCGTCACCGTGGAAACAACACTGCTCATTCACGTCTGTCGGCCGCTGCTCCGATCAGCCGTTCACTGAACAGGGACGCAGAGAGATGTGACGGCAGGGAGAAAGCAAACCTCGCGCTCGCAGGATTGTGCTGGCAACATTTGGTTACTGAGGTTTGTCCAAAAAGTCGCTAGATTTGTCTCTAGTCGCTTTTTTTGTCACTAAAGGCACTAAGTTGGCAACACTGGCTGTTATTTTTGTAGGTAGCCTAAATGTGAGACGTTGGCACTTGGCAGCCCACATCTGCTGCGCGTCTTCTGAACAAAACAAGCGAGTTTGCTGACGTATGACGACGCTTTGCGGGGGACCGCGGCGCGATGATTGGTCAAAGTTGCAGAAAAGTTGCGGTGATTGGTCAAAATTGCAAGGCGCACTGAATTCACGTGGATTTGTTGAAGTTGCGTTAATAGTTGCGATCGCGACATCGCGAAATCCTGGAGGGACTGATTATGGGAAGTGTCAATTTTGAAACAAATAAAAGAGGTGGCATATGACTTTTTATTTTTCTTTGAATGTCAAGATACAGTATGCCTCCAACTTTTCGTCATACAAAGTGATCTACAGTATGAAGACACATGATCTTGTTTTGATTGTTGCGCAGTCATCCCATATGATATGTAATGATACATCATGCAAATTATCAGATAACTATTTTATGCGCTTCTAAAGGTCAGATGTGGTCAAAGTTTAAAATTACTCTCAGTAGGGTTCAGAGCACTGGAGAATGTCTCAACAGTGCTGGGCTTCAAACATTAACATGAGAACTATATACCACAGCTTACAGACTTAACATCTCAGAGACTTGTATAGTTGATAACACACCATTTTTTTCCTTTCAGTTGGAGTTTATTGGTCTAGTAGAACTGCACTTAAGAGGAAATTGTCTTGGAGAATTGCTTTCACAAACGCATTCAATCCCTCATCTAAATTCTGCAGTGTTTCACTGCTGTTTCCTGTTAAAGAGAGTGTTTCAGAGAATCAGGTTAAGGTTTGTCTCCCTGGACCTGACAGAGACTGCAGAGACTGTTGGCTCCGCAGGGCACACAGCTTTCTGGAGGCCGATTTCCCTGGTGCAAGACACTGCTGGCGTGTGTCTCCAACTGATGTGCCTTGTCCTTTCCTGCTTTGCTGAGACATCTCCCCCTGGATCTCTCCGTCCCTTTCAGAGCAATGCAGTGGTCTCTCAGTGGAGGATCATGGGATGCTTGTTGTTTTTCTAGAGGTTGCCGTATGCGGATCGACCCATTCCTGATCATTAAGGCAGAAAGAACTTGTGTGTCTTTCTCTCTTTTTGGTTCACCTCATCATGTGCAGCTTTTCTTTTCTCACCTTTTCATCCCCCCATCTTCTATTTCCATCTCTCCCCCTGTCTTTATCTCCTCTTTCCCCAGTGAGATGGTAGTTGTCGTAAGACACTAACAGATCAGTGGAAAGTGATGAGTTTGCTCAGCAGATGGAGTGCAGTGGAGGCAGTTTCCTGTGCCCTGGTGTATTGTGGGAGTGTGCAGTGTTGAGCCATGTTCTCTTGAATAAGCAGAACTGTGTCAGGGTTTTTTCAATGGCCAGCGGTTGCTGCATTTAACCCCTGTGTCCTACGGAATCTGCTGGTGTCGTTTTTTCTTTTTTACACAGAACTATCAGTACTGTGAAACGAAATGCCGAATGAGTTGAGGTCCATTCGTTATTATTAACAGATAGAAGCATGGTAGTATTACAAGTTTGTATTTGAGGGAGCAGATGAGATGTTGTTTTGCGTTCTGCTCCGCTGCAGTGGGCCGCCTGCCCGGGCATGAAGATGCTCCTGTTTGGCAAAATACCTCACATTATCCCAGATCATTATCCATTTCATCCCAACAAGGTCTGTGAGCCTTGAAAAGCATCTCTGCAGAGTGCGTGTAATGGGAATGGGACTCTGCTAAGATCCGCAAAGCTGAAGCCACTGTTTTTTCACATTAGAGCTAAGGTCCGTTTGGTATCAGAGTTGGGTTTGTGTGGTTGATTTCAACGAATCATCAGGTTTTTATTTTGTTTTCAGTTTGCATTTTGTTAGTAGCACCTATGTTCATGGCACACAGACACTTTGCAGTTGTTGTTACCTTGCTACAGTGGTAAAGAGCAGTAGTACCAGATCCTTCTGCTCTTTGCTGTCCCCAATAGAGAAAAGTATACTTTTATTTTATTTCTATTATTGAATTATTGAAAATTTGTTGTATAATATTTACATTTATAATTTGAAATGTATAGTTTTACTTGTATTTTATATTTATTTTAAAATGTAAACATATTTTTACATATAATGTAATATTTATTTTAAATGTATATTAGATATGTTTATTTTATCTGTATAATTTTATATTTATTTTAAAATTAATTTATTTTTACATATACATAGTGTAATACATTTAAAATAAATATTTAAAAAAAATGTTTATTAGTATATTTTTTTTATCTGTAAAATGTAATATTTTTAAAATGATTTAATATAAACAGTGGGGAGTGGGCTCGCTTTAGGATGCTTTAAGAGGACACAAAAACACATAAAAAGTCTGCTCTAAATGACTCACGTTTAATTTCAGTCCAATCAGGAAGAAGACTGAAGAATCTGTCACCAAAAAAAAGGTGCATGATGGGCGTCTTCCTGCTGTGTTCATCTACAAATCATAACTCTGTGTCAAAAGCTTTGTAACTGAGCCGTCACTAATTTAGATATAACGTCCTGAATTTCTGAGGTTACTTTGTCATTCAACCAGAGAAAAGCATGAAGAGAGACCTGAGAGTATGCCAGAAAATGGCTGAATAAATCATGTGTTAAAATTCATTAGCAAAGCCTTTCTGAGCACCAAAATGACAAGACATTAAATATGTATTATTTATTAAATGTCGGCACTTACGGAAAAGGGGGTCTAGTGATGTTAATTAGCCAGCCGTTCGGTCAGAAAGGACAGTTTTGAATGGAAAGTGAAAGCTAAATCCAGGCACATGTGGGGTTTTTTCCCCCTTCTAAATTGACTTAGGTGGAAATGAAGAGGCTAATTACAGCTGCTCTGAAATTCAAAGCTAATTTGGGGGCCAATATGACAGACTAACTGACATCCGCCATCAAGTGGCTTGTTCGAATGGCCACCAGGGATCTGAGTGTGTGTGTGTGTGGATAATCACACACTTGTTCACTGATGCACTCTTAACCAGCTCAGCCATGTAAGTGGCGGAGGACAGACACTAGCCTGTGTTTTACTGTGAATGTGATCGAAAGCTCTTAGACTGTTTGACGTGTGTGTGTTAGTGAGAGAGAGAGAGGCAGTTTGAGGTCACTTCTGTGATCTGGTAAAGTGGAAACGAGGAGAGCCGTTATCCACTCAAAGAGAGCCGCCCCACTGTTGGCTGCAAGCTGGGAGAGAGAGGGAGAAAGGAAACAAGCGATGACTTGAGTTATAACTTTGTAACAGGTCTTTCTGTTGTTCGAGAGAGATGGTGAATGTGAAAGTGAGGGGAGAGGGGTAATTATCGTCAGAAATGAGGCTCGGCGAACGATTCGCACTGCTGGGCCCGCTGATCTGGTCGCCACGGCAACGCCGACCCACTCATTTGCTTTGCAGATGAGTAATTACATCCAATTAGACTACTGAGAGAGTGAAAAAAGAGAAGCAAATGGAAGAAGGGGTCTTTTGTTTCACACTGATAGCTGGAATATTAATAATTGGGCTGAAGATAAGATGGACAGTGATACTGTAACTAGGAGCTGAGTCGAAGTCTTCAGCAGTTCACACCTGAGAGCTTCACCTGCTTCCACACCGCACACTCTCCTGCTTATGGTCAACGTCCCTTTAAGACAAGTCATTTCTCTGCGGCCATCTTTGAAACACATCTCGGGCAAGCAAGTGCAGCTACTATCTCTTTAAATGGGGAAACTTCAAATTCTCCAAAACTGTTCGGCAAGCTTAAATTGCGTATTTGAAATCACCGATGAAATCTGACAACAACGGTCTCATAATTATTTTTCTAAACGCTCAAATCATGACAGAAAACAAAATTCCGGCTGGACCGAGCTAATGCTCATGCACAGTACTAAGTGCGCATCTCTGAACACTTGCCGTTTCTATAGGAACCTGAGCTTCTAGCGGCTGCTGCAATGGCGGCGATTGACACTTTTTTTTAGAAGGCGGGACTTATTCCACCATATTGCACATTGCACTTTCTCCCATTTATAAGTTAATATAAGTGTATACTATAAATGTATTAAACAATTAAAAAGTATTTAAAAATGTATGCGTAATCTATTTTAATGTTTTATATTTAATCATTTATATTACTTTTTAAATTATTTATGTATACACATCACTATACAAAACACTGATTTGTAATTTTGAAATGACTGGGAAATTTCATTTTGGAAATGTCAACAAAACCCATTATGGGATGTCAACTCTGCAAGACCCCATCAGGCCCTGTTTTCATGTAAAAGTTGAACAAATAAAATTGATCCTGGTCATGTAGAGATACCGTTTCAAAACTGATTTGATTTTAACCCTGCTTTCAAATTGATCATCTATATAAATAAAGAAGATAGGGCTGTTCTCCATGTTTTTTTTTTCTGATTACTTCTTAAAGAGCATCAGAATGTGAATGTGTGGCACATGCAGTGATATCGGTGTTCTCATTAACTCGTATGTCCAGACTGCAGTTAAACCCAGAAACAGAGATTTACAGCTCTAGCGCGCTGCCAGCTGAATTATCAAAAGCTCTGGTGATGTGCCGGAAATTGTGTTATTGATGAAGCGCTACACCAGATGTCCCGTACAACTAAAACAGCATTCCATTGGTGTTCATTAGCAAACCATTAATTCACACACATATTGTGGCGCACAGACTAAATACATTTCTGTGGCAGACACCCACATCGCCGCGACCCCCCGAGGTGATGCATGCTGCCTCTTGAACATGCTGCGAGAGAACATGTGTTGTTTTAGAAAGATCAGAGGAGAGCTATTATTTCTCTAACTTTGATGTCAGAGCAACTTTGCCCGATCCCTCTCTGTTTCTCACCTTTGCTTAAGTAAAAGTAAATCATTTGTATGCTCTGAAAAGAAAATGAGCAGAGGAAGATAATCAGGCAACGGCTCGCTCCCAGATGGCTGCTTCTGCTGTCTTGCCATCCAACTGAAGAGCTCTTTTCAGCCTCATTTTATTCATATCCTTTTACACTGATGGCACTATCATTAGAGGCAATCTACCTGAACAATAAAGGTAATTTTCCCTGCCTTTATTAGATAAGACCTTCCTGACTGAGAGCCTTGTGCAGCTGAGGGCTAATTGTCCGTGTCAGCATAAACAAAGCAGCTGTGTACATCCGTTGTGTGTGTGAATGTCGGCTTTGTGTACTGCCTCTCCCAGTATCCTGTAATCGGCAGAATTAGGCAGATGGAACAGGAAGCCGCCATTGTGGTGTCCTGGCAATGTGCGACTCTTGGAATGCGTGCCGGCACGGTTCCGCAAAGACAGTGCGGGAGGGGGGGGGGGGCGTTCGCTAACCTGCGCCTTGCTCAGCCGTTTAACAAATGGAGGAGTCTGTGTAGAGGTCGACTCTTGTTTGTTGTTAAAGATCTAATTAGAGAGTGCAGAAGAGGCAGCGGAAGCTTGTCTAATTAGCGGGGAGCAGAAAACCCACTTTAAAATTCAAGGACAACTGGCGATTAGAATGCACGTCGAAAAAATGGATTACGAAAAGAAAGGGTGTCTCTGGCCTTTGTTTTACTGGGGTTTTTTTTGTTGTTGTTGTTGATGTTTTTTCGTAGTTGTGATCGAGCGTGAAAGTCGGTTTAGTCCTGAATAACAGAGCAGGGTGTGGAGAGAACGATCTAAAAGACTCATTAAAGACCCATGATGCCTAGCGTGTCCCACACAGAACTCCATAGGAAGCTCCACAGATTTCTGTAGAATTAGATTGGTTGGCATTCATAATGTTGAACACACATTCAAAATGGGCATTCATGTTGTATTTGATTGGTTTTAACTGCCGATAAGAATGCTCTCAGCTTCATATAAAAGAATGGTTCAGCCTAAAAAGAAAATTATGTTATCATTTACTTACTCTCATTTCAATCCAGTATGATAAAAGATAATTTGAGAATATATTTGTTTTTTTTTTTTCAATTGGGTCACAAACAACATAGGACCCTACTTTGACTCTCATTGTATAGACAAAAAAAGAAGAAAGAAAGAAAATCGTATAGATTTGGAATGACATGAAGGTGAGTAAATGATGACATATTTTTCAGTTTTGGGCAAACTGTTCCTTAAATGTGTTTAAGCTTTCAATTCAACAGTTTGAGAAAAAATCGGGGTAAAAAAGAACCCACAAGTCTGTCTGGGCTAGCATGTGTTTTTGTATGAGTTCACTGAATTGTACATGTGAAGCTCGAGTTTATACAGAGATGTAATTGGGATCATTACAGTGGCACATTTCTGTGACTCCTCAAGTTATGATTTACAGAAAGCAGGCGGTGTTGGAGTTGTGCCATTTCTCAACACTTGAGTGTAATTTGACAGGCAGGCGTTTTGCCCACAAACCGCGGACGGTGAGGGAAAGTTGCGAAGCTGATGAAAGAGAAGCTACTTAGAGATTCAGATTACTTTTGGCAGCTGTTGAGGGCATAATCAGCGCTGTGATGTTCGGCACTACTCCAGGACGCTCCTGCAGGTCCCAGACCCCAATGAAAAGCAAACATGCGGCAGGGGAGACGTAATATGTAAAAGCCTGTGCGGTGGATCCTGGCTTTCTTTGATTGGATCATCTTGCTCTTTTTAGAAGGCCAATGAAGACATGTCAGTGACTGACAAGTGTGTCTGTTAAGGTGTAACATACTTTTATGTTTATGGCCAATAAACATCAATGATAGTTTGCTGTACCATACGCTGAATGTGACAGCGTTTTATTTCTCACTGTATCCTATCCTATCTAATATGTTCATTCCAGCCCGTTCTCATCCCAAGGCGTCATACATGTGACGCTTTTGACATTTCGTCGAAATCTTACGCACATAGCATCCTTTAGCGTCAATATGAGACGCAGAACCCAAGGCGTCATACAGGTGACGCGCGTCTAAATCCGACACACATGGCATCCTTTCGCGTCAATATGAGACGCAGATCCCAAGGCGTCATAACCTAACGCTACCCCAGACCTAAACCTACCCATAACAGTGCGTGCTATATTGACGCTAAAGGGTGCCATGTGCGTAAGATTTCGACGAAATGTCATATGGCGTCACCTATATGACGCCAAAGGATGAGAATGCGTTGGTTCATTCATAGGTATATGAATCTTAAGATCTCTGATAGCATCTTAGGTTTAGTGGGCGTCATGCTGTGCAACTACTAACAAGTTGAGTGTATGTGTGGGCATCATTCAGCCTCATGTCGTCACCTGTCAGTCACTTCATCTTTTATGTATCATATAATGTCATGTGTATCAATGGCCGCATCTCATCCCCTTTATGTACTGAATTTCCTAGGGTTCCCCGATTACGGCTTTTATTCTGGCCCCGGTGACCAGCGGGCCGCTCCCTGCTCCTTTGCCGACTATGCCACCTTGGGGCCCCATACGGGTCAGATGCTGCAAAGTGAGCACGTCACCTCCACCTGCAACTCACCCTCCCAGCACCACCCAAGCCCAGACCACTTCAAGAGCTCAGGTGTGTATGGCGTATTTTGTCATAGACATGTTCTGCTTCTAACACCCATTCATTATGATATATTTGGAAATAACCCTTAATATTACAAGACTGTCCTTATGTTGTTGTTTTTTTACATACAGAGACAACCCACTGATTTCTTTGCACTAAAACATGCAGTACATGAGTCCAACCTGTCTGAGATCACTCCTAACAATGCTTCATAAAATACTTAGGCATTGTTAGGATAAAATACTTTATCATATATTATTTATATATCTTAAATACATACTGTACAACATCTGTGTTTGAAGTATAATATAGGGTTGACTAGTCTGTTCCTACATTGATTTTGAGATTCTCTTAGGCTACGTTCACACTGCAGGCTAAAACGACCCAATTCCGATTTTTTTTGCCCCTATGCGACCTGTATCTGATCTTTTCATGACAGTCTGAACGACACAGATCCGATCTTTTGAAATGCGACCCAGGCCACTTGGGTATGTTGTCCAAATCCGATATGTATCCGATCTTTTGAAATGCGACCTCAATCTGAACGGCCAGGTCATATGTATCCGACCCGCACGCCATTGATATGCGACAAACGTCATAATTCTGCGTTGAAGCAGGCGGGAATGAGAAGATAAACAAGTTAGCTATCGTACGATAGCACGCACCTGTAGCTAGCCAATACACTCCAACGCGTTGCACTGTTATGGTCCGCCGCAGACGTGTCTCTTCCGTGACAGAGTTAATCGAAGGCGCTCAAACGCTCTCCTCCTCAATTTTCTTCTTAAACGAGAAGATTGTAATTGTGCTGGCTCTGTTGGGAAAATAACTTTAATATTGCTAAACGAGCTCCACTGTTGACATTCATGTTTAGCTACTTCCGCAAACAGCAAGTGACGTCGTACCGCTGAGTACTCTTCTGCGCATGCGGGTCACTTCTGGGTCATTTCACGTTCACACAGGAGATAACAAAAGGTCGCATTTAATTGGAAATGTGAACGGGCTTGCCAAAAAATTGAATTTTTTCAAAAAATCGAATTTTTTCAAAAAATCGAAATTGAGCATTAAGCCCCTGCAGTGTGAACGAGGCCTTAGAAATCAAGTTTAAAACCCCCCTCCAGTCAAGGTTTGATTCTGTGGACTGTCTGATGCACGTAAAGCCTCATTGTTTTGAAAGAGCCAGTGAAGTCACGCGTTGTGTGACCCATCTGCGGTGTGGTCCTAATCAGTGCCAGGCCAGGTGTCGTGGATCTTTGAGATTCAGCTCCTTCTGTCCTACTTCTCTTTGCCTCATTTCATTTGGCAGCCAACAGGAAAATGTCTGTAGTCCTCCCGCTTTACACCAGCGATTACATAGATGAAGTAGGTTTGGCCTTGAGCCCAACCTGTGCTCATTCTGCTGCCGGTAACTTTGGACTCACAGTACAAAGGCTAAAGCTAAATCCATTCCTGAGAGTACATGATTTAAATGGGGGAAAAAACCCATTAGTGTTCTTGTTCGTTCTCTGAAATGCGTCACATTATGGAAGTAAATGTGTTGGGGACACCATTACTGTTGACTTTAAGATCTCTGAAGTGCATTTCGACAAGTATTTAAAGAATAAAATCTGTGAGTTCAGATCAGTCATTGATTTGCTACATTTTTTTTGTATTGGCCTCCCACTTTTGCAACAAGTCTTTTTTTCATCTGTTCCTTCTTGCTAGATTTTTACACATTTCTCCAGCTAAACAACAACAAAATATATTCTTTAGTTTTATTTTTTGTTGGCATTGGAAACAGAAACTCATCTACGACTTTGCTGCTTCAATTTATGACCTTAATATTGCTTTCAGTATGGGTTTAGAGCGTTTCCGGATAGCTCTATTAAATACAGACGCGTTACCTGATATGAAGGTCCGTCCAAATGTCTCTTGTATGCTTGTTGCTGTGGCAACTTGGACTCAGTCAATGCATTGTGGGTCTTTCGGGGGTCAATACTGACACCATTGGTGTGTAGGTTTGTGTTAGACAATATCTCTGTTTCTAAGTCTGTCCCTGCTCAGCAAAAACACTTTGTTATCCCGCCAAAGCATGTGCAGGGTGACATCGATTAAAACCCCAATGCTGGGAGCTGGAGCGGGACAGATGAGTCACCTGTGTCTCCAAAACACGCTGCGTAATCGCAGGCCGGCGGGTTTAATTAGCATGGGTGCTGCTAAGCTACCAGTCAAAGCCAATAAATGTAAGTCATGTTTAGCTATTAAAGCTAATAGCAGTAACGGTTTAGCCCCAGGGTTTAATTTGGAGCATAAATCCTATTTCTGGCAAAGCGAGAGAAAGCACAGCACCTTTACAGAATCCAGCAATTATATGGAAGAAAGATTACAGTACAAACATAGAATGACTGTAAAAGCAAGGTAAGCCGTAGAGCTCAGGTAACACATGAAAACACGGCCAGAGATGGGTGGAGAGTACTGTCTGTCATCACTAATTTAACACAATCGGTGTCATTTAACCAAAAGCCAGTATTAAATACTGCTAAATAAAAAATATTGCTGAACTTAATATTTATTTCTATATATATTCAAATATATAAATTAGTTCTTGAGATACTTGATTTTCACTTACGCTTTAGAATTTGCGCTAACAGACCAATCACATTGCTTGTGGTCAGCGTAGAATTGACGCGTTGTTCAATTTTTGTTCAAATAATTTCTTTTTTTTTATAATAAATTCTGCGTGTTGTGATGGGCAAGTAATGTAATCCATGTACGGCCAACTACCGCAGCAAGCCTACATCATACACATGCACCTCTTTTTCTAGTTTACACCTGTGGTGACTGCAGTCACTGATGTTCAGTTGTTGGAGGTCTCTCTAACTCCAACTCTATTCCGTCACTGTGAAGAGAGATTTAGGAAATGAGCAGTCACAAAGGAAGCTCGATCTTTACATGCGTGTTCATACTCACTTGAAATCTCAGCTCACAGCGTGCTCAGCACAGCAGGAAAGCCGGCATTTCTCCCTGTCCTTCGATCAGACCTGCTGAACGGCATTCGATCAGACCAGGCTGCTTGCTTTTTTGCATAAATGTTGTGGGTGTTTTAAATCTATATGCTGTCCAATTGTGAAGGTGGTTCATAAAGGACATTTTTTTTTATTTAAAAACTGAACAAGTGGACAAAATCCAGGTTTCTTAAAAATGCGGTGCTCATGGAAACATGGTGCCCACATAGTTTGCATTGTTATAAAGGTCATTATTCAATAAAAAATAGTGTTCATACCATACAAGTAAAGTGTCATACACTAGTATGTGCCATAGTTATTTCAAAACGATGGCAAAGCTGAATTTTCAGCATCATTACTCCAGTCTTAAGTGTCACATGATCCTTCAGAAATCATTCTAATATGCTGATTTAGTGATAAAGAAACATTTAGTGTATGTATTCTTTCCCATGATTCTCTGTGCTGGAAGGTGTCTCTGCCACCTTAGTGACTGAAATTTAATGTATCATGGATCTGATGTGTGTGTCTGTCCTGTACAGGTGCTAACCCTCCTCGACCTGGCGGTTTCCCCGGTGCAAACAGTCCCGGACCCGTGGCAGACCTGTACGGCCCCAGCAGTCAGGACTCAGCTGTGGGAAATTACATCAGTGCTGCCAGCCCCCAGCCGGGCTCCGGGTTCAATCACAGTATCGCAGTGAGTACAGCGCTCTTTCACTCAAGACATCCAAAAGTACAGAGAAACTTCTCACGTTTGTCCTTTTGTCCATCATAGTTTTTAATTCTATTCAACTGAAAAATAAGAGTCTGATTGGCTGTTCCCTCCATCATGACTCACTTTTTTTATGCCAAGGGCTTGATTGTCAGCGCAGCAATTTAGAAACACAGCTCTAGGAAGAAGAAAAAAAAAAGAATATCAGAGGAATTAGTTCCATTCCACATGTTCAAAAATACCCCAATGAGTCACGAGTCTCCGTTAGACTGAACTTCTCGTCTCGCTGATGTTTTGTTTGGGGAATAAAAGCATCACAAACAGTTTAGAGAAAGCGAAAAGCTGCCATGGTTGGAAATGAGCAAATTGTCAAAAATCAGATGTCCCTGTAACTAGCAGATGCTCTTGACACCGTCTCCAAACAAAAGCCCCTGCGTTGCACAAAAACTTGCTTTAATTGGCTTTTGTGGGGGAGCGCACGGATTCTGTCTGCAGATGTCACGGACGTCAGGTTGCGGCTCGGTGTCAGCGCGGATCTCAATTTGAAGAAGAAAGCATTTATAATGAGGTGCCAAATTGAAATTAAATTATTCACCCTGTTCTCACAAATCAGTTTCTTAACCATCTGAAGCACATGTTTTGATTTATGCGAGTGTTTGCAGCAGATTTCTACAGTTTTGTTGCTTGTGGGTGATCTGCTTTGAGGCCTGTTTTCGTCTGCTGTATATGAAAGGTAAAGAATGATAGACATGTAGTTGTGGTGGATTAGTTAAAATTCTGTCATTATTTACTTGTCTTAATATTTTTATGGAAGCTCCTGAAAAATCATGATAATAGTGATCCATATGGCTGGCATGGTATAGACTTTTGTCTTTTTGGTTGAAGGAGTACAAATTTACTTTTGTTCTCAAATGTCTCATAACCAATATGTGCCATCCATGTTAAAATGTAAAAAGAATGCCAAAATGACAGAATTATATTATTTGTCTGAACTATTCCTAAACATTTGAGCCAGAACGGTGAGATTTTCCCATCAGAATAGAAAAATGATGTCCAGTGCAGTGGTTTTTCAATCCTGGTCCTGGTGACTCATCGCTCTGCACATTTTGTATGTCTCTCATATCATGGTCAGCTTTTGCCTTTTAGACGCTCTCAAACTTCCCTAAGCACCTCCCTCAGGGAATCCCAGTGGACCTCAACTTCCAGTGGACTTTTTTTTTTTTTTTTGATAGACCCTCGACCCCTTGGTTTTGACCTAGGGATAGAGTCTACTCGTATGTACACTTCAGGCAGATCCATAGACTACAATGGGACACGGTTGTGATGTCACAATAGCACAGAGCAACACGATTCTGGATAAATTGAGAATCATTCGAAAATTAGAAAAGAGATCACAATTCTCCTACACTAGACAACTAAACAAAATTAGTAATTTACTTTTGACAGGTTCTGACTAAATGTTATTTGCTTAAATGTTTTTTAAATCAGTTTTAATAAATGATTCAATGACTCACAGGATTCACCCAGTAATGAAACAAGTGAAGTCTGTGTTTTGAACGAATCTTTTGAATCTCGATGTACCGATGTAATTGATACAATCTTTATTTGAAATGTCAAGTTACTTTCAAAAGGTTACTCTATTTTTACATTGAGGCACGGATGTACCGAATACAAATAAATAAAACATCTCCAGTTAACTAGCAGAGCATTATTTAGTTCACTATTAAATAAGAGATCTAGCGCTAAAATGTGTTGTTTTTGAAATCAAGCTGAGCGCTCGTGTCCGCTGCTATCAGTGTCATGGATACAGTTGTTCTCTTGTGGCTCGCGCAGTCTTCACTCGGACGCGCATCTTCAATCTATCGCCGTTGAGGAGACTCTATTCATTCCAGTGAAATCACAAAATAAAATGCACACAAACGTGTCCCTGCTTCATATAGACTGTAACCACTGATGAACATATTCAGTTTTGATGAGAGAAAAAAAAAGAATGCGGATCAGAACCCGTAACCTCTGAAACGCTTGGCAAAAGATCTACCACTAGACCATTTAAGAACTCAAAAAAAACTTGCGGATCGATGCATTTATTATCTACGGGTTGAGCAGAGAGGCTGCACAGTTTGACAAGTTTGTACCCAGCACTTCTGAAAATGCACTTCCGAATGCGTCTCTGTCCCCAGCACATTTCAAACCAAACTGACGCCCGTGGTTTTTGTGCCGATGATTTGTTGACATGCAATGTTTTGTCACAGGACTGTCTCTTTTGACTGACTTTAGTGGTATAATTGTTGATTACTGTCTGTGTACGTGGCTTAAAAAACAATTATATACCTTAAAACTTCAAATAATAGCCCAGGCTTTTATTTTCCTAAATCGCCGAACTGCACCGGCTTGTATTTGAGACAGGCGTCTATATGAGACAGGCCTTTAATTTAGTTTTGAGATGTTGTTTATTGAGTGTATGCCTAGAGATAATGATCCAAATAACATAGGCTGATAGACGGAAAGCATGACAGGTTACCGCATCATATTACGTTTTATTTATAATTCGAATGTGTTTAACAAATCAGTTAATGTAAGAATTAAACTATATATTACCGTATGTCTAAAGGGGGTCACACACCGAACGTGAAGTGCAGTGCAGTGCAGTCGCGTCTCGAGGTATCGCACACCGGACGGGCACTTTATGGACAGCAATATTATGTTTAAGGACATTATGGAATTAAGATAATGTCTGTACGCTGTTATGATTGTACTGTACAATTAAATACAATCGTTGCTACGTCTGCAGTCTGAACACTTTACCTCAGAGCATCCGTTAACTGAATGAATTGAGAATATCTCGTCCCCTTTAGATTATTGGCAGCATAAAAAAACGAAACGATGTGACAGCCATGGACTGAACAATACAATTTATTGGTAATATGCATTGAGCCTATGAACTTGTTGCCCGAAACACATCAACAAGAAAGAATGAAGGCTACTCTGTAAAACAACAACCAGGCGTGTAAAAGAGACGGGCGTCTATTTGGGACTCGGCTATTATTTGAAGTATTACGGTGTGTGTATATATATTAGAGCTGTCAACATTAACGCGTAAACGCATGCGATACATTTTTGTCCAGCTTAACGCGTTAAAATATTTAACGCAAAAAGCAGCATCCGTTATTTTTTGTCATCCTTTGGGTATACGTTACATTATTCATGCGAATGCTTTTAAATGTGCTGCCTGTGAATGTCCTGTCTATGTGACACACACAGATAGCGAAAGACGCGAGTCAGTATCGTGCGCACAGACAGCGCGCCAGGAAACTGTTCTCTTTCGCACTTGAACGAACAATAACACAATTATGCCAAAATGTCTGCTTTGTCGAGTTTCCTCATAAGAGCAGTCTTAAATTAGTGAAATAAAGTCAAAAATGAACGCAAAGAGTTGAGGAAATGAGGCGCGTGTGAGATGTGTCATGCAGCAGCGGCTGGTTTTAAAGGGACAGCCGCCGATAAAGCTTTCTGTCAGTAAACTTAATCACAGAACAAAGGGACCAGAGAAAATGACTCTAAGCTACAAAAGTTATTTAGTCAATAGCAGTGTCTATTTATACATTTATAATTTATGCCGTGCAGACTATTTGATAACTTTATTCAATTTCTGTATACATCCTACCTGTTAGACAGGAAGGTCAAAGGTAAATATGACATTTATTATAGGTTTATGTGAGGATTTAAGTTTACTTAAATTAAAAGTTATATTTTTTTGAAATCACAGAATATATATATATATATATATATATATATATATATTATATATATATATAATATATATATATATATATAAATATCCGTGGTTAGTCATGGGTTGTGTATGACATTAAAAATGTTTAAAAAAAAATGGCATTAAAAAAGCATTTAAAAGCATTACATTTAATTTGATTATACCTGCAGAAACCCTGTGTGAATGAGACGGAGGAAAATTAGCGAGAGAAGGGCATGAAAAAGGTGAACTTAAACACAGCTATGGATCTTATTAGTTGATGATCTGAATCCGGTGTTAAATAAAGGAGACATGCAAAATGTGCAGAGCTGTGTATCCCCAGGACCAGGAACAAAAAACACTGGACTAGTGGTTAAAGTACTTGGCTGGTAATTAAAAGGTTTAATTCTACAAACCTGATTTGTTAACTTTCACTATTAGGCCCTTGAGCAAGACATTTATGTTTAGTGATTGCCTCTGCAAGAAGCAAGTCACTTTGAATGAAAAAAAACCCTCATTAAATGGTTAAATTGGTTGCTAATGTTGAAGAATTGCAAATAAACAGCTGTTTTATTGTGTATAAAGACAATTCATTGGTGACAGGATTATTAACTGCTGGTTAGAAACTGAAGTGAGCAGAAACTTGGGTCTTTTATTCTTCATTTCTGCCTCCTGGCATCTAAATAAAACATGCCACTGCATGAATTCATAACTTTATTCATCGGCATTAGTGTGTTTCTGAGCGAGAGCGTTTTGTGGTATGTGATTAATTCCAAATGTAGTGTGCGTTCGTTCAGCTGGACTGATAGATGTGTGTGTGTGTGTGTAGTTCTTGATGTCTCCGTGCAGAACATTAACACGGGAAATGACGCAGAACTAAAATGCTCGTCTCCATTTATTTTTCTGACACGTGTCACCAGTTCACCTCCTACTGGAACAGCCCCCCCCCCCCCCCCCCCTCTCTCTCTCTCACACAAACTTGTAGTTTTACAAAATAGTTGTATTACCCACAAATCTTAAAATGAGGAAGCCTGGAAGAAAAGCCAATATAAACTTAAGAGAGCCTTTCCTTCCTGCCCTCTAAAGCAGCGGGTGTGAGACTGACTTTGATTTATTCGTATGGATTAGACAGATCCGCTCCTGCCATGCACACAATAGTCTGATGACAGGCCCGATAAGCGGCTGTTTCTCAGAAAGGCTTGTTGACAGGTTGCCGTTTTGCCCTCTAAATCAGCCGTGTGGGTTTGTAAGTTCACAAACGCAGTCTGACAATGGGCAGGATTTATTTATTCAGGACTGATCAGCTCCACGGAAGAGGAATCGCAGCAAATATGTTTTCTTCTTGAATTTTCCCTGTTTAGACACCTCCGAGTTACTCTGTAGCAGCTTTATTTAGTAGCATAAAAGAAATGGCACTTTATAAAAGCAAGAATCAAACATTTAAGTAAACAACTCCTGATGTTTAGCCGTAAACAGATCTCGTGGATGAGAGTGGGTTTATATAAAACAAAATATGTATTTTATGAAATAAAAATATATTAAAGTGCCCTTATTATTCTTTTTCAAATATTACCTTTCATGCAGTGTGTAATATAACTGTTTGTGAATGTAAAAGGCCGGCAAAGTTTTAAAGATTGAAGTACACAACAAATAAAATGAATGTCTCCTAAAAGAATCGATTCTGAACTGCCGAAACGAGTCGTCAGTAATTCAAGTCTCACTTCATGTTACATACCTACGTAACATTATACAAATTTGAATAATGACAGCCTATGGTCTTCATTGGCTGCCCATGAACAGCGTCTACTTTGACCCACCCTCAAACACTGAGGTCTGGAAGAGTTTGGTTCGTGTTGTCGACATGTTGAGAGGATGGTTTTTTCAATGCTGCAAATCCACTTTGCATGCACTTCCAAAGGATGAAGATTCGCGCTGGAATTGATAGAGTAAAACCGACACCATCGTTACTGTTCATATCACTGTGTAACAAGCGTTGAGGAAGATCTGGAGGTGAAATTCAGATATGATAATGCTTGTTTAGTTTTCAATCACAACCGACTGGGCCGTCTGACCAATCAGAGCAGAGTAGGCTCTCGGAAAAGAGGGGTTTAGAGCGACTGAATCTTTGAACTAATCTTTTTCAGACTCTTTGAGAAATGAGGTGATGTGCAATGTAGATTAGGAGTAAAATAGTGGTTTTGACCTTGGATTCATGTAGACCTGTTGTAGGAGAGCTCCAAAATAAAAATAGAAACCTTTCAAATAGCCTAATAGTGGCACTTTAAAAACTAATGGAAATGTTGATAGGGCCATCCTTAAAAATATTCTTGTTTGCCGTAACCCGACCGACCCTGTCAATTTAGGACCGACCTAATTATTATTATTTTTTTTCCGTTTTAGTCTGACCGACTTGCCGGTTGTAAACTTGCGTTAAGACCGACCAATTTTTTTTTACTCTTCAAACAACTAATACAAATGCAATAATATAATATTAATCAATAATTTTAGCAAGTATTGTGAATATAAAAAGCCTACATAGGCTACGTTCTTTCTTTTAGATATAAACCCGCGGCGTCTATGATTATGTTTACACCATGGTTTACGCACGTCACATATGGCCTAGACACGTTCGCTTCGTTTCAATCACTGTCAATGGTTCGCGCTTGGTAATGATGGCTGCGGGTGTTGTTTTTTCGAGAATTGTGTAGGCCTGTTGGTTATTGTGCACGAAACTTCACGCTAATAAATCATCTTGCTAATAAAATAAAATATTTTATTGCTAATAAAATATTGCTGACTTCACTTGTGTGCGTCTCACGCGATCTCTTTACGTTCGCCCTGGTCCTAATGCCTGTTAGTTGTCCGTGGATTTGCCTATATGTGGCGTTGAAAATGGAAACGTCTTTAGACAAGAAAACTTGATTTTACTATCGATTTAAATCAACACTTTTGTCTCAAAAAACAAACAGGATTTTTTTCACAAAAGTGACAACCGAAAGCAACGTAACTGGTGTCTGATTTGTAGGTTGCATTGACACCTAGCGGTGGATGCAAGTAAAACAGTATAACCTAGTAAACTAGTAACCAGTAACACAATTGAAATTGTTTTATGGATGTAAACATCCTAAATGTAACACATTAATATGTTTTCTCATAGGTATTACATTGCATGTTAATCTAATTAACTGTTATTTTGTGAATTCTAAAGTCATTTTAATTTATTTGTTTACCTCTGAAAATCCACTTTCATTGAACTCTAGTGGCTTCTTTTTTTCTTGATTTTGCCACAAAAAAATCAAATAAATGCAGCTGGAATTAATGTAATAAAAATGTTTTTGACATATAACCTGCATCAGTTTTGCAAAGGTGCGCCAGAAGGCACGGTTTGAAGACACAGTCAGTGACGTCACGATATGCAAATTTGCTTAAATTCATACCATGTCCAAAATTTTACATTTTTTTTCCATTGAATCTTGAAAAAAAAAAATATATAGGCCTACCTACCGACCCCTTTTTTTTTTTTCGCTGTTACTGCAAACCAAAATATTTTTAAGGATGGCCTAGTGAACAAATCATTTTTATGATGCTTATTAAAATATACCAGTTCTAATCCAAATAAAGTTATTTTTTTAAAAATCAAATTAGAAATTTCTCTAAAAGACAGGGACAAACCTGCATCCAAAACATCAGCTGGTGCCTAAGCATGCTTTTTACTACTTCGGGATGTCTCCTCAGTGACACTCAGATCACAGCTTTCATTGGCACTTTTATCATTTGTGAATAATTCTTCTCTTAAAGTGGAGTTCTTTATTCTGCACATGAGAGAAGAATGAATCTCAGACAGTTCATAAAAGAGAAACGTGTGAATTATTCTGTGTTAGATTCACACCACATCAATGATTCTGCTCAACATCTTACACATTATCTGCTTTCAGGGTCCTTTGATCGCCACAGCATTTACAAATGGATACCACTGAAAGCGAAGCAAAGATGCAGCACCAACTCATTGAAGGTATGCACATTTTTCTCTTTCAGAAAACTTCATTCTGAATATTTTATGTAGCCATTCATAGTCTAAACAAGAATGATTAAACAAAACAACACTTAAGGTAGCAAATGTTTGTGGTTTCCTGTTCTATAATGTGTCATCTGTTTTGAATCACCAGAATTCATCTGGAGGCCCTGGGAAAATGGCCAGAGTCTCTGATTGGTTCATGTACAGTTGACGTCATAAAGACTTCAATCACTACAGGTTCTGATTTGTGAAAGGACAAGGGGGGGGAGGGGGTGGACCCAAATAAAGAAGAACAACATCTCCGAAAACAAAACATCACAACTGCTGTTAACAGTAATCCAGCCCTGCTGTCACTGCAGGACGCCCTGCTTTTCTTTTCTGTCCCCTTTCTGTATGCTTTTTAACCCATTTAATCCCAAATTTTTCCCAGACATAAAAATATCCAAATCATGTGTCATTAGTATCCCTTTGAAACAATCAATCATAATTTTTTGAAATTTTCATGGAAAAGTGTGTGAAAAAGTGAGTTTTATGTTCGGTCACAATTGTGACCGGTGGGATAATGTGTTGTATCAACCATTGGACAGACTGAGTATAGGTCTATTTGACCTGTGCAGTGTGTGTGTGTGTGCGCGTGTGTTTGTGTATGCATGCGTGTGTGTGTGTGTGCGTGTGTGTGTGTGTTGTGCGTGTGTGTGTGTGTGTGTGTGTATTTGTATGTGTGGTGTGCATGTGGGGTGTGTAGTGTGCGTGTGGGGTGTGCGTGTGTGTGTGTGCGTGCGTGTGGGGTGTGTGGTGTGCATGTGGGGTGTGTGTGTGTGTGTGTGTGTGTGTGTGTGTGTGTGTGCGTGTTTGTGGGGTGTGTGGTGTGCATGTGTGTGTGTGGTGTGCGTGGGGTCTGTGGTGTGTGTGGTGTGCGTATGTGTGGGGTGTGTGGTGTGCGGGGTGTGTGTGTGTGTGTGGGTGTGTGGTGTGGTTGTGTGGTGTGCGTGTGGGGTGTGGTGTACGTGTGTGTGGGGTGTGTGGTGTGCGTGGGGTCTGTGGTGTGCGTGTGTGGTAGGGTGTGTGGTGCGCGCATGGGGTCTGTGGTTTGCGTGTGTGTGGGGTGTGGTGTGCATGCGTGTGGGGTGTCTGGTGTGTGTGTGGGGTGTGTGGTGTGTGTGTGAGTGTGTGTGTGTGTGTGTGTGTGTGTGTGTGTGTGCGTGTTTGTGGGGTGTGTGGTGTGCATATGAGTGTGTGGTGTGCGTGGGGTCTGTGGTGTGTGTGGTGTGCGTATGTGTGGGGTGTGTGTGTGTGTGGGGTGTGTGGTGTGCGTGTGTGTGTGGTGTGTGTGTGGGGTGTGGTGTACGTGTGTGTGGGGTGTGTGGTGTGCGTGGGGTCTGTGGTGTGCGTGTGTGTAGGGTGTGTGGTGCGCGCATGGGGTCTGTGGTTTGCGTGTGTGTGGGGTGTGTGGTGTGCATGCGTGTGGGGTGTCTGGTGTGTGTGTGGGGGGGGTGTGCGTGTGTGTGGGGTGTGTGGTGTGTGTGTGGGGGGGGTGTGGGGTCTGTGGTGTGGTGTGCGTTGAGTTTGTGGTGTGTGGTGCGCGTGTGGGGTCTGTGGTTTGCGTGTGTGTGGGGTGTGGTGTACATGCGTGTGGGGTGTCTGGTGTGTGTGTGTGTGGGGGGGGGGTGCGTGTGTGTGGGGGGGTGCGTGTGTGTGTGTGGGGGGGTGCGTGTGTGTGGGGTGTGTGGTGTGTGTGTGGGGGTGTGTGGGGTCTGTGGTGTGGTGTGCGTGGAGTTTGTGGTGTGTGGTGTGCGGTGTGCATGCGTGTGGGGTGTGTGCGGTGTGTGTGTGTGGGGTGTCTGGTGTGTGAGTGTGTGGGGTGTGTGTGTGTGGGGTGTATGGTGTATGTGTGGGGTGTATGGTGTATGTGTGGGGTGTGTGGTGTATGTGTGGGGTGTATGTGTGTGGTGTGTGGGGTCTGTGGTGTGCGTGCGTGTGGGGTGTCAGGTTTGTGTGTGTGTAGGGTGTGTGTGGGGTGTGGTGTGTGTCTGGTGTGTGGTGTGCGTGTGTGTGGGGTGTGCGTGTGGGGTGTGTGGTGTACGTGTGTGTGGGGTGTGGGGTGTGTAGTGTGCGTGGGGTCTGTGGTGTGCGTGTGTGTGGTGTGCGTGTGTGTGTGTTTGGGGTGTGCATGTGTGTGTGTGTGGGGTGTGTGGTGTGCGTGGGGTCTGGGCTCTGGGTGTGTGTGTGGTGTGGGAAGTGCGTGTGTGTCTGTGGGGTGTGCGTGTGTGTCTGTGGGGTGTGCGTGTGTGTCTGTGGGGTGTGCGTGTGTGTCTGTGGGGTGTGCGTGTGTGTGGGGTGTGTGGTGTGCGTGTGTGTGGGGTGTGTGGTGTGCGTGCGTGTGTGTGTGTGTGTGTAGAGGGGGGTGCGTGTGTGTGCGGGGTGCGTGTGTGTGTGGAGTGTGTGGTGTGCGTGCCTACCTGTAATTGCGTGTGTGTGTGGAAAATTAGGTAGAATTAGTTAGCTAGCTAGTCTTTTTCTAGTGTGTGTGTGTGTGTGTGTGTGTGTGTGTGTGTGTGTGTGTGTGTGTGTGTGTGTGTGTGTGTGTGTGTGTGTGTGGAAAATTAGGTAGAAAGTTAGGTAGCAGCAGAAAGTAAGGTAGTTTGCAGATAGCCTATGTGTATTAGCATGTAGATACAATGGGTTATCCCACCGGTCACTATTGTTGCCGGTGACATGTTTGTGAGTTCTATGACCACATTAAACAAAGTTGAGTAATTGCAAATGCATATATCAATACTAGACACCTTAAACATGATGTGTACCAAAAATCTATGTCCTATCTTTATGTTAACATACTTTACTAATCTTTTCTTTGGGAGCTTTCTTGCTGCCATCCTCTTCTCTTGGCACAAACAGGACAT
This sequence comes from Chrosomus eos, assembly GCA_036326025.1. Classification (NCBI taxonomy): domain Eukaryota; kingdom Metazoa; phylum Chordata; class Actinopteri; order Cypriniformes; family Leuciscidae; genus Chrosomus; species Chrosomus eos. The sequence goes on from CM070841.1 coordinate 22,895,483, forward strand.
AAACAGCTCTGGTCATGTGACAATTTACAGTAAACATGCGACACTGCACATATTTCATTGAGACCCTTTATTATTTCAATATCTGCTGGAAATGCATTGATAGATCATTCAGTAACATTTTTATAGCCTTAGAAATGAAACATTTTTTTTCGGTCACTATTGTGACCGGTGGGATTAAATGGGTTAAATGACTTTGGCTTTTAGAGAAAAATACTTCGATGAATGAATTAATCAGTTGCGATTGTGACTATTCTTTTAAGTTTCTTCTTTTAAGTGTTGTCCGAATCAATTTTGATGCCAGTTTTAAAAAAAAGAAAAATCTTTTGCACACTTGGACAGACGCCGCACTGAAAGACACCACGCCATTCATCCATTGAAAAAAAAAAAAAAGAAAATTACTTAATCTTATTAGCTGTTTTTAATTGTGAAGTCTCATTGTTGATCATAATGACCTATTTTTGGGCAATACAGAGGGAGAGGACTCCAATATTTTTATGGTCCTTTTTATATATATCTATATCTATCTATCTGTGTTTGTTGTTGTTGTCATTTAGGGAAAAAAAAGTATACTGTAACATTTGTTTTCAAACATGGTGGTTTCAAATATAAGAGAAAGAAATGTAACTGTAAATATACTTCACTGCATATAACCAGTTCAGGCATATTTTTCTGATGGTGTTTGGAAAAAAAATCAGGGTGAAATGACTTGATGTATGATGGTGAGAAAAAAAAACTCCAGTAACACATGATTTTTCTAATTAGTGTATACACATGACATGAGCTGAATCATTTTACAGGTGTGATACCAGCATCCTCACGGACTCTGTCCTCATTCACCGTGGAGTTTCAGAAACACCACTCCCGTCCAAAGCACACTGTGTGTAGTGATCAACGAAAGGACGTTTTCCTGTGTTCTGCACATCCAGACATTTTTATACTCTTCAGAAGAAAAAAAAAAGGAAAGAAACTTACTATGTTGTCTATTGTTGTTAATGTTGTCTAATAGAGGACGTCCCTCTTGATTTTGGAACCTGTCGTGGACTGTACGTGAACGAAACGGTTTATTTCACTTTTGACTGAAGCAAACAAACATTTGAAATGAATCATACCTCAGTCCTGTGAGATTTCATTTATTCTGAGTAAATCAAGTGTACGGAGGAAGCTTTGCACTGTGTACAAAAAGAATGGCGGTTTTCTCTTTGCACATGCTAGCTGTCACGAGTGACCTTACGGAGATTTGATGTATGAAAAATTGTTGCTTTTTATTTTTCTGCCACTGGCGTCCAAAACGCAGGTTGAGAAGAAGCCAAACGAAAAGCAATCTATTACTGGTGTGCTCCGATTCCATTTCAAGGACATAGTGAACCTTTTATCTGAAATATTGACATATTTTAATATACAGCCAGTTGAAGACACTGAAAAAAAAAAAAAATGTTGACCCGAAACCCAGAGCTGCTGATTTCTATTTCAAGTTGAAAAGCTGTTTTAGGTCAAACACACATATATATAAATATATAAATTGCAAATTTTTAATGTTAAATGATCTGATATGTATATTCTGATGTAAATGTGTCTTTTTCTTTTTCCTGCTGCAGATGTAAACTGTTTTATTTGGTGTAGTCTGGTGGCCAGAGGCACACGCTCTAAACGCCAGAGCCTCGAAATGATTTATAGAGCCAGTCACGTAATAATATTTAAACAAACGAAGGGAACGGAGCAAGGGAAGAAAACTATTGTAATGTTCAAATGTAAAAAACAAATCATTAAAAATGAAACCAAGATGTTTGTCCAGTGATTTCAATTTTGATTCAGGTTATTTTTGTGGTGGTTGTTAATGACTCCTCTCCCCTCCCCCCTCTTCATTTTTCATTTTACATTTTAAAGTGTCATTTAACAGCAGTCTGAACAAAATGTGAGACCAGAAATCCTCCCCATCATCTCCTAGTATTACACTGAATACGCACGCTTACAATTAAGTAATTAGCTGATTTTATACACAGCATATCACAGTCTTGAGCGGCATAAGTCAGGCGTTATAGTAGGCGTTATAAAGGAGAATGTGATCTCCATGGGTGCGGTCTGTGATGTACACAGCAATTGGTGAACATTTGTGCCATAGCTGGTACTATTTAATAGATTTAAAAGGCTAGAAGCAAGGTCTATATTACCTGAAGAGCGCGGTCTTTGTCTGTTGGCGTTTCTAGTTCACTGACATCACTGATTGGCTGAAGAACGCACACAGTCCCAGGCTTTTCAGTAGTGACTAGAGCTGTAACAGGAAAGGCAACAGATGGAAACATTTTAGTCATTGTTATGCTTTTAAGCTAAAAACTCAAAAAAAAACAAAAAGATAGATATTACATTAATACAGTGTTCGTACCATGCAAGTAAGGTGCCGTGCGCTACCGTTCAAAAGTTTGGGGCAGTACTTTTTTTTTCTCTTATCATCAATAAAGGCTGCTTTAGTTTTATCAAACAATTGTAAACATTAATACTGTAAAATAACTTTTCTATCTAAATATTTTCATTTATTCCTGTGAATTTTTTCAGCATAATTACTCCAGTCTTCAGTGTCACATGATCCTTCAGAAATCATTCTAATATGCTGATTTGCTGCTCAAGAAATATTTATTATCAACAACGTTGAAGACCGTTGTGCTGCTAATACTTTTGTAGAAACTGTGATACAGTTTTTAAGATTCTTTGATGAATAAATCTGGACGTTTGAGTTGCCCTGCATTTTAGACCTGTAACTAAATTTGGCCATGTCCATCCCATCAGCTCTGACTCATAAATGGACATCTCCGGGCCTGTCCAGCTGTCTAAACTCACTAAGTGGCCTGTGTCTCTGTCACGACCTCCTCGTCCTTGTCTCAACGAGATCTCTGTCTTTGTGCTGCCACCAGCATGTCCTCCATCTAATAAAGAGAAGATGTCATGCTGCTTAAACTCCCCTGAAAACACTCCATTGGTGCATGAGCACTAGATCCGTCAAGATTCTCAAGCAGACTGCAGATGTTCATGGCTAGAACTATACTCTCATTCCTGCGTAATAATCAAGAAACTTTACTGCCGTACCATGAGTGCAGCAGGCGTAATGATATGACGCAGCGCCTGAAAATAGTTCCGTTATGTTGACGGAAGGTAGCCTATTTTCAGATGCTGCGTCATATCATTACGCCTGCTGCACTCATGGTACGGCAGTAAAGTTTCTTGATTATTACGCAGGAATGAGAGTATTCGGTTGTTAAGTCTGACGTCACGCGTGACGTTTAGCCTCTTCCGGGCCCAAGCGCTCCGCTCGTCTTTCAGATCCTAGACTACATAAAACCTTTTCTTAAAGGGCTTTTTTCGCTTCAGTGCCAGTGGGTGTTACTAGGTATTAAGGGATAGCACCCTCTGGCGCCAAAGTTTCTTCATTCGTTTAAGATTTGTAACTTACCTAATCAACTGCCGCCATTTTCTCTTATCTTTCTCGTCACGGAAAGCGGTAGATGACAGTTAAGTGTCACTTGTTTTTTTTAACTCCGATCTATTTAAACAACACGGGAACACGTTAAAACTCCGGCGAAAGCGGTAGGTAGGTAGAGAGGACCCGGCCTTTGGACCCGGAAACAGTATTATCGGAGAGCGCTTACGTCACGACTTAACAACCGGATAGTTCCTAGCCATATCAGCCTAGAAAATCGCAACTTTACATTTTCCATCGGTCTTAGTGCACGATGTAACTACAGAAGAGTCAAGTTTTAAATAGGAAAAATATCGAAACACTTTGGTCATTTTTTTTTTTTTTTTGAGAAATGCTAATGGTCTTGTCCACTTGATGTATGCTAAGCTATGCTAAAAGTGGTACCGCCAGAACCGGAGATCGGCTGAATGGATTCAAAAACAGTTTAACTCTGGGGGAGTTGTAAAATGAGCCTATTTATTTCCAAAAAAACTGGAGTATCCCTTTAAGATGTGTTTTGGTCGATCGGATCTCAAGTGGATGAGGCTAAATACAGGTGTAAACAGCCCCTAAAACTTTTTGAGCTTGTCCACTTTCAACCACTTTACAGAGGTAATCATTTGTTATATGTAGGCATATATGAATATGAACACAGCAATCCCACTCCGATCCAGACCAAAACAATCGCTCCAAGATGCTAACGGGTGTTCTCGGCCAATTGAAAACGAACTTGGGAGGTGCTGTGTGTGACAGCAATCCGACCCAATAGGCACAATAAGCGTACCATAATTCATGTGCAAGAAGGCAGTGTTGTTTCTGAGAGTTTTAGCTGAACAAGAGCGCTTCTTTGAGTAAAACCATTCGTGCATTGCAGAATTCTGTCCTGACGAAGCCTAACTGCTTTATAAACTTTAATATATTTTTAATATATATTTATTCATTTATTCAGTCAGAGCAGAATCAAGGCTACATTCGAACAAGTGTTTTGTGTATCCTGACAGTTATAAACAAAGCAGTGGAGCCAATTGTTCTATCCATCTTCATGGTATGACACAAAGGATGAAACAGTTGAACTCTGACCAATAAGAGGACAGTTTTATAACATTGTGACTTGCATAAACACATTAGTACGCTTTGAAATGTTGTCTTGTGAAAGCGTAGCCTGGTTAAAACCAGACCCTTCTCAGTTGAAACTGAGTTAGGGTCTGGCAAAGCTCCATAGACAAATCATTTCCAAAGGGGCGTCACCAACGGACGTCCCTCAAATGCCTCTGGGCGCAATTGGATAGACCTAAAACCAATCAGAGCGATGAAGGAGATGATGACGTATGCAGAGGGCTCTCGCTAAGACAGTCTATGGCTAAGACCCACCCATTCGTTTAGTATATTGACCAACGGGGCTCTTTGTTATGGGAAGGAGGCGGAAACCGGCGAACATTCACACATTTTAATGACAAAATAAAACAAATACAAAGTCCCACACATAAAACAAAACATCAAATAAAATTCAGGCCTGTCCTCTCTCGATCTTCACCGTAGTCGCTCCTTTTATGCTTCCGCTCCTCCGTGAGAGATGCGAGACCGGCCTTACGCCGTTCTATCACGTCCCTCGGCCTCGATCGTCCTGCTCGCCACACTGGTATATCAGACTTTTGCCGAATCCAGTCGGTAAGACAGCGATAACATATTTTTTAGACATGAAGGCTTTGAGTGTTGTTCTTTGCTCGGGTTTTAACTGTCGTTAAAACTGTCGTCATCGTGTAAAGCCCGCCCCAACGTTTCTGATTGGTGCCGCGATTTCGGCGGATTGGAAATGGACTTGAATGAACTCTTTGCCAGACTAACTTTCAGAGCAAATCTAAATTTGCCGGAAGTTGTCTGGGTTTTCCCAGGCTAGTGAAAGCGAACTTAACCAGGAAGAAAACAACATATTAACAAATTAAGTCCGTGCTTTGGAACAAAGAAAAGGACCTTCAGGTGTGAGAATGCAGCTACACTGCGACCTATGGCGTGAGTTGGGCTGGTGCTTTGCTAATCAGGTTTTCTGATAAAGTCATTTCGTGTGAAAAGACAATGGTCATGAAAACAGTGGACTTCAGAGGGGGAAAATACTTTGGACGTTTGGTTGGAGAGACGGTGCTCACAGAAGGCACATGTGAACTTTCTTTCTCAATTGGCTCATTTTGGCTTTCATGGGGTCTATAATAACATTTTCTACCTCATGAATTTAGCTGAATATGAAATGAATATCTTCATAAATGGATATTAAGGCTTTAGCTGTGCTTAGCCGCTGGAGTATAATAGAAACCCACATTTTGCTTAAGCCGAACAATAACTCCCGGCAAATAATCCGTCGAGGTATAAAACCTAATGCCGCACATATCTTTATTAGTTTCCGAAATATTTCCTCTGATCGATAGATAAAAACTACATGGTTCTCATATATATGCTGTCAAACGAACCTTATTAAAGTTTCATCTTTTTAGAGTTCACCAAAATAGCTGAACGGTATTAACTACAGATGTGGCGCAAGCAAGCCTATAGAATCATTCATCTAGACGAGATGACAGGTCAAATATACGATTCTGTCAGAGATAAAGATCATTCATCCCGCTACCAGCTCTTTATTACTGTACGGTCTAATAATATAATTCAAACCGCAAAGGGGGTTGATGAGATTTAATCTCCAATATATGAGACAACAAATAGCCTGCCTTCATTAAAAGCTAAATATTGTTTTGATGCCATGTTTACTAATACTTCCTATTCAGTTTTTTTCCTGCCAGCAAAAAATGCTAATCTGCTTTTCATTGATTGTGTTTGTAAGATACGCTCATAACAAAAATCGAACGACTTTTGCATCACAATGTAGTTTATGAGAATATGCATATGCTGCGAAAAACAATTCCACATTAATGAACTGCAGTGTTTCTAACGTTATTATTAATCATACCAATATAAATCCCCAAAAGAGTTAATATAGGCCAATATCTTATCCTACTTTTTCAGTCCTGAAACTCTCTCTCTCTCTCCATTACTCTATTGCTCGGTGAGCTCATGGTGAGTCGGTGTCAGGCCCGCGGTGCTGAGATTAGCATATGCAGGTGTCATGAGTGTCACGAGACGGGTTTCAGCTCTCAGCGTGGTCCTGGTCCCGCAGTGCACTTAACAGCACATATAAACTAGCAGGATGCTCAGCGCACATTCTCGGAGGGAGGGAGTTGAAGCAGTGGTGGCCCGCCAGGAGCCCGTCTTTAGCGGTGTCCCATTCAGCGTGAATATTCATTAAGCACTTTACAGTGGGATCAGCTGCGGCGTGTTTACGAGTGTTTCCCGCGGTAAAGGTGCGTGGGAGAAGAGCAGACCTTGCCGCAACTCGGCTCTCGTTAGCAGTAATTAAGCATCGGTCTGAAGCTCAGGCTTAATTGGCAATTAGCGATATGTTTGATAAGGGTGAGTGTGTCGGTTCTATGTTTAGAATACATTAAGGTAAATAAGCACTCAGAGTGCACGACACCGTCCTCGACAGAGACGCTCATCATATAAACAAACTACCAAAGCATATTGCTAGTACACTTGCTTTAGCATAGAGTGGGCATCTGTAATAGTAATCGGACAAAACCGTGGTCAGAACTCACGCAGCCGCAAAGCATACTGGGTAGCCGACAGCTAAGGACATAAGCCTAAATTCAATCTGAAGATGAAAAAAAGTTGTACGGTTTGGAAGGACATGAGGTTGAATAATTAATTACTCATTATCTGTGTTTTTTTTTTATATTCTAAAAATATATCATTATCTATTACATATAAACATTTTACATGCATAGTTCACCCAAAAATGTGTGAAAATGTACTTTCAGAACAGTGGCGGTTCTAGCCCATTTCAACTGGGGGGGCCAAGCTGTGGCCAGTTGTACTGTTAAAGGGGCCAGTTACATTTAAACCTTATTGTTGTCATATCATTTTCTGCAACAAACAATATTGTGTCTAAAAAGTAACTCCCAATGTTAACTTATTAATTTAACTGTTGTATAACCAGGGCCGGATTAAGAGTTCAGAGGCCCTGGGCACAATGTCTCAAATTTGTCAATTTTGTCCGAGGACATTTTAATATGGCATTTACAGGTTTACTGACTCAAAAAAGATTTTTTTTTTTACATTTTAAGGTTAAATGCATCAATCTCGTGCTCTTTGAGAGATCAAAATTAAGAGCTTCAACCCATGAACTGCTCGTTGAACAAAGAAAAAGCATTGCTTTGTACCAGGACAATAAAGAGGGCTCAAACATCTTTTTAGTTATGAGAGTCTCAGTCTACATTACATTATTAATGGTGTTTTAGGATACCAAACAATTATTATAAAAATGTAATAATGATTTATATAATTATTCCTGACGTAAAATCCATATAGCCTATACCATGTATGAAAATTAGTATTTCAAAAGTATATTTTAGCTATATTACACTATAGTAAAATTAAAATACTTTTGTCCCAATTTCTTCACTTGCAAGAAATAAACCCTTGAGCTTTTATTTAGGAGAAAACACCAGATAACCATGCTGATCGCGTGAGCAAAGTGCGCACTTTTCTTTAAATCACCCAGCACAAACAGGATGCCTATTCTTATGCCTATATTTATAAAGGCACAAAGCCATATCATGGTTTCGATTTTCGTTGGCAAAATATAACGCTAGAGACCTTTATGTTAGGTTATACATTTTACATCTCATATGTGTTTGGAAAAGGGAGAAGAGAGAGTTCGGCAAAAGGCGGATTCGATCTCGGGTCGAGCGCGTCAAAAGCTGCTTTCCAGTACCTAACGCCCTACGACCTACGCCACTGTAGCTATTACGTGACAGGCGTCTTTTTGCTTAAAAGACAGGCACTTAGTGCAAATATACGCTCCGTTATCTAAAATGTAAAAAAATATGCAATGAATACATTTTATCAGACCGGTCCTCGCGGCCTCGAAACACTACCGGCCCACCGGGGAAACTCCCGACTCTCCCGATTGCCACTCCGCCCCTGGTGCTGCAGGGCCCCTTAGATGTCGTGGGCCCCTGGGCAAGTGCCCAGTTGCCCTAATGGTTAATTCGGCCCTGTGTATAACATACATATCACAATTGCAATTGTGCACGGGAAAAACAGCACTCTTGCTGATGTGATATTCTAATATAAGAACATACTAAGACAAAAACTAATTTGGGGACATAGCCTACCTATGAACTGCACACATCAGTGAAAGGACAAATGCGATGGACAAATAGACAAATGCGATGTCAGCTCACAGTGCCTTGTACATAGTTAAAACAATGATTACAATATCATAATAGACAATACACATTGCACACCCCATACACACATAAAGAATGAACTTACGACTGAACTGACATTTTCTCTCCTCACAGCAAAATCCGTGCCTACACCAGGATAGTTAATTTAACACTGGGGATTTTGCTGTGCTCTCTCGCGTGCAGGAGACAGACATTATTCTGCCGCGATTCCCGCGAATGTGATGCAAATTGTCACGTGAAAATGCAAATCCACAAAGATAGAATAAAAAAATAATACGCATACAAAGATAACAACGATAGCAATTTAACAAATAGTTTTGTAAAAATTATTTCAAACTCCACATTTAGGGGGGCCACAAGGGGGGCCAAGCTTTTTGTCACAGGGGCACTGCCCCCCCTAGAACCGCCACTGTTTCAGAAGAAGAATGTCATATACACCTAGGAAGGATGGCTTCGGGGAGAGTAAATCGGCTAATTTTCCTTTTTGGGTGAACTGTCCCTTTAACATCAAGAAACTGCAGTTGATTTTGCTTCTAGTTTGAATGGAAGGTCAAGTCTAGCTCATTGCGTTGTGGCACATTTTTGCAAATAGTGGGTCATAGTTATCCAGAAAGCAGTATGCACAGTAAACATACTTCATACAGCTATTTTCTGACAGAGAGTCAGGCTACGTTCACACTGCAGGCTGAAACGACCCAATTCCGATTTTTTTGCCCCTATGCGACCTGTATCCGATCTTTTCATGACAGTCTGAACGACACAGATCCGATCTTTTCAAATGCGACCCAGGCCACTTGGGTATGTGGTCCAAATCCGATACGTATCCGATCTTTTGAAATGCGACCTCAATCTGAACGGCCAGGTCGCATGTATCCGACCCGCACGCCGTTGATATGCGACAAACGTCATAATTCTGCGTTGAAGTAGGCAGGAATGAGAAGATAAACAAGTTAGCTATCGTACGATAGCACCGATAGCACGCACCTGTCAATACACTCCAACGCGTTGCACTGTTATGGTCCGCCACACGTGTCTCTTCCCGTGAGTTAATCGAAGGCGCTCAAACGCTCTCCTCCTTCTTAATTTTCTTCTTAAAACGAAAAGATTGTAATTGTGCTGGCTCTGTTGGGAAAATAACTTTAATATTGCTAAACGAGCTCCACTGTTGACATTCATGTTTAGGTACTTCCGCAAACAGCAAGTGACGTCGTTGACCGTTGAGTACTCTTCTGCGCATGCGGGTCACTTCTGGGTCATTTCACGTTCACACAGGAGATCACTAAAGGTCGCATTTAATTGGAAATGTGAACGGCCTTGCAAAAAAATCGGATTTTTTCAAAAAATCGGAATTGAGCATTAAGCCCTGCAGTGTGAACGTAGCCTAAGTCATTCTGAGCATACCCAGCGATGAGATCATTTCCTCCTCGTGCAGGCGTAGGAAGTGTTGAAGTAGATCAGCTATGGAGGGGGCCGTCTCGCCGTGAGCTAATTGACATGACATATTGACAGGCACTCTTCTGCGTCTGGGGACTCCGGCGCCTGCACAGCCTTCCACATCTCTAATAATCACTGATTAAAAAGCAGTTAAGAGCCTGTGAAGACCAAAATGTGCATTAACCAAACGACCTTCTGGGAGGGAAAAACAGCCGCGCCGGCGGAGAGAAGTTCTCCGGGAAGATGTCTCCCCTCTCCCAAACCACGGCACGCTTATCAAAAGATGAGATGTTTTGAAAATGTGTTTTCGCTAATATCCTCTTTTTGCCTAGATTCACATTATATCTATTATATCTTTATTGAGTTGACAGGTTTGTTTATAAGCGGCTTCTTTGGCTAAGCAGCTTCGCAGTGCTGCCAAACTTCTGGAATAACCTTTGAGTTCTGGCTGATCTAATATAATTACATTGTTGCAGTTCATCCTTGACCCCATTCCAATGAAATAATTAAGGTCTCATAGCGGTTTAATTTGTAAAAGTTATGCTCTCTCCAAAGCTTTTACGCTCACTGGGGAATCTGTTGTCAGATCGGTTATTATAACAGCTTCCATTTAAACTCTAAATGCAATTTTCACAAAATTAAAAAAAGTGATATGAATTGGTTGGGCAATTATTTTGGTGCCACTAGTGGAGCAGAAATGACACTACAGTTTAAAAGAATGCATCCCTGTTGAGAACTTTGGCTTTGACTAGCATGCTAGTCTTTCCTTCCATTTCTTTTATGTTCTATGACGCCGTGCTGAACTTCCAAAGCAAGCTTCAGCTCGTTCATTACTGTTATCAGCCTGAACGATTTCTCTCGTCCCAATCAATAGTTTCCTCGGAGCAAACGCGACTGAGGAACACACACGGGAAGCTGCGAGAGCATCAATCACGCCATCCTGACTGCAGAAAGTTCAAATCAGCCCTGAAGCAGATGCGCTCCTCACTCTCCAACCAAATAAACGCTTCAGAATTAACTTTAGCAACCCTGATGCTTATTCCGCTGTGTGAGATTTTATTGAGACCTGTATTGGCATTACTGTGTTCATTCCTGATTTTTAAAGATTAAAATAGTTATTTTCAATGTTCAGTGTTCAATCTTAAGGAAACCCTTACTTTGCAGGGTTCAGTTCACATAGGGAAACATTTGTTTGTTCAAAAACAGCTGGATGAAAATGTCTTAAAACCTAAGGCGTATGGCAGAGGATGCCACTAAAACATTGCATTTGTTCATAGAACAGCAATAAAAATATTGCAAGCTGAATAAAAAAAGGACATGCAATGCCTTCTGACAGATATACAAAACAATGAACATGCTACTACGGTAAATAGTAAAACATTTAGTAGTTTTCTTAAAATACTAACCTTCAAAGGTGTTAAATGTTTACTAAAGTGCGTATATCAAAATAATAATATACTGTATATCTGCATAAACTATCCAATCTAACTCATTACTAAGGTTGTTGGATGCTCGTTGTGCCCATACAGCTTTCTTTTCTGTTTTTCAGATCTGTATAACTCTCTCTCACACACACACACACACACACAGGCTCCCGTGCAACCATGTGTCCTCTATTCAACCTTCATACATAAACCACAGGAAACGCATTGAGCTGGGGAATGCCGTGGGAGTGCTGATATCTAAAATCAGCCTTTAACCCCTTAACTGTCACCCCCATATTTGGGCATAGACATTAAAATGCACTATACAAACTTAAACAGCTGTAATTCGTGAATGCTTTGGAGTACAGACATAAGGTTGGTCTTTTTTGAAAGAAGACACATGGAAGATTATTGTTGAAGTGGAATAATTAAAAAATATGAATGTTCTAAAAGTTATTAAAGTTTGAGTTTATTGTTATGAAAATTTGCTGTAATATTATTTTTATTCTATTAAATATATTAATATTAATAAATATATTTTTTAGCCTAAAAATGCTAAAAAGTAAAAGCTGCAAGTCTAAATGAGTTGTGTTTAAATTTTCAGCTTGATATTTTAAAAAATTAGGTTTCTGCAGGACTTTTAGTTGGCACACCACAAATGGCCACTAGGTGACACCCCGGTTCATTGGTGATTCCCAAAGGTCACTTAGTTGCTTGAACTGACATCTGCCACCACAGCACAAACAGAGCGAGAGAGAGAGATTTTTTAAAAACTTTTATCCAAACTTTTCACAAATATTTTCACTTTACTATACAAATTGCAACTGAAACTTGAATAAGACTTAGTAAATAATAAAATAATAATGAAATAAAAATAAATATCAAACTACTTCCATTTTTTTTTAACTATTTACAAACTATTTGCAACTTTATTAAAATTTTCACAACTTCTGAAAACTACAAACTATTTACATCATGCCAATAATTGAAGCAATCCCTGGTTGCTTGGAAACACAAGTATGATGCACATCCCTGACAGAACACAAGCGTTTTGCGATGGCACACTTGGCATCTTCTCCTGGGGTCATCACTTTTATCAGTGATGTACATTGGCCTGTGGCAGACATGGCCTGATGGTTCTCCTGTCAAGTGAGGTGCTGGAGGAGCAGGAGGAGCTAGAGGAGCAGGAGGAGCAGGCTCACTTGGAGGCATCCAGTCTGCAAGCTCCATAACCAAATCCTCACGGAATTCCCGCTGTGTTTTTGCTCTTTGATTATGAGCAGCAGCCAACTGCTGGTGCAGGAGGAAGGCATTTACCACTGCAATGTCGATGAAGTGGTAAAAAATCGAGCGGTACCACTTCCTGGTCTTTCTGAGTATTTTGTAATACCCAACTAGGGCATCAGAGAGATCAACTCCTCCCATGTACCTGTGTGGAAATAATAGAATATATTTCAAAATCTAAATGCAAATGTAACCAAGCAAATCAAAATTAACTCATTTGTAAATTTTTTGTATACAACACCACTGAATAAATTCGACTCACTTGTTGTAGTCATGCACTGCAGTAGGTATAGGTACAGTGAGTTCTGACCATCCTCCAGCTCTCGTCTTCACCCTCCTCCGTACGGTGTGATCTCCTCCTGCTGAATGGAAGGAGGAGCACATGAGCACCTCCCTGGTGTCCTTCCATTCGAGAAAGAGGAGCCTGTCTTCACGAATCCACCGCATACTCCCACGGGGAGCATTTCTGGGCAACTTGTTTCCCAGAGTTTTTGGGAAGCCCACCCGGTTGCTTCGAATGGTCCCACAGGCCCAGATGCCCTTCTGGAGGAGGTCTCTGAAAAGTGATGGGCTGGTGTAGAAATTGTCTACAAACAGCTTGTAGCCAGTTCCCAGCATCCTCTCATCCACTAGTGCCATCACGGATTCATAACTCAACCCCTTACTTTGTCCATTCTGGCCTTCAGGGGATTTGCCTTCATAAATAAAAAAATCCCACGTGTATCCATGGGCTGAATCAGCTAAAACGAAAAGTTTGTACCCCCACTTTGTTGGCTTCTCCTTTTGGTACTGTTTCAGCCCAATCCTTGCTTTGGATGCCACCATCCTCTCATCTACTGCGATATGTTGATGAGGGTGAAAATAGGTCTTGCAGGCATCTCTTATCTCCTGGTATACTGGCTTCAATTTACCCCGGCGATCATAGGCCGGAGTCCCCTTCATTTTGGCATTCTCAGCATCCATCTTAGGATCGCTGAGATGCAGTGCTTCTGAAATGGCCTGAAATTTCCTGCCAGACATGACAGTGGCAGGAAAGCCAAATTTGTAAATCCTGGACCCACTCCAGTAATTTGAAATTTGTGGTGCTTTTACCAGACCCATGTAGATGACCACTGACAGGTACGAGTATAGATCCTTCAGGGACATGTCCTGCCATGGCTTCCTGGTTGTGTCTTGGTGCTCAGCTGCGTAAGAATTTGAGTTGTGAATTATCGTTTGACTCACTGTTGAGGAAAAGAACTGCCGAAACAGTTCCAGAGCGCTATACGACTCTGTAGTCAGAAGCTGAGGGCCAGGAGTTCGAGCTGGTCGAAACACAACCTCAGGTGGTGGGATGTCGGGTTCATCTGAGCTGTGCCATCTTGCCTCTGTGGTACCCGAAGAAACAGCCCCTCTTCCTCTGTTTCCTCCTCTTCCTCTGCTTTGCCCTCTTTCTCTGTTTCCTCCTCTTCCTCTGTTTCCTCCTCTTCCTCTGCTTTGCCCTCTTCCTCTGCGTTGCCCTCTTTCTCTGTTTCCTCCTCTTCCTCTGTTTCCTCCTCTTCCTCTGCTTTGCCCTCTTCCTCTGCGTTGCCCTCTTTCTCTGTTTCCTCCTCTTCCTCTGTTTCCTCTTCCTCTGTTTTGCCCTCTTCCTTCTTCACTAAACCCACTGAAAGTGGATGTAGTAGCTGATGCAGATGAGTCCTCACCATCATCATCTGAATACCTATTGCAACAATATACAAACTGAATATAGTATAAAACTTACAAAGAACTTGCAAAAATATGGTACAAACTGAATATAGTAAAAAAAACTAATATGGTACATGAAACAATATAGTTCAAATTGAATAAAGCATTCAACTAATATGGTACATGCAACTATTGTGCAAACCGAATAAAGCATAAAACTAACATGGTGCATCCATGCATAATTCAATTATATATATATATATATATGTATATATATGTATACTTATACAATTACATGTTTACATCACATTTATACATAACCCAGTAAAATTAGTAAAGATTGTGTAATAGAATATAGAGAAAAAAATATCACTCACCGTTCTAGGGTTGAATCGGACATTTCCTCTGGCAAAAGCACGTCTGGTTCATCATCACTCGAATGAAGATCAGGCTCATCATTGGAAGGATGATTTTGTTCGTCATCACTCGACTTACAAAGCTCTTCAACTACTTCTAGTAGTGTAAAACACTTTTTAGGCCTCTGTGGAACCATTTTGTGAGTGTGGCAGTGGAGAATGAGAGTGCAGTTTGTGTGCTCCTGCTTTCTGCTCTGCACGTTTATAAACGTTCAGCAGCATTTACAAATAGGAGGTTGATTGTGATTGGCACGTGTTTGCAATTAGACCTAAACTAAGTTTCTATTGGATAACCTGTTGCTTTCAAAGTAAATGAGCCTTAGTAACAGCTATGACAGCTCTGTTTGGCTACTGAGACTGTCTTGGCTAGCTGTTATTGGACATAACAGTGTGAAGGTGGGCTGTTGCTGGTCAGAAGACTCTACCAATATAGTAATTAGTATATTATAACAAATCCACACACAAACAAATATTTTATTACAAAATGAACATTATAATTATACTAATTATTATAAATAAAAATATATATATATGTATATACTAACATTAGTCTCATTCAAGATAATATACATGAACAATGAATATAGATGGATATTCTCTATTTTTATAATATATATTTTTTAATTTTTACAGACAAATACTAGAATATGTTTTATTATGAATTTTTAGCATAAAAACAGAAGTTGCAATGATTAAAAGTCGATCCATCGACTTTTTGTGACAAAGGTCAGAACTCCTGTTAGGATGCAGATTTTTTTGAGGTGCACTCTTGTCAAAAATTCATCGGTTACTCTTCCTACATAAATTGTAGCAAAAAACAGCAGTCAAATATCTATTTAGGAGTCTTAGACCTTTCCAACGATATATAGTTTGTTATAATTAGATTAGGATTTAATAGTTATATCGCGAAGAAAAGTTAGGCGTCCCGTATACGGGACGGTGACAGTTAAGGGGTTAAAAGGAGCTTATTTTAATTCTTTATTTGAGGAAAGAAAATAGCTTGGGAGTTCTGCATGTTTGAATATGCAGCATCAGCAAAGCTCACTGTCCTCCATTCCAGACGCTCTCAAAGCCCCTTTTCATGCCTTAAAGCAGCAAATATACTGTATAAATAAATAAAACCCTTGATAAAATAACAAGCTTTTTGTTGGAGCTGTCACCTCGGCTACATGTGCCAAAAACAATCAGCATATCAGATGTCCAGAATGAAATCCCTGCAGTGGACCGCTGACCAAGCCAGATGAATCTTCACTTTTCTATCATGTCTCTTTTCAAAAACACTGAATCTATCAAACGCGACACAATGGCAGTGACAGCAATTTGCTAAGAAACATTTTGACAATAGGTTCCTTTTCCAGTTGCATTCAGAGATGTACGTGCAATTTAATACCCACAAACAATCTGCACTGTGAATGGATCCACAGTTATTTCTTGTTTTTTTTTTATATAAATTATTATTGCATGCCTCATTATTGTTCATGAGCAATGAAAAGGCAGTCAATGGCCCATATCACTCAAAATATATTATCAAACTGTGTCATCTTGTCCCATGGTGTGAATTTAATTAATTCCAGCTATGAAAAACAGTATGCCCCTGTTTGGTCAGAGGTGATTATGAAAGTGCAGATTTAATTTTCTGAAGACAACTCCTGTACTCTTGCAAACACAAACACATTACCAGGAATACTGCAAATGTTGCAACAACAGCAAACTAAATGTCAGGTAATAAATGATAATAAAAAAAACAAAAAAAGAGTGTAAAAAAAGAACAATAGATAAATTAATAATAAAATATACAAATACTTTGTCATGTAGTGTGTTGTCAAGAGGCCTGGGAGAATTTTAGAAGCTGCATTTCACACGGTGCAGTCCACATAAAGTACAAAAAAAGATGTACTTAAGAGTAACTTAAAGCAACATACTGGGTGCTAAAAACAAAAGAAAAAATGCTGTGAGCAGCACAGCTAGCACTAAACAATGCCTAGTGGCAAATATCAGCATGTCTCACCTCAGACATGTTCAAGCGTTAGCACAGTATACAGGGGATGCAACATTCCTCCTCAAAATGCTCAGACAATGGTTTAAATCTACAAGTTTCCCGCCAAACACTAGTGGGACGAACCATTGTCACGGGGTGGAACCTTTCCCCGTAACAATCATCACTGAATTCCACACCAAAGCATTGGCACCTAAACAATATAACTATTGTTCAAGAACTCTTTATTTCTGACATTCAATAATCAGAATACAAACACAGCATAACATACTACCACAAACTCAAACATTTAACACCTCAAAGCACTCATGTCTCTCTCCATCTTGAAAAATGGTACGTTCTGGCTATGTGCACTACCACAACCCACCTCCAAAACACTGGCTCAGACAGGTAAGATCTAACATGTGCTATTACATGCAAACTTGCACAATAAATAAATAACTTAAAACAAACAATGGCTCTCTTATAAGTCAAAACATTAACATGTTGAACACTTGTTGTTGGTATTGTCCATCCACATATACAATGTCAACATTATGCATAATAAACTCTGCCTGCAATCAGCACACCAAGTAAATTCAAACCAGCATTAGGCTGGCACTCTAGTGATGATGTCATTGACCTGGTTCATCATCACAAAAAAATAAAATTAAAAAATGAATACATGTTAAAATTATACGTGGACAGTAACAAAGCACATTTACTTGAGTACTGTACTTAAGTACACTTTTTGAGTATCAGTACTTGAGTATCTTTTTTCTTGAAACTTTTTACTTCACTACATTTGAAAGACAAATATTGTACTTTTTACGCACTACAATTCTGTCAAGGTCCTTGAGTAGAAAGTAGTAACGTAAGTCAGGGGATGATTTTGGTAGCAGGGGTTGCATTTTGGTTGGTAATGAAAGTCGGGTTGAAGTCAGAACCCAACGTCATACTTCATTTATACTAAAAGCCAAACAACTTTAAATAGGGCGGTATTTGAGGGAACAGCCATTTGGGTGTCCGGAACCATTGTGGACGTTATTGAGTGCACTTATTCAATCTCACATTCAATCCCATTACTGGAACTGTGTTCTAGAAATTAATTTGATATTGATATGAGGGTAGGCAGGCATAGATTCAGAGGCATAAGGTCTGTAAGTATTACAAACAACATTGCAACAATAATAAAACAATGCATTGACATTTACTTTTTACTTCTGTACTTTTACTTAAGTAAAAATCGGTCTTAACAACTTTTACTTGTAACGGAGTAATATTTGACCAGTAGTTTCTGTACTTTCACTCAAGTAAGGAAGTACTTTGTCCACCTCTGCTTTTAAAATATTAAATTTAAATACAAAAAGATACATTTTAAAAATATGTATATGTATTATGTGTGGATAGTCAGTGAACATGTTGGCAGTTACTTTCTGTTACTTTCATGTGTTACGTGTAACCCTCAACACTTAGTAATAGCACTAGTTTAACCCTTTCATGAATTATGATAACCACAGTCTTTATTGCTCTTAGGGCATGAAAAACAAAATTTTACCTTTTTTTACACATATTTTAATAGATTTTCAGATGTCCACTTGACTGGACAGTATGCGTTTATGTTTATAACTGAATTAGTGAAGTTATTCATGTAATTTCGGGAGAAGTATGGCCATCTAATCTTAATACCACGGTATAAAAACCAGCCTCTTACCACTTCTCGTCGTTAGTTCTTTCGGCATCCCTCCTCCTCCCCTTCTCCTCCTTTTGTACCATATTTTGCCTGTGTAATAGGGGGCAATCGGAGCTCGAGTAGAATATCCTCTCTGAGCCCCTCTATAGCAGACAGCAAGCCAAATCCATTTTACCACTTACACTAAGATTATATGGGCACACAAACTCGTGAATTACTATATTATACTGTATTATACAATTCCATAATAACACAGCAATATTGTGTGTATTTAACAAACCAATGAACAAATTGATATAAAATGTGAAATCTATAAATGTACAAAATAAATATAATACAGCTTCAATTATTGCATGCAAACGCAATTGAGTTTGTTCCTGTTCAACCACCAGACAGAGAAGAACTTCATACAAGTGAATGTCACGCGTCTTTGATATCAGAACACGAGGACACAATTCATCAAAGATTTATACAACTGGTGAAAATACAACTTCGTGGAAACCTAACTCAAGACTATGGAGAAAATTCTCACGCTCCCTCCAGTTTAAGAGTACGCCAATTTACCCTTATTAGCTGATAATTCTGATTATATTCAAAATGGACAAATTTCTACCTTTCTACCTTAGCTCTCCACTCTCACCGTCTGGAGTAACACATTACTAGTGTAACATGCATTACGTAATTAGATTTTTTTTTTTTTTTGATGTTACGAGTAAAGTAATGCACGGAAAAAACTAAAATAATAATAAAAACTACAAATAGAGGAAAACACAACAATAGATAAACAATAATTACCAAAATTAAGCAGTATTAAAAGGCCAAAGAAAATAAATATGTCTTTAAAGAAGATTTGAAGGAGGAAACAGACGAGGCTAATCTAATGTGGAGAGGTAGACTGTTCCAAAGTGTAGGGCCCGCAGTTGCGAAGGCGCGATCACCTCGCTTTTTAAGTCTAGATCTAGGCACGATGAGTAGACATTGATCGCTAGATCTCAGACTTCTAGAAGGAGTGTACGGGTGAAGTAGATCAGTAAGGTACTGAGGGGCCAAATTGTTGACTACTTTATAAACAATAAAATTTTAAAATCAATTCTAAAGTTGACAGGTAGCCAGTGCAGTGATGATAAAACCGGGGTGATCGACTCGTACTTACGGGTCCCAGCGAGAAGTCTAGCAGCTGCGTTCTGCACCAGCTGTAGACGGGAGAGGGAAGACTGAGAGACACCAACATAAAGAGAATTACAACAGTCTAAACGTGATGTAACAAAAGCATGGATCACTGTTTGAAAGTTACTCTTGGTTAAAAAAGGTTTCACTTTAGAAAGTTGGCGAAGAAGCATGATCTTACAACAGCACTGATCTGTTTATGAAATTTTAAGTTATGATCGAACAGAAAGCCCAGATTTCTAGCGCATTGAGTTTCATAAGGGGCAAGTGGACCACGGTCAACATCAAGAACACAGTTTTCCCTGGGCCCAAATAAAATGATTTCGGTTTTATTTTCGTTTAAATTTAGAAAATTACTTGACAGCCAAAGCTTAAGTTCATTTAAACAGGCCAACAGGGATTGTAAACCATTTTTGTCGTTATGTTTTAACGGAAAGTAGATCTGAGTATCATCAGCGTATAAATTAAAAGGATTTTATTAGGTGTTTATTAAAAATGGAGGCCAGAGGTAGCATATACAGGATAAACAATACCGGGCCGAGGATTGATCCCTGTGGGACTCCACAATTTAGAGGTAGACTAGAGGAGGACTGATGACCAATACGAAAGCCTACAGATATCTCCAGACGTCGTAACAGGATCTCATGGTCAACTAAATCAAATGCGGCACTCAGATCCAATAAAACTAAAAGCAATGGATTTACCAGAATCAGTTTCTGTGAAAATATCGCTTGAAACTTTTAAAAGGGCAGTTTCAGTGCTGTGTAAAAAGCTTTAAAACCGGATTTTCATGCAGAGAATTTACAGCCAAGTATGATTGTAATTGAGTCAGTGCAACTTTCTCAATGATTTTAGAAATAAAAGGTAGATTATTATTATTATTATATCTGATTTTTAAGATATGGCGTCACCACAGCAACTTTAAGACTGTTAGGGAAGGAACCAGTAGACAGGCACTTGTTAATAACTAATAAAAGGCCAGGACCGACTGTGTCCGCAAACGACAACCGCATCTAATAACACTAATACATTTATTTACTGACAAAAAAAGGTTACTGCAGATTAAGTATTTTTCAAGAAAAACAGTCACAGTAATAGACAGTATGAATTGTAGCTGAAATGCAGCTAGTGATTCATGATGTACAATTTAGATGACAGATGATTAATCAGAATTTCCTCCCAATCTAAAATCAATTCTTGGAAAAGTTAACAAAGATATGACTCCTTAGGTGTTGCAACATTTTTTTTTTTACCTGCAAGACTCTTCTAGAAGGAAAGGATGGATATTCCAGAGCAATTTGGCATTTCTGACTGGCCCTCGGCCAATTCCACATAATAAGGCTTGCCACATGGTGGCAGTCGATGATGCACTAGTGTCCACTGTACTGGTTAATGTGCAACTATGCCATCAAAACCAATGCATAAGAAAATTATTTTTTAATAGCTGTCCATTGTAGTGACCTCTCTGCATGAAAGGGTTAATCAATAAACAAATGAGTTTTTGAATAAGTGTCCTATACAGTAGCTCTGTAATGTGTGCATGCACACATGGTGACAGAGAGAAAGGTTAAAGATGAGCAGACAGACATGACACTGTGACATACAACAGCTGTAGAGAGAACACGATAATACATCTATAAACTACCGCCTTATGGCTTTCATCTCTCAGCTGTGAATGTTTAAAAACAGCTCAGTGTCACATACAGCAGCATGTCTGTTAATGAAACACCTCCTTAAAAGATCTAGACGAACACATTTCTGCAGACCACCACTTTCCCACTGTTCCCTGCTGGAAGACTAGGTCATTGCAGATTAAGGTTGTCAAGCTAGGTTTGGAAACATGATGGTTGGGGGTCTGCTGCTGGTCCAAGATGGGCTACCAGCTTCAAAAACTGGCCCACCAGCTGCAAGCCATCACCAAGCTTGTTTCAGTTGGATGTCCCAACAGGATTCACATCGCCCATCACACCTCAGGATAAGCTTTTAATACTGCACCGGTGTCTGGTTTTGGAACCTGATTCGGTTGGATCACTCTCACAGTCTTTAGGTTGGACCGAAGCCCAGGTCTCTCTTGGGTTTTTGGCTAAATGACTAGAGTGTCCCTCCCCAGGCACTACCCTCATGCTTCAGTAGACTGAAAAAGAGCTGAATATTTTCTTTTTATTTCTTCTGCTTCAAGAGAGTGCTGGTTTTCATTCAAACTAATGATCTGCAAAACAATAAAATATGAGGTGATCTACTTTTACTCTGCTGAGACATTCTTTCCCTCTGCAAAACATTGAATATGACAGATGGAACAGCACTACCGTCATGTGATGTGCATGTCTTGACTTGGGCTCCAAAATAGACAATACGTAGACAAAGAATATTACACAAATGAATATTACAACACTATTTGTTGATTTTCCAATGTTTTAATTCCATTTAGTTAATGTTTCACCCAGGATAGTATTTATTAACATCTTGACATCATTACAAATCAAAAGGACAATGTGAAGTTTGTTCATTTATTTATTATATTTCACAAAGGAAGAAAGGGTTGTCAACATCTCCAAATACAAATACAATTTTAACATTAATAATACCAATGACAAAAAAGACACTTTTTTTGCACAATTATGCACTTAATGCTTAACCCAGGAAAACAAAACAATCCAAAATTTAAAATATAAATAAATGTTATAGAAGTAGCAGGTGAAGTTGACAAGTGTTTTTTGAAATTCTAATTATTTGAAAAAAATGTGCAAACCAATATGTAATAGTGTCAAATGCAATGTCATTTATATTGATATTTTTCATGACTAAAAAGTCAAGGGACAGGTTTGAGAATGATTTAAATACGTAATTATTCAATGATGATATCAGATAAAGATACAGCGGGGTGTGGTTTAGCATGAGGGGAATACAATTGCTGGTTACCATAGTAATGCATTCATTTACTATGGGAAAAAGAGGTGCTTCCTACTGAGTGTGTATTTGCAGAAACAGACATTCTGTTTGTGTTCCATGGGATGCAAGTGACCTGCGGGTAAGTGAACGATGGCAAAAATCTTCATTGTTCGGTAAACTATTCTTGAGTGTGTTTGCTCATCCAAAAGACACAGTGTCTCCCAACTTAAAGGGGGGGGGGGGGGGGGGGGTGTTGCGTCAGCTATGTTGTGACTGCCAAACTGCCTTATCTCACTCTACCCTAAAGATCAGTCCCATTTCATCAGCTGTTATTTTGTAAGCGCGTGTGTGATGCAAGGAAAGCAATCATGTTTTTTTTACTCCTGGCCTTGATCCAAATGAGAGTATTTTTCCTCATCTACATAATTAACAGTAGAGTATGGTATCTGCAGGCGTGAATCGTGAGGAAGATCTGCGGTTGTGTGGTCTGAACCGCACACCCTGTGGCTCAGATGTTCTCTCTCATCTCTGAAAAGAAATCGCACGAGTCAGCAAGGCAAGAAGAGAGAGGGCCTCTAAACGCTGTTCCTTCATGTAATAACACCGAAAGAAATTCCGTCTTTCGCTGGACCGCCGGCCAAGAAGTGTAAAATCTCTCACTCTGTTGAATGTGATCTTGTCAAAGAGGGCATTAAATATTGATCAGGCGAGAAGATGGTCAATAAGTCAGGATTCAGATGTTCTGCTGGGAGCCCGGCAGCCACAGTCAAACACTGGCAGAATTGTTATAGATCCCGACTGAGAGAGATGAAGGAAATACTGCTGCCCAATACTGCTGGTGTAAATATCACACACTGCTTTCAATTACATCATGTGCCATTGTCTATAGGGGAACTGGTGTCATCTTGTTAAAATATCCTTTGCAGCTGTTTTTGTTGATTGAATGGTTTGCACAGAGCTATCTTACAGCTACTTGCAGGAGTTCAAGCTCTCCAACAGGTAACACCAGCACATCCTTTACGTCTCCAAACTAGTTTCATTTTAAACTTCCTGACACTCTCCATTGATTGAGAAGTTTTCTGTTGTTTTCCAGACAGTGCTTGATAGCCGAGGGCAGAGGGGCAGGACTCACGTCATCCATCATTTTCACGGCAACTTGCCTTCTTAGGGACATCTGTGCAATCAGTGGAGCATCAGCCCTCGAGTCAGGCACTGCTGCCTCCGTCCAATCCTGCAAACGGTCATCAGGACAGAACAGCCTCAGCCGGACCAAACGGGAAACAAGAAATGAGGATTCTTCTTACTCCTCATTGTCATGTAATATATGTCACTGTCTCAAGCAGCGGGGCTCGTCTTGTTCCCGTCAATCTGACGGTCTTATTTTCAAAAGCGATCGGAGAACACAATTTAGCAAGGGTGAACTACATCCATCTGTTGATCTCTAGCTTCTGACAGAAACATCCACACCAGCTTAGATTTCACCAGGGTGAATTAAGATAACGTCAAGTAAAAACTGTAAAATGAGCAAAAGAAATTCTGAAATTTATCAGGATTTTCAAAAATAGAAAGTAATCAAAAGTTACTATCAAAAAGAGAACGCCATATCAGTATAGCTATAGATTCATGGATTTCAGTTCAAATCAATGCGATTTTAAACTCTTTGATTATTAAATGATTAATTCCCAATTCATTTGTGCACATTTCAGGTATATAATGTCCATTTTGCTTCTATGTGAAAGAAAATCTCTCACAGCAAATTCTGTACATTACACAGGGAACCTTCTTACTTGATACATGACAAAAAATATACAGTAAAAGTAATGTTCAGGCCAAATTTGCAGATTTATCCTTTATTTAAATATTACAAATGTTGTAATATTGCATTGTACACATGCAAAAACAAGTGAGAACCAACAAAATATTAATAACTGATTATGTTGTAGTCAAAATGCTTTTTTGTGAGCCTTGTAAAGGCAGGTGTAGTTTCCTTTTTTTCCAAATAATTTTGTCAAATAAATGCCTTAACCTTAGCATTTAGTTCTTCCCTAATGTTTTCCTCATATTTTGATAATTTAACTTGTAAGGCAGGGTTTTTCCTGCATACACAATTATGAGGCGGCCGCCTCCGTCAAATTTCGTGCCGCCTCCGCCTCTCGACAAAACTCGGACAGACAGTCACGTGCTCATATACACTTTATCCACCGTGACAGTTCTGTCGCGATTCCCGCTTGTGTCCATTCTCTAACCGTGTAGTTTGCCGATAGTGCTGCACGGATCATAATCCGCGGGCCGAGTAATAAAAACCTTCCATTCAATCGAGGGTGGATGACAGCTAAATGAGTGTAATAAAGACACGGAACTCCCATCATGGTACCTAATGTACGCACGGTAACAAAGTTGCGCTGTTGTATCTCGCGCAGTTATTTATAACATTAATTATAGTTAAGAAACAATATATAGGCTACACACGACCAGAGTACTGTTTTCCTGAATGCCATCACGAGAGAAACCGAGATACAACAAATAGTTAAAATTAAGTTACTTACATTTTTAGACTGTTTTTGTTCTGTTTTAGCAGCGAAAATAGTTCCAAACAACAGAACCATATCGCGTCTCACAGCAACTCTCATCCATGATTCATTACTGAATCATTCAGCGTTTTGAACTAATCGCTTGAGACAAAGATTCAATTGCCCATTATTAAACCGCCTCATTCTGAAACAATCAGCCGTTTGAACGAATAGTTTACATTAATGACTCAATGACTCGCTCATTAAGACGGCCGCCTGCCCCCTCCTACTGGCGGTTTAGTTTCAAAGTATCATTCTTTTCAACATTTCTTTTATATTCAAAAAATATTCAAAATAATCTCATTTAATACAGTTATAATTTGTCAATGTAAATTATTTAATTTGATTGGTAACAGCCTAGTGTCTTATTTTAATTTATTGTATTGATAAAATGTAAGAATTTTAAATGAAATTTAGAGCATACATTAAATAAAATTAGGGGGAAAATGCCCTTTATAAAGGTACAAAAAATTATTCCGATAAGAGTGTTTTCAAAAATGAAACATTGACAATAAGTTTAAAGGGAGTAAAGCCTCTGTTTAGGCTATAAAGAAAATGTAATTTTGCCAAAAGAAGAACTTTTAATTTAAATAAATGTTAATTGTGTGATATGTTACCATATTATCATGCTTAATTGAATAATTGTAGGGATGCACCGATACCGATACCAGTATCGGTATCGGGCCCGATACTGAGCTCATGTACTTGTACTCGTACTCGTAAAAATGCCCCGATACCAACAACCGATACCAGGCAGCATGTGTACAGTTTCAGAAATTATAATGGGGATAAAAAAAAGAAGGCTGTATATGAAATAAATGTATCTTATCAGTGGAATATTAAACAGAATATATTAATGCGTCGTCTATATGGTGCGCAAGCTGATAAGAGAAAAACGTGCAGTGGATTGAGCGCGCTACGACACAGACGCGCGAGCTGGTCGAGCGCATCCCTTTTTCACAGACGTCAGTGGAAAGTTTGTAGTTCAGTCAGATGTCAATGGCAAATCAACTAAAACGAGGCATGTAGCTTATTAATAACGTTAACTGACGAGAGGGGAGAGAGAGAGAGAGAGAGAGAGAGAGAGAGAGAGAGAGAGAGAGAGAGAGAGAGAGAGAGAGAGAGAGAGAGAGAGAGAGAGCTTCTGTTGAATGCTGTTGGTTGCGGATCGTTCACTCAGCACGTGTTATTTGGATTAAAACTAAATCGTATATGTAAGTAAAACATGAACTGTTACCTTACTTACGTTTAATGAGTGGTTGCCTACATTATTACTGGACATTTGCAGGTCAAGAATTTCCATAAACTTCAAACATCCACAGCGCGCGCCCCGAAAACCACCAGACAGCGCGCGAATACTGAATGGAAGTCTTTCACGCATTGTGCTTGTACGGACGAATTCACACAAAACTATGAAAAAACACCTGTCTTGGCGAGTATACTAGTAAAAGTCTGTTATATATCTCAAGTGAACGTAGACAGTATAATTAAAATGGCGTCAGTGCGTTTGTGCGTTCAGCCTTAAAGGGGCGGCACTTTAATAAATCTGCTGCTGTGTTTTAATGTTAATCAAACAAAGGACAAATAAATTATTCTCTGCTCTTGGCTAAATAGGCTACCTCTATCAACTTTACAAAAATATCCATATATATTTAGTTTATACAGTAATGAATATGCAGTGCATGAAATATATATTTGTTGAACTAATTAAGTTTAAATTTAATAAATTCAATTCAATTCAATTCAAGTTTATTTGTATAGCGCTTTTCACAATACACATTGTCTCAAAGCAGCTTTACAGAAAGTGCAATTCAGAAATGTACAAAGAAAAATACAGTTAGTTAATCATGTATAAATTTAGGCATAACACAACAACAACTAATATGATTGATATTATTTTGGTTTCTCTACCAATACATTTAAAAATTACAAATGCATGAATTGAAAATTAATTGAAAATTAAAAATACAGGTATCGGTTACGGTATCGGTATCGGCGAGTACCAAAAATGAAAGTATCGGTATCGGACTCGGTCTGGAATAAGTGGCATCCCTAAATAATTGTAATGTGATGATCAGATGCAGATATCTAAATCAAAGAATATGGGTGGTTGGCGGGTGGATTATTATTTATTTTTAACAACAGATTCGAGTGACTCAAAGTGCACCAGATTAATGAATTTATCTTTAAAATGTACAAAATTTTCTTCCGGGGGGGCATGCCCCCGGACCCCCCTAGTGTTACAATTTTACCACCTCCGCCTCATTTTGAGCCAGGAAAAACCCTGTAAGGTCATTAAAAACAAATATTCCCTCCGGACATTTTTGGCCAAAACTGTACAACAAGGACCAAACTTTGTGGTTAAATTGCTAATTATTTCACAGATATACTAATAACAAACAAAAACTGGTCTGTGAAATAAATGAAGGAAAGTTCAATGGATAAGTCTACAATATTCTTTTTGAATGATTAATTAAAATAACCAGTTCATAAAAGATTATTCACGAATTAGACTACACTCATTGTACTTTATGTTTTGTATTTACTACAGTGGATAATGTTGTATGTTATTCACCTTATAACAGCTTATCAACCACCCAAAACATCCTAAAAACCACAAAGCAATACTGCAATGTGTTCTACATTGGCCACTTACATTCTTCAGAAATATATAAAATGTAAAGGTTTTTTTTATTATTAAATAAAAAAATAAAAAAGATTTTATATTTATCTGTTTCCACTAAAGATATAATCCCTACGTTTCTATTACAGCCAAGTGTTTCTGAGGTTCTAAAACTGTAAAAAGCGTTTGTTGTTACTTGTTAGTGTTTGCTGTGATCGTGACTTTGAACGTTAATTGGAATGTTTTCCAAAAAGATGTGAAATCTGAAAATGGCATAGCAAGGTCAGCGCATTTGTAACATAACAAGATGTTTGCGCAGCAGCTCTTCCGTGCGCGCGAAAGCAGCGACAAAACAACCTCCCACCTCGAATGAAAAAAATCTGTCCACCTGAACACTGATTTCACTGTCCTTTCCGAAAACCCCCGCAGCCGCTCGGCTGTTTTTAGACAGAGACTCAGTGAACAGGATGTTAATGGATCATCAGAGATCTGACGGGGGCACTGCCATCAGGGGGAGGAGGTGGAGAAACAGGGAGAGGGGCTGAACAGAAAGCCCTGCATTATTTATCCAAAGTTAAAATTAATAAGGTCAGATTCATCATTGTCTTCTTCTTCTGCTGCTTGAATTTTTAATGTTATTCATTGGCTGAAAAGAGCATTCACCAACCCTGTGTTAGATTATCCATCAGGAGTTGATCCCTCACAGAGCTGCAGGTCTGAAGAGGATTATGGGTAACTTTTCCTGAGTTCATGCCAACAACTCTCCTGCACAGAGCATCTGAGAAAAATGTAGTGATCTGCACTGATCTTTAGTCTCTCACTCTGCAACCAGGTGACTGTTTTTCAGTTTATCCATCCATCCATCCATCCATCCATCCCTGGAAGTGCTTTGCACATTCTGGGAAAGACTGAATTACAATTGGCAAGCATTTCATCCTTTATAATGCAAAACTAGGTAAAGTATGTCCCAAATTATGCACTAATATTACAATTCTGTCCAATACAATAAACTTATGGGATAAACTATGTTTTCCCTAAATAAAAAATAAAACCATTTTAAAAGTTAATTTAAATCACAAAAGTATAATATACTGTACAGTCTAATAAACGAATATTCATTGTAGGATTTGCTAGAGATTACATTCAACAGGGTTATTAAATTATTAATGTTATTCGAGATTAAACTGAATGTTAAATGACAGAAAAGGTAATCTAAATGTAAAAATAGAGGAAATGAGCAGAACATTAAATATCCAATATAGACCCATACCAATAAATGAAACATTTCTGATGGTACAGATATAAAGTATCATGCATTCCTAGAATTCAGGTAAACTGCCAATTTTTGACATTGATATTGGCCTATGGTACTGCAGAAGTACCATTACCGACACACTGACTACATACAGTAGACTTTGTAAATGCATATGAATAAAGATTCAGCCAGAATGAGAGAGTGAAAGAGAGAGGAGGAGGAGGAGTCTTGATCTTTACTCCTCTCTGCCTGGCTGGTGGCAGCAGGTGTGCCTCTGTCTTGAGCTTATGGCATCAATTTAAATGACAGATAATTACTTTTGTGACAACGTGCCAATGAGATTAGGCCCAGGCAAACAACATAACAGCAATTTGCTCTGCTCTGGAGAGCAATAACACCAATCATAATTAAGAACTATGGCCAAAATAGCAAGCTGCTGCATATCGTTGAATACAATTACGTTTTGCCCAAAAAAGAGAGAGAGAGAGAGAGAGAGAAGGAGAGAGAGAGAAAGGGAGGGAGGAAGAGAAAAAGGCCAGTCTGCTGTGAGACGCCTCTCCTGGGTCTTTTTTCAGAATGACATAAAATGATTAATTAACTCATTAATCCTCCTCTTTTTCTTAAATAGATGTTGTCAAAGACCTGTCAGCCTAATTTCGGAAAGCCACAGTCAGGAAGCTAGAAAGAGTTTTGCCGCAGTGTCCGTTTAGCTTTTCGTGTCAAATCCAATCAAAGTCTCAATAAAGACTCGCTCCTGTTTGCTGTAACGTTCGCCTGTCATAACATTGAATCTTACAGCATTTCCTTGTTAGTGTCATCTAAACCCAATGAAGCATCTAAATACCCCCACTTTAAAGTTTGCGGATATAATATTTGTTCTGGAGGGCTGCTGGAAGTAGAAGTGTATTTATCTATCAATCTCCTATTTTGGCTTTAAAGTCAATGACACCAAATGCATTTAGCTTCAGTGATGTGGTTTATTTCCAAGTGATAGAATGTAGGGTTGGATCTGATTGAATTGTGATAGGCTATGATATTATTGAAAAGAAAACATGTTTCAGAGGTCGAGAAAGCCATTACATTTTGACGAACTTTACCACAACAAACATGCATTAATAAATCAAGTAGTGTATTATTTACCAGGGAAATGCAAATAAGGTCAATTTATCTCTTTAAGTGGAGATAAAATCATGGATTCCAGCATGAATTGGCATGATTTTAGCAGTGATAGAGGAGCAGTATGTCTCTACATGAGAGACAATCTGGGGTAAGTGTCCTTAATGGCGACAAATGACCCCTGTAATACACTGACCAGCAGACCTCCACAAAGCCTCTTCTGCGGTCAGCCCACCGCCAGGAACAAAAGCATCTCCAGCAGAGCGCCAAGGATGCAGCTCAAGCATTGATTATGTTAATAGCACACACACCTTCAGCTCTGATCAAGGAGACGCAGCGGGGCCAGCGGGCTCTCATATACGGCCCACTTGTGTCATCTCACCAGGAGAGTCTTCCATGCAATTCATCATTAATATGATTTGCAGAAATGCTTAATCTGCCTTCAGGAATGAACAGGATGTTGCTGAGAGCTCAAGCTGCTAGAAGATCTGCCCTGCAGTGAAGTGAATCTTGGCTGCACCCGAAATCGTCCCTCAGGAGCGAGGCACCTAACAAGAGCTCGGTTTCAGCAGCCAAATCCCAAACATGCAGCCTCTTCGCAGAATCAGACCAAAAATATTACCCAGGAGGCATCGTCTGTGTGAGGGGGACATTTAGCTGCAAATGCTCATCTGTGAAAAGGCTGTTTGCCTGTTCAAAAGAGGGAGAGAGAAAGAAAAAAAGGAAGAGGGAGAGATGGAGAGAAAGAGGCCTTGGGTTTGCCTGTCAGTGGCCGCATGAATATTGTATCTTCTGGCATTTGCCTTTTGGGGCCTTAAGAGGAATGAACGGATGACAATGTCAGTCACCGTCTGCACAGTTTGCGATGTCATGGGGATTCTGATTTATTTATTCAGGTTTATTTGGGGGCAGGAGGTGAATTTCATAAAAACAAGTCTGGGTCGCCCAAAAAAATTAAATATTTAATACAATAATTATACTTAAATGTTACACTTTATTTTAAGGCGTCACTGTTACAGTGTAATTATATATTTAAGTACTGAGTAATATTAAGCAACTACATGTACTTACTATAGGATTAGGATTTGGTTGAGGGTTAGTTGCGTGCAATTATGCATAATTTACTGTTATTACTATGTAACATATGTAACAAGGACACTGTAAAATAAAGTTATTATTATATTCTGCATAAAGAACATTTAGGACAATTTTGTTTCAAAACTGTATTACAGTAAAAATATACTATTCATAAAAATATATATATATACTTTTTATATATATATATATATATAAATAGTATGCAAAACAGTATGTATTACACCTAATTTTAATATATTTGTATAATATATATTGTACAAATATATTAAAGGAGGTGTAATACATACTGTGTTGCCTCTATAAATACTTTATAATTTACATTCTATTCCAAATTACAGTAATTATATTGAGAATCTTTAAATAAATGCATAAAGAGGAGTTCTAAAAACTGGCTTTAAGTAAAATATTAGCTGTGTCTCATTTTTAAAGGCTGCATCCTCCGGTGGTCGCATATGTTATATAGAAATTCTTATTTCAGAACAGTGACCATTATAAAATTGACCGTTATTATTCCTAGTGAAGCATAAATTGTTGTAATTTCTTAATGAATTTTGAATGTAGTGGTCAGTTTACTGAAATGAAGCAGTCTAAATGAGGAATGCGGCAGACCAATGTGACCTTCGTAGGACACAGCCTTCAAAATGATACATTTCTTTCTTATGATTCTGGTTGAAATATGACTTGGACATGTTCTTGACAGGTTTTATAAGATTCAGCCAATAAGCAGATTCCTTCAACGTCACAGTCTCAATTTATCGGCCTCATGCTTGAAATTCCCTCTTCTTCTCCCTGTATCAAACACACACACACTCAAAGCTGGGGCTTATGTTTTTGTGGGCTTTTTGGAGACAAATATAAAGGGAAAAAAGTAATTCCCTTTTATTTTCTCCATTTCCATTCCTCCAACAGGATGTGTAACCATTGCATGCCTGCTCTCACATCTGTCCTGTTTTCTCCTCTCCAGGTAAATGAACGTTCAGAAGCAAAGCTGGGAGAAATCAGACCAATCAGGGGTCATACAGCCGAGGCATCGTGAAGAACGGGCACTGTGAAAAGCATCTATTCCTCTGAGAGCAGCTTGTCGTGGCCCTTCAGTAATGTGGGCCATACGCTCTGCGGTCCAGCTTCCAGAGCGTCTCGAAGCGTAAAGGAACGCTCACAGCCTCCCCCAGTGGCCGACGGGAGAATCGCCACATTCTCTCTGATTCCCTCACAGCTCCGGGCTGTTATTCAACACTGACATTTCTCAACCAATCAATACCTCATCATTGGCAGTAACCGGCCCGATCCAACCCTCCAGAAATAGCTGCTGCTCAAAGTGCACAGATGTCACTCTGTTTGTGTGTGCGCACACGCATCATCTCCTCCGCTGCCATTATAGAAAGAGCATTTACATGTCAAATTGTTTATTAATTCATTTCATTATCAAATTCACCATAGCTATCAAAGACATTTATAACTCGATAAGATCTCTTCATGCATGAGAATGGAGACGTTCTCGGTTCGGCAATGCAAATCAGTCGAGCGAAAAGCATTAACACCCACAAACACAAAAGTGCACAAAAGCCTCTATATCAAACACTCAAATGTCACTCACAGTTCATAAGCTAATCAGCCCAGAACTCTGGGGAGAAAAGGCGAGAAAGAGAGAGAGATGGATGCTCTTTCATTCATTCCAGACAAAGCTATTTAGAGAGAGAGAGAGAGGAGAGAGAGAGAGAGGAGAGAGAGAGAGAGAGAGAGAGAGAGAGAGAGAGAGAGAGAGGAGAGAGAGAGAGAGAGAGAGAGAGAGAGAGAGAGAGAGAGAGAGAGAGAGAGAGAGAGAGAGAGAGAGAGAGAGGAGAGAGAGAGAGGAGAGAGAGAGAGAGAGATGGGAAGATAGAGTTAAGGAGACTCCATAGTGAAAATGAGCAGGATATAAGCCTGCAGATAAAACAGGTCATTCAAAGCCGTTTCCTCTCCAATAAACACACACACACACACACGCACACACACACACACACAGATTTACAGTTACATCTTAGAACTGTCCTTCAACTGGAGTGACAGGCGCTCCCTTATCAACAAGTCACAAAAACACTTTTAAAGCCCGCCCCTCCCTCTCTGCATTCATTCCAAATATGCTGCTGTCTTATTGTTTTTACAAAAGATAGCATCGACGTATTTCCTCTCCACATATTTTTGCTTTATGGGTTTTTCTGCCTATTAGTGAATACTTTGTTTCATAGTAATGGAAAAATACACATTTTAGCTGAAAAAGACAAAGGCTTGCAGAACACACACTCCCATCCAAATACACACAAGTGAACCGTAATGAAATTTACAGTGGCCCCAAAAAGTTTATGGACTTTTAAGCCACACTTAAAATGTATGAATTTCATTGCATTAGATAGCAAAATATCAAACCAGTTGCATTTGCATACAAACGAAAGTAGTTTCTCAAAAATAACTTCACTTCTCTGTCTAAAGAGAGACATTTTCCAAAGACTTTTTAGTGGATGTATGGAGTAAGTTCCTCTCAAGTTCACACGGGTGTCCTACAGAGTAACCACAGGTCTAGGTTATCACATTATGGACATGTTCTACTAACATTTGAGAACCACATAGTGTCATAATAATTTGTTTTTTTTCCCAAACAGTACATCTATAGATTCATAATTTTAAACTACTTGACAAACTCTTAATTTTAGTGACGTCTCCATGCAGGAGTGACAAAGAGCATTGCATTTCAATCAATTAAATTCATGTCCAAACTCAACTAGAATCATTTACGGTGCCATATCTGTTCCAGGAGCTGAGCAGAACACTTAATTACCTGTCTGGAAAAGTGTTTTAATATGAAATATTGAAGGCACCTGATTATGCACCAAGCGAGAGCCCTGACTCAAGTTTCCAAACCTGATTTACGGATCCATACACTCACAATAGTCCATTGGCTGTATATGTGTGTGTGATATATATATACACAAACACACACATATAAGAGATCTACTGGGTTTATTGAAAGAAAATACTTTTAAATTCCTTTGGATTTTATACTATTTTTGTTTACTATACTAATTGTAATAATTATATTGGAGTGCCTTAAGAATAATTCTATTAGGTTCCTTTGGAATTGTATCCAAATTTTTACAGAAATGTCAAAAGAAATCCTAAAATTTTTAATTTAGGACATTCCATTTAGATTTTTTGGCTAAGTAGGATATTATCATTTTTGTCTCATACAGCATCTACAGTTCATGACCTGACTGTCCGATGTATACTGCACACGAAACTGGAGAAAAAAAGTAAAATGGAAAAATTAAAATACAACATGACTCAAAACAGCATTTTGCAAGACTAAAAGAGCTCTCACCTCAGACATTCTTGTGGCATCAATGCCACATTAAAACAGAATTACAAACTTTTACTAACAGATCAACTATGAGAATGACAGAAAATAACAAAACCCAGTCACTCATAGTGGTGATGATTATTTGTAGTGCATCCTCTGGGGAAAAAAAAAAAACTTTAAGGGACGTAACCACAGTATTTGTAATGATGATCCTTAAGCGCAAAGCTACCACATCTCCTTCAGACTTCCTGGGTTAAACGCTGCCTAACTGGTTCTTTGAAAGGCTAGGTTGAAAAACCACAATTTTTGAGGTCACCCTTTCCAAACATTGACCTCATGACCTTTGTATTTTCAGCCACAAATCAAAACCACCAGGTGACAAGCAACCCACATTTAACTTTATACAAACCACACTGAGAAATACAACTGCACCCATTTATGCCATGACTGGCGGGTCAGAAAGGTGATCCATCAGTGATTGCCACTCTCATTGACTGCCGAGGGCTTTGGCTGTCTCTGGGATTACAGGTTATAGAGCCTCTGCCTTTCCTATTTCAGATCTAGCACCTCTCATTGCCATGTTCATAACCCATCTCCTTGCTAAAGCCGTCTCTCTTATCAGCCGGATTGCCTTCCAGCTGATTGTTTGTGAACAATCATGCTTCCATTATTATGAGGGTATTTCTGCGGGTCGCCCCACTGAGACGAGGCATCCAGATGAGTGCTTCTGTGCCAAAACAGTATGACCTGTTATAAGAGGCAGAGGCAAGGTCATTGCTTTCAAATGACAACAAACCTGATCTCCAATAGCTCTTTTGTTAGCTGCGCGGCACGGATGAAAACATAGGGAAAATCTGTGGCTTTTCCCTCTGGGGGACCAGCAACAAAAAAACTCCCTTCATTTAACCCTTTGGCTTTGTAAGCGTTCTCTTGATGGCCTCTTTTTAGATACAAGCTAGATATTGACCCTGAAATATATAGGATCAATCTCAATTCTCGACATAAGAGAACTTAGAATGAGAGCTTTGTCCGTTCAAGAAGAGGTCTCAAGGACATGTTCAGAAACTAGTCTGAGTTATGACTGAATGACTAGTTGAACATTAAATCCTGAATAGGCCAGGTTAGGGTCATGACTACACCGATCAGACATTTATTAAAGAGATATAATGGTGCAAAATGCAGCCTTTCAACAGGGTAACTGACGGATATTCAATAAATAAAAAAAGGCTCAATATCTGCAGCTTGAAAACGACTGAGGTGGATTATGGATTATGCGTAATAACACGAGGATTGCCCATAGAAGGCCTTGAAATATGATCAAAAGAAGTATCATCTAAGGTTGTGAATTTGTTTTGCATTGTGTTGGCTGTAAAAATGATGCTTTTAATGGATACATTTAGAGACTTCTTGAAAAGGCTTTTACCATCTGGAAGGCCTTGGTGATCACTGGCGAGTGACGATCACTGAAGCGAGGGCCAGTGAGAGAATGCATCAGTGCATTTTATGCATAGTAAGAATGTGCTGAAAACTACTAATTAATCAGTAATATTTTGAAATGCTTATGAATATATTAAGTTACATTATATCTATATAAATTTCAGCTTGTTGCAAATGTTTACATTTCAAAGTTTAGATTTAATGAAAAATATAATTATTTGTAGCAAATATAAAAACACAAACATTTAATAACATTAACAAAAATAAAAATGGTTAATTCTGGACTACTGTTGAAAATCTCTAATTGTTGAGACAGTATTGATGCATATATCTATGACTGATGAAACATAATTTATAATTTCTTGAAAGACAGACATTCTGATCACAAAAACACACACATTGGGTCTTATTCCTGAAACATTCAGAAATAAATTCAGAGTAATTTGTATGTAAAAGGGACCTTTTGAAAACTCTCCTTTGAATTCACAAGCACTCTGTAACCTTTGGTTCTTTTGATTTATATTATGCTAAGTTATCAAAATGCAGTATCTTCAGCGCTCTGATGTTTTGAAAATACAAACACTTTCATGAATCCAAAAAATTGTGTCAGAATGGCTTTATGAATGATTTACACAAACATTAATTCTGCTACCGTTTCATGAATGAGGCACATTTCCCGCTCATTTTTTTTTTTTTTCAGTCAATCACAGTCCATTATTGTGATTCACTTCAAATTGATCCACCTACCAGCACATAAAAACTAAAACTTGATCACTATAAATGTCGCTCAGATGGCATCTTATTCCAAAAAAGCTCCAAATGCTACACAAATAATCAAAGTCTGGCTATGCGAGGCTCCTATAAACTTTTTGGACAGTGTTTTACTGGAATTGCTATCACACTAAAGCACAGCACGGCTCTCTGTATAGTTGTGTCTCTCCTTAACACACAACTAGTCAAACATCCTGTATTGACTATTCTACATCTATTTAGCCAGGCATTCATATACATTTTTTATCTTACAGTTACTGTAAATCCGGCCACTAGTTCATAAACGGCAGAGGAGAACTGGCCCCCGACTGAGCCTGGGTTCTCCCAAGGTTTTTTTTCTCCATTGGGTCATCTGATGGAGTTTTAGGAGACCATTAGGTCACTTGATGGAGTTTTTCGGTTCCTTGCCACTGTTGCCTTTGGCTTGCTCAGTTGGGGATATTCAAATTAATTAACCAATCATACCATTGATCAGCTCTACCAAACTTGGATGTCTTTTTTCCAGTAATAAAGAAACATTGTTATGTTATTTTGATTGATACTGTGAAGCAGCTTTGATACAATCTGTATTGTGAAAAGCGCTATATAAATATATTTGACTTGACTTGACTCTAATATACAGAGTGTATTTTATCTAGAGGAATCTCTGCAAATCCAAGTTTTTTTATTATTTTTTTATCTCCAAAGCAGAGTTGAAAACGTTTCTAATGTGAAACAACAAGCTGGTGGATTTTTTCAACTGTGTATTACATGATATAAAGTCTCCCTATCAATATAAAGTCCCATGATCACTCTCTACATTTCACACTATCATGTGTGTAATGCATCAGGATGATCGAGCCCTGTAATAAATGCCACATCCACTCCGTGTTGACATGGTGCTGTCGTCATTAACGTACTTCGGCTCTCTGCACACTTCAACATTCAGAGTAATGAAATAATGGCTGATGTTAGTGTGAGCTGCTCTTTTTCACAGCTGTTCCTACCCATTAGGAAGAGAAGCAGAGAGAGAGAGAGACCACAGACCGGTCATATCGAGACGAATGAGGCAGTTCATTGGAACATGCATTGAATCCAGTCCCACAATGCACTGCAGCACGCCCGTGTCACTGAACAAACACTCCGGTGCATCAGTTCTCCCGCCTATGTCACAGGTAATCTTGTTCTGTCTTAGTCATACTGGCCTGAGCACTGAGAGGCTTCATCACTCTCGCATGGACCCGAGAAAAAAAAGCCGACAGGAAAGGTCAGTGGAAAGGGCGTGTAGGAAGGAGGGATACTGTCAGTTCTTGTCTGCAGTGAAGGACTAGAGGGGGAAATACAAGGGAAAGATCAGGGCAACGTCACTGACAGAACAGACTTTACAATCAGGAGGAAGAGAGGACCACTGCATAATACACTACAGCGATTTGTTAAACTGCGGTAACACTGTATTTCCGTCAGGAGAGCGTTTGATGTTACACGCATCGTTGATGAGAGCACCTGTTTCATGAGCAGATGCTGGAGTGTGTAACTGCTAATCAAAGTTTCTGGCTGCACCAAGACACAGTGAAAAACACATGCCAAGCAGTGTTGGGTGTAACTCATTACTGTAGTTTAATTACTTTTCCCTTGAAAAAGTAAAGTATGGGATTACTCTTCATTTTCCTGTAACTTAATTACAGTTACTTCTGATGTGTTCGCATCAATACTGTACAGACTATACAACAATTCTATATAAACAATAGTGGGTTTAACATCAAAATGTACTGTATGATGTTGAAATTTGTTTTTAATGTAACCTTCTCCCTTTAAATATTTTGGTTAGTTCAAGAATAATTTATGCATTTTTATATTATTTATTTGAAAGAAATAAAATGATTATCCTTATATTGTTCAACTGGTCAACAAGTAATGCAAAACTTTTTAGAGAGAGTAATTAGTAGCTATTAATTAATAACTATTTTAGAGTAACTTGCCTAACACTGATGCCAAGATGATGTTCACTTTAGTATTAAAGCAGCCATTCACTCAAAATATGATAAATTCTGTCATTATTTACAAATTCTGAATTTCGGAAAAATCTTTAAACAGGCTTTTACCTAATGTTAAAATAACACTGGCTATTACATGTCTATAACCAAATGTGGCATGCTACAACAATATTTGAAGACAATACTATATTATAATTGAAGTATTTTTTTGTCCAGCTTATTTAGTTTCCTGCAACAATATTTGTAGGCATATCCTATAATTATTTTTTTTAGCCAGCTTTTTTATCTGGTTTACTGTTGGAAGTATTGCCCAATGATAAATTGCTTGTGATGTTCCTTATTTGTAATTCGCTTTAGATAAAAGTGTCTGCTAAATTACTAAATGTAAATGCGAGCTTAGAGAAGGGAAAAGCAAGTTATCAGTGAAAAAACATGTCTGTTTGGCTTTTGGAAATAATTTGAATTTAATGATACTTTCGTGGTGCTTTTTGGTTGAGCATTATGGGTTTGCAACAACATGAGTGTTAGTAAATAAAGACAGATTGTTAATTTTGGGGGTAAAACTGTCCCTTTTAGATGTTGAATTCTACTCATTTAGGTCATTTTTGTTTTTAACTAAGAGCATTTCACAGCAGGAGTTTGAGAGAATACGGGTCAGACATCTGCTGAAGATTCACTCAGATGAGACGCTCTCTGTCAGAGCCGCAGTGCAGCACATGTTCTTGACAGGCCTGAGCCATCGTGCTTACGCAAGTAATGCAGGTTTGAGAGTCTATTAAAGACTATGAGCCAGTCCCATTCCCCTTGTCTCACCTCAGTAACTCCTTGTCCATCCTTCACTGTGACTAATAAACAGAGGCAAAAGCCACTGAAAAAAAAAGAAAAGAAACTGAAGTCTCACATTATCTTCACATCCACCTGAAATGCATCAAAGTGTTTGTTGGAGAGCTCAAACTAAAACCTTTGACTCCAAGGATACTTAACACTTAAAACCAAAACCTTCATGGAAAGAGGATATACTGAGGACTGATCTTTTAACATCAGTCACGTTGGCAGTGAGCACACAGCTCCACTTACTGGAAACAAGCAGTTATGACACTGGAAGCTGCACAAACTGAAGCAGTAATCAGAAAAGTTGAACATCTCCTAATGCTCAAGGCCAAAAAACAACCTGTGATCATCTGACGGATGCTTAGAAGCTGGCGTAGCAATCTTGGTTACTTTCCAGACAATTTTAGTGTCAGAATTAATTATTTAGATTTGTTGTCTAATCATTCTGTTAAAAAAAAACAGGACTCTGTTTTTAGCTTTTACACAAAATAAAGTGCACAAAAAACATTAATAGCAAAAACCAGAAAATGCATTGAAAATACAGAGGCCTTAAAGGGATATGTAACAATTGACATAGGTATTGTTTTGTTTTTGTTTGCCATACTATGAAAATCAATAGGGCCCGTCAATTGTTTGGTTACATAATCTTCAAAATATATGTTTGTGTTCAGCAGAAGAAAGAAATTCATACATTTTTGGTATAACATGAGGGTGAGTAAATGATGACAGAATTAAAATTGTGTGAACTATCCCTTTAAGGCCTAGCCTCTGTATTTTCAATGCATTTTCTGGTTTCAATGTTTTTTGTGCACTTTATTTTGTGTAAAAGCTAAAAACAGAGTCCTGTTTTTTTATTTAACAGAATGATTAGACAACAAACATAAATAATTAATTCTGACACTAAAATTGTCTGGAAAGTAACCAAGATTCCTACGCCAGCTTCTAAGCATCCGTCAGATTCTCTTGCATCGCAGATCACACTACTAAAATAGATCCGAGTCCATCTGTTCCCGCTTATTTCAGACCATTATATTTGATCTCTGAAAGAAGGTTCCAGCAGGGCATCTCAAATCTGCCGTCATCAGTGGGAATGCATTTCAGAAATAACACAGCGAGCAGGAGAGATGCAGAGTAATCATTGTCGGGTTGAGCTTTTAAAGCCTAGATGAATATCAGATTTGCACCTTGAAACAAACCTAGCAAGAAAATACTTGCTCATATATATCAGAAAATCAGCAGGATCTACAAATATTACCTTCAAAAAGTTGCTGGACCATTCAGAATTTAGGGGTCATCATCAGTGTCACAGTCAGCCTGAGGCAAAAGGAGAATGATGCTGGAAGAAAAAAAAAAAGGTGAATTACTGTTACAGTGATTTATAATATATCAAATATATTCTTTATTAAGTTAAGAAAAATTAAGCAAAATTAAAATGCAATGTACAAGTGCTAACCTCTGTACATGCATATGAATACACACACACACACACACACACACACACACACACACACACACACACAAATATGGTACTTTACGACGTGAGTTATTATAAGCCAGGCTGAAAATGCAACATTCAGTTTTATAATGTGTAATATGTAACGGTGGCCCCCGACCCATCTCATGTCCACCAAGGGGTCTTTGGCCTGAAAACAGTCCCCTGGAGTAATGTTAACAAAACAGATTTTGCACAGGAAAAGGCTCTAAATAAAATTAAATCTACTGCAACAATAACACAGGCTAAATACCAGACAGGCAGGCAAAACATATAACCCATACAGACTCTACCTTAACTCATAAGACGAGAGAAGTATCAAAAACACTGCCTATGTAAGAAAAAAAAAAGCTTAAGTCTATATTTAAAGCGTTTGTCTCTTTTCCTTTATTTCGTTTTATAGTCTATAGGTTAACACCGACTGAAAAAGAGCAGCCGAGATCCAGGTACTTTCAAAGATCCTCGAGCTCAACATATTACAGCGCCCTCTGCTGTCATGACCGATAACGGACAAAAATAGAGGAATTTCAGGGCTTTCCCTGTCATACACACTATTTGGCTTTTCATCGTGTGAAACACAAAAAATAATTGTTATCTGTAATATTTATCCTTACTAAACATATTAGAAACACTGGCCACCAGTGCTCGTTTACATGAGAAATTCAATATGTCAGCGTAAACTTACTAAAATAAAAGTTGCTACTAGTAACTATATCGAAATTATTATCTAATTGTTAATGTAAGTTTACGTCTATTTTTTTCAACATAGGCTAGACTACGTACGTATGTGTTTCTTTGCGTCACATCCATCACGTCTTCATTTGTCGCTCTTTGCGCGAGCTCTCAATCACAGAAAACTTTTCGGGCACGTTTGTTAAGACAAGAGCATAGGTATTATTAGTAATAGCTAACTTGTCCCAGTGGTATTGGAGTTTAATAAATGTGTAATATACTGTATCATTTACTTTAAAGGAACAGCCAAAAATTAGCATTAGGTCAGTTCAAGTTGTACGCACCTTATGTTGCCCACCCACTCAAAAACGCTCAAGTTCATCTCCTATGTGCGCATGCGCATTTTAAGCGGCTTTCTGCTTTTAAAATAAGTTTGTGTGAAAACAAAGTCATTGGTTTAAGTGAATTTATCTGCGAATAAAAAAATACGTTATTGAACAGTGGTCAGGGATGTTATGTGAAATAGGCTATATGAAATATGTGAACTGGCCCATCATGCTTTCACCACTAGGTGATGCTGCTTTCATAACAATCTTGCACGGGTGCAAGGCAGTCGGTATATAAACAATGTTTTGTTTTGAAGTGTAAGGTCTAGTTCAGAGGATGAGTCTGAATAGTTTCCCTTGCGTGGCAAACTTGTCAAAAATGTGGGCATGTTGTACCCCGAGAAGATTAAACACAAAACTCGCTGATGTTTCCATGCACACTGCGAACTTTGTGGAATCTTGTAGCAATTGACAATAAACTGTTCAAAAACATCATTCACCTTCTATCTGAAAACGAACACACACACTTAACAGTTGGTCACATGCTGTTATAATGTGCACTTCTAATCCACAACACTATTTAAAGTGTACAAAAATACAAATTAAGTAGGCTATTTTTAAGGCATTTTATAATTATCTGGACATCAACTCCTTGATAAATGCATAAACCAACATATTCTAAACAAGTA
This sequence comes from Chrosomus eos, assembly GCA_036326025.1. Classification (NCBI taxonomy): domain Eukaryota; kingdom Metazoa; phylum Chordata; class Actinopteri; order Cypriniformes; family Leuciscidae; genus Chrosomus; species Chrosomus eos. The sequence goes on from CM070841.1 coordinate 22,938,362, forward strand.
ATAAGACACTCTTTTAAGTAATTAATTGTTTTATCTGAAAATGCATCTCTAAAATTATTTTTCTCATTCAATTTTCACATTTGCATTTCTCAATACCGGTGAATCAAACTATCGGCACTAAATATACAGAATTAAACCTACAAATACAAACATACCTAACGTTACCACATGGTCTCGCGGCCTAGCTCGCGCCATTAGCTAATGCTCAAAGTGGAGCTCTGAGCTCACGCACCTCTGAACTAATGAGCTTTAAAACATTTAGCTCAACACACAATCAGTAGAAAACTCACATCTGCATACTCTTAAAAATCATATAACATTAAATCAAAAAATCATTGAAATTAATACCTGAATAGAGGGGGAGAAGATTAAACACAAAACTCGCTAGCTACTGTTCACTGCGAACTTTATGTGGAAAACCGTGAGTTCTCCCCCTAGTGTTCAATAAATGACAGGTAATAGATTGCACGTCGCATTGTGCCCGATTGTGCCAAACAAATAGATCGCAGATGAACCTCAAATTATATACAAATTAATGGGCTCTATGCACGGCGGTATTTCCGGTGAAGGTCTGAGGATGCTCGATAACTTCCGCCGATCGTAGAGTCCAATGCAATACTGAGAATTTATATTGAATTTTATACTCCATGGTTATACTAAAGAAACGTTAGTCACAAAAACAGACAAAACAGACACCCCTCGTTGTGTTTATGCTTCTTTTTAAAATTATATTAAATAAACATAACTATATATAAAATTACATCTAAAATATGACAGTTTCGTTTCAAAGACGAGAGGACAGTAAATTTTGAAGACTCTGCCATAATCCCGTTTTCCTCAGTTCTCCTCCGCTTTAATCTCCCCAACCGGAAACGGATGAGCATCCTTGCGTCAAATGCGGAACTTGTGCGTGTGTAACGGAGGCCAGCTAGTAGTTGCTGTGCGAGTAAACCTCACTCCTCTGATCTCAATAGGCGCTCTAGCGACAGATGCTAGAGGCTGCAGTCTTTAGCCTCCTTAGAGCGCCTGACTCTCATGCCGGAGACCCGGGTTCGAGGCCCGCTCTGAGCGGGTCGAGTGGGACCCGGGTGTGAGGGGTTACATTGGTGCCGTGACCCGGATGGGAGTGAGGTTTAGGGGGGTGAGTGTAACGGAGGCCAGCTAGTAGTTGCTGTGCGAGTAAACCTCACTCCTCTGATCTCAATAGGCGCTCTAGCGACAGATGCTAGAGGCTGCAGTCTTTAGCCTCCTTGTTAGAGCGCCTGACTCTCATGCCGGAGACCCGGGTTCGAGGCCCGCTCTGAGCGGGTCGAGTGGGACCCGGGTGGAGGGGTTACACGTGCATATAGCCTATTATTTACATTTTATACACCTTTTTACACACATTCAAAATAGCGTGACTATAGTGCTGTCGATGTTTCATAGATTTATCAAATAGGGCCTACATATATCAATCTGTCACACACTCCCCTACAAAAATCAATGTCATCTCGACATTATAGGCTATCATTCTCTTTTAACTCAAGAGTCTTTCAGTCCCCTTTGTGTTCCACCCAAGATTTTTGTAGTGCAAGAGTTATTTTAACTGTTCAGCATTTTAACAGTCCATGGATCATCCCGACCTTAATAGTTCACTTTCTGGAACAAATCAAAAAGTTTTTCAGAAAGAACAGTCCAGAAGTGTCTCAAAGTGCAAAACTGAAGCGGCACGAAACAACAGTCCATTTTTTCTTTGACTTTCAAGAGTTCAATCTCCTCTCAAAACTATAGTCCATAGGCCTACAGACTACAGCAAACAGTCTATAGTTTTCTCAGTTTTAAAGTTCAATGACTGTTAAAGGCAGTGTTCAGCATCAGTTCTTAAGGTGCCAGACTGTAACAATCATGCAAAGAATCCTTTGGTTTCAAGTTCCCAATCTCATTGCAAGTTTAAAGTCCCACTCCGATCATATTTTGAGCTATTTTTAAACATTCCCAGTGGTCTTTAAATTATGATTATGCCATTTTTAGCAAAAATCACAAAACCTGTGCCGTTTTCTGGGACTTTGCTTCAGTAGAGCGTCAGTAGCTCATTAGCAATTCGCCTCTGCGTTGTGGCAAAGTCCTTTTAGGCAAGTCCTGCCACTCAGCCGCCATCTTGGCAACGTCTCCGGGCAGTTATTTCTGATTAACAAGACCAGGCTCCTATCTAAATGAATGGGCAGAGAGTCAGAACTGCAGTTTCACTGGTCACCGGGACATAAAAACTGCATGTATAGAAACAGCAGTAAAATATGATAAAAATCGCTGAAAAAGTTGGACGACTTTGCCCCAAAATAAGGTTTATCTTAATTATGCTATCGAAGTTTACCAGGTCCTCCTCGGAGTGTTAGGTTCTTTACGAGGACACGATCACCTGGCTGCAGTGTGGAACTCCTCACCTTGTTGTCGAAGTTATTTTTGCTCCTGTCAGCAGATTTTTGAGCACACTCTCTTGCTATTTTGTATGCCGTTTCCATTTCTGTACATACTCTTTCTGATTACAGAAGGTGTTTCTGAATCCAGCCCAAACAACATGTCGACAGGCAGCCTTGGATACCTTCCATATAGCAGGTAAAAAGGAGAAACCCCTGTGACTTCAAAACGGGTACAATTATAAGCATATAGATTATTCAAGGAGTCTTTCCAATTTGACTTTTGGCTCTCTGTGAGAGTTTGTAACATTTGTAGCAGTGTCCTGTTAAAACGCTCGTCTTGGCCATTGCTTTGCGGATGATACGGTGTCGTTCTGGAGCCTGTGATGCCGCAGAACTTTTGGAGCTGTTCAAACAACTGAGTCCAGTTGTTAAATAAATAAAACATTTTCTCATTGCACATAAAAGTGTATATATGCAATATATGGGAACAACAGGGCTAAAGGCAAACCTTAAAAAAAATTGCATAGTGTATGATTGCAAAAAAAAAAAAAAAAAAGTTGTATTGAACATTAATGGAGCAACACATTTTGTGTGAAAATAAATCATAAAAGTGGTTTATTTTGTTTAAAAAATTATTTTAAATGTATAACGTGGCAATGTGGGCCTTTTACCCCACACACAGTGTAATTATTGATATTGAAATACTTAAGGTAAAATAAGGTTCAAAACAATCACTTTAGCAAAGTTTGTACTATTTTCTGTTTATTTTGATAAACAAAATAATTATTTTTATGTTCAATAAACATACTGTCATTAAAATTATGTTAATATAAAAATATACTTTAAAGATACTGAAAAAAAATATTATTTATACATTTTAATATTAAATTCATTTTTAAAAGTATTTTTTGTGAGCGTGAGTTCAAACATTTTAAAGTCAGCATGAAATGGAAGTTGCAATAGTCTTTTCTTCTCTGTTATGAATAGTGTGGAAAAAGTGAAAAATCTATTGATATCATTGTGGTTTGCTATGATGTCATGTGAGTGACAGGTTGTCTTGCCTTTACGCCAGTAAACAGTTCATCAGGAGAGAAGAAGAGAAGAGAAGAGATGTTGCTGCAAAAGTAAGGGGAATTTTTTGATTAAAGATTATTTAAAAAAAGATATGCACAGATAAATTATTTATAATAAATACTGCAATATTCCACATAAAAATAAGAGTTGTACATTTTGATTTCATGGTGACATGGTGACTAACGTTTTTATTATCACCATGCAAAAATTACTTTTAAAAGTGAGAAATTGTGCTGTTAAATAAGAAACTTGTTTTAGAGCTATTTTATTACACACTATATTGTATTGTTTATGTTGGGTTACTACCAAACAAGAATGCGTCATAGCTTTACCACCATGATGAAAACTCTTGTAAACCCTTGTTATGTTGTAAGCATACTAGATATGTGTGAGCAAGTGTTCCCTGAAGGCATTTCATATTGAAAAACATGCATGCTGTTAAGAGGCAGGCCTTGCTGCAGTATGATGACTTCCTGTACACAGATAATGGTTAAAGCTTCTTCTCAAGGGATATTTTCCACAAACTTTTCTGAGTCACTGGACACATAGACGATACGTGTTTGCGTGTGACTCACAAGACTCTCACCTCGGCAGAGAGAGTGGGAAATGTGATGACTCTAAAGTTGGATGCAGGTTATTAAAGGAGTTATTCTTTGCTGATAATTCACTCACCCCCATGTCATCCAAGATGTCCACGTCTTTCTTTCTTCAGTCGAAAAGAAATTAAGGTTTTTGATGAAAACATTCCAGGATTTTCTCCATATAATGGACTTCATTGGGAACCAAACGGTTCAAGGTCCAAAAGACAGTTTCAGTGCAGCCTCAAAGGGCTTTAAACGATATCAGACGATGAATAAGGGTCTTATCTAGCGAAACGCTCGGCCATTTAAAAAATAAATAACAAAGTTTACGTTTTATGAGCACAAATGCTCGCCTTGCTCTGTTCTGTGATGAGCGTTCGTGACTCTCCTGTTCAAACTCGTTCATCAAAATTAACAAATCTATTTTCGAGTCATGACTCGAAGGGTCCTAGATAAGACCCTTATTCATCGTCTGGTTATCGTTTAAAGTCCTTCGAAGCTGCACTGAAACTCTCATTTGGACCTTGAACCGTTTGGTTCCCATTGAAGTCCATTATATGGAGAAAATCCTGGAATGTTTTCATCAAAAACCTTAATTTCTTTTCGACTGAAGAAAGAAAGACGTGGACATCTTGGATGACATGGGTGTGAGTAAATTATCAGCAAAAGTTTTTTTTAAAGTGAACTACTCCTTTAAGTCTGAAGAATGGAGTAAAACAATATAGATACAGCATAAAATGACTCTCTCGGGTCTTTTTACGGAACATCCTTGTTTTTTTCGGTAACACTTTACTTGAAGGGGTGTGCATAAGACTAACATGCATGACACCTTCATAATCATGACATGACACGTTATAACATGAATAACATCTTGAAAACAAGATTGTTTGGTGCTTCTGGTACACATTTTCAACTTTAGAATCTTGAACATTAAAATATACTTTATTGCCCCTAAATCATTTTTTTTTTTTTTTCAGATAAAAACTTCGTGCATCTTGACCGTTTATTTACACAACAATGGCATTTCACTTTTTGAAAAAGATACCATTATCGTCTTGTAACGTTCACTTTGTGCTTTTATGGTAATCTGAGGTAAAATGAGAACTGCGCATGTGCGTAGAGTGTCAGTAATAGATTTGATGTGAGGAGAGGAGATAACCGCTCTGCTGACTTTTGTACTCTTTCTTTTATTTCCTTTTATATTGTGACCAGAGTTGGATGTTTGTTTGTATACCTTTTCTCACTTGATCCCCATGTATGCGGACGAGTGTGACGTATTACCGACACCTATTGTTTTTCTCTCTCTGGGCAACATCTCAATTTTGGGTTACAAACATAGACTGGGTTACAAACCACAAAAAAATCGAATCGAATTTGTGAAAACTGTGACGTCATGCGCACGCGTATTACTTGTTCAGTCTACAGGCAGAGTGCTTCTTTACAGTGACATCGCCAACTACTGGCCTGGCATAAATAATACAACATTTTTTGTCATTTAGATTGTTTTGACAAAGTTGTAATCGGTCCACAAAAAAACGTGAAGGAAAAACTTTTAGTTTTACTTTTACATTTTTGTTGTTGTGTAAAAACGTTTATCTTCTTAATTTACAAATTATTCACATATAATTGATTATTTTTCAGTTGTTTCACCCATAAAGTTTGTAAACATAGTTTCATGCAAACAAATATATGTTGTTGATTAAAATGTGCTTGTGGGTAATGGTGGGCATTGGGACAAAATGTCCACATAAAGATATCATACCAGAAAGGTTTGATCTTGTGAAGGCATTTTTGGTCATACTAGGTAAAAATGTCAAAAAGCCTAAATTATTCTGTCAAGGTTGTGTTTGGGGAAGGGTTAGGGAATATAATAAAAAGTTTGTACAGTAAAAAAATTCCCCATGAAACATGGAAACCTATATGTGTGAGTTTTTTTTATTTATTTATTTAAGAGGAAGGGGGAAATCCTTTTCAGAGTGAGCAACTAAATTTTATTGAGGTGTGAAAATTCCTCTGGAAGTGCTGCAAACATGCATTAACATACCAGTGCATTGCCAAGGTTAGTGGACAGAGCTGTGCTCACTCATTATGTTAATGGTCCCTCAGGAAATAAATATCTATAACGCTTTCTACAGTCCTCTAATAAGACGTGGGTAACAACTGCTCATTATAGTGGCCCAGGCCAGAGATTTACAAATCTCAGGAAAGTGCGGTTAGTCAGGTTCCCCTTACCTTGAAAACGGTTATTTCTTTAAGGGCGTCACAGGACGAGCAGTAAAGGCTTTGATTTATTCTTGGCGGCTGATAATTGCTAGTGTCTTGTCATCTGTCAGAAGGGAGAGATTTGGACGGTCCGAGGTGCAGATTTCATGCTCTCTCTGGGAGGCCATAAATCTCTCAGGGGCCCCTCGTAAATCAGAGGCTGCTGAGTGGAGTGCTGATCTCTTCCTGGGCAGGATTATTCAATGGAAATATTTATTAAAAATTTCCATTGTGCTAACTCATGGCGATTAAAACTGGCTTTGGCATTGACTGAACAGAATCAATCAATTTCATGTCAAAAATTTTATCTTTGAGCCTGAGGGCCATTATAGTTAAAACATATACTGCAATTAGCTCAAATCGAAATGCTTTCTCGTGCTCAAATACACAGATTCATATTTGTATTTTTTTGTGGTGGTGTTGTGTTATATTTATGTAATGTGTGTGCATATTTGTTTTATTAAGTGTTTTTAGTATTATTTTCAAATTTGGTTGGATTTAAAAAAAGTAATTTTCTGTCTATTATTCTTTTCTGTCTGTTCTGTATTAAACATTAAAAAACATAACTTTACAGTTTATGCAAAAAATCGATCAGACAGCACTGTAAAAAGGTGTCATTTTAGTTTTTATTCTAGTTTTATTCATATTTTAATTGGCTTTCATTTGTATATTTTTAGTTTTCATGCTAATTTTTAGTCATTTCATTATGTACTTTTGTCATTTTATTCATTCTTTTAATGTTGCTTTTTAGGTTTAGATTTACTCTTAGTTTTTTATTTATTTCCAATTTTTTTGTGCTTTAACTTCAACTTATGTCAGTTTATTAATATATATATATATATATATATATATATATATATATATATATATATATATATATATATATATATATATATATATATATATATATATATATATATATATATATATATATATTTATTTATCGGATTTATTTAAATGGATTTTTAGTTTTAGTTAATTATAAGAACCGATGTAAAAAGTATTATAATTATATTGACATATTTGCTTATTTCTAGAGCAAAAATGTCTACATTTCCTTGCAGTTAATAATGACAAATTATGCTCAAGACAAAATGATCTTCTTTTCTCATGGTCTACAAGACAAGTAGTCCCAAAGTAACTGCACTCTCACTGTCCAACTGTTAGCCGTGTAATTGTTTTAGGGAATGGCGTCAATCAGCCTAGACAGCCTCCATAAAAGAGGAGCAGAGGAAGAATCCTGACCTCTCATTCTGTCGGTCTCTCTGCCCTACACTAACTCTGAGCACAGCACAGGCTGGATGCCCCATAATGATTCGTTTATCAATCATACGACCAAATAACCATAGAATAATGCAAAAAATAAAATAATAATTCAACATTGTACAGCAAAGACTGGGAGGATGACTGCTATCCATGAATGACGAGCTGTCAGCAGTGCTTTAGCACTGAACTATTGACTTGCAGCAGCCACTGTTCTTCAGATTAGAGGACACGATATAGCAGCAGGACCTGATTAGGCTGCGGGCAGTGAAAGGACAAAGATCTGTAGAGATACAGAACAGATTCCTCATTGCACAACCAGAAACATGACCATCATGCAATCTATCAAAAACAAACCAAACAAAATATGCGTTCCCCCTGTCAGCGCTAACCACAGTGTGTAATGTGCTGCTCAAGCCATGTTATAATTGTCAAATACCTGCTCTCTTTTTGCAGGCTTTGAAGTCCGAGTGTCTTTCTGTTCTTATCCTCGGGTGCTGTTCGGGCTTGATTTATGGTTTGTTACAAAGACACTCAAATTATATGGCCCACAAGACCCAGCACCAACACAGCGCCGAGATCTCACACTGGAGATGATAATTGTATCTGTGGACAAATGTAAATAATGGATCGCAAGTCCTTCACACATGAGAGGAAATCCACAAAATACTAGTTATTTGATCAATGTACAATTTGTCATGAGCACTAACAGACAAATTTAGATTGAACCATGTAATTAATCACAAGACACACCAGAAAACTGAGACGCTGCCCTTGAAGACTACAGCACAAGTTCAGCCATTATCACTAACACAAAGTGCAAATCATTGTGAGTATTTACCCCTTTAAAATAAGGTGTCACAAAATAAAAATGTCACAATTAACAATAAATGTGTGCAACATTACATATAAAACATACTTACATACTTGCGCATATATATAATATTTTTTTAAGTAATTTAAAAAAATTAAGTTTTACTAACATTTATGTATTTATTTACTTAAACAGTATACCAGTAATCAGTTTTGGGGAAAGTTACTTTTAAAAGTAACACAATATTGCATTACTCCCTAAAAAAGTAATTAATTGCATTACCTAAGTAATTAATTGCGCAAGTAATGTGTTACGCGTTTTTTTTTTTTTTTTCGTTACTTTTTCTCACCTGGGCTGGGCTTTCTTGCTTTTTTAATAACAAAAAGTTATATTTTTGGCAAATGTAAAGGCCCTTTCACATCAAAAGTGAAATGAATAAGGCTCGGGCTGAAGGAAATGCGCATTCACACACCTGTACAGTAGAGGACGCAGCTCAAACAAACCTTTCAGCTCTGCTCCTGAAGAAAGTTCAACACTCTTACTTCAGCAATAAAACAAAAATATGTGATGTTTATCTAAAGTCATTTTTGCTTATTAGTGTGGTTGAAAAGGTTTAAAAATGTAGGGAATGTTTCTGTGTTTACGTACGTAGCAGATGTGTGTGTTTGTGTTCCCTCATTTCTGATTTCTCTCAACATGGGGACGGAAAAGCTGTCAGTCAATAAATGGGAAAACAAAATAACTTACTTGTTTGAAAAAGTAACTCAGACATTTTGTTGTAAATTTAAAAGTAATGTGTTACTTTACTAGTTACTTGAAAAAAGTAATCTGATTATGCAGCTTGCGTTACTTGTAATGTGTACCCCCAACACTGATAATAATGTATTTATATTTTATGAATTATAACAGTATATTTACATACACACATTAATATACATAAAACAAACACATTAAAATTAAACAAATTATATTCATATGTAAGACACAGAGACTAAATATATTACATATAAATGAATGTCATTATATAATGAACTACATGTGAAGTTATCCACCCACTAAAAGCGTTAGGGCCAGCTGATTAAAAGTTAGCATCGTTTGTTATTAGATGTCAGTTGGTCACATTGCTTGGTAATATCTGTGCCAGCACTTTCTCTATCTGGGCCTTGCCAAAGTTCAAGGTCAACTTGCCCTCATTCAAAGGCACCTAAAGCTCATTCTCCATCTCGGATGATGGTATTGTTGTCATGAAAAAGTAATTCACTTTTTCCTACAGTTTATGAGATGTGTATATCTAAAACATGCTCAGCGTCTGTGTTTTTATTTGTCTGCGTCTGAGTTTTACTCACTATTCCATGGCCTGTATGTGGTTGTGCAGATCTTGCAGCAGAAGGCGTGTCTGAGGAGGGAGTAGCTGAATTTGCCTTGGGGAGCTCATAAACACCAGCATTTCTTATAGGTGACTGTACCATGTGACTCCTAAACGAGGGGCTTTAAAGAGAGGCCCGACCTGTCGAGAGGCATCACAGGTAGTCGTCAGAGGAGTGTGTGAAAGCGCCATCCAGACTCTTTCACGGGAGGTCGATGACACTGGAAACAGTCCGCAGGTTCTCCATGGCGAGCAGAGGAAGCTTCACCAGCTCCGAGTTCTCCGAGGAGGAGCTGGATGGGAGTCTTCAAGGGTCCGAGGAGCTGGACAGCAGCGATGGCAGCAGCCTGACGGGGTGTTACCCCAACGGCACCCTAAGCGAGCTGGAGGAGAGACAGAGCAAGAAACGCAGCAGACCGGTGCGCTCCAAAGCACGCAGAGTGGCGGCCAACGTGAGAGAGAGGAAACGCATCATGGATTATAACCAGGCCTTCAACGCGCTCCGAGTGGCTTTGCATCATGACCTGGGCGGAAAGCGGCTGTCGAAGATCGCCACGCTCCAGAGAGCCATCAATCGAATCTCTGCGTTGTCTGTATTTCTCACCAACAACCCACCTGCAAGTACGGGGAAGCCCTGCAGCCACCTTGACTGCCACGGTCCGCCTGGCGGCTTGTGGCCAGAGACGGAGCCGTCGCCTCCTGCCCGCCTCGAATCCCAAAACTTCCTATCCTGGCATCAGCCGCTCACCCACCATATACAAAACCCCTTGCACAGACTGTCCTCCGAGCAACACGTTTTTTACGGGCCCTGCTTGTCCGCCGTCCCCTCACTACCCGTGTTTCTCAGCTGACGCCCAGCTTTACCCACCTGGCAGTGTGGCAAGCCCACCCAGGTACGGGCGGAGAGGTGATGTCGGGGCGTATCAGCCAGGAGTTTGGGGCTCTTGTGGCCCGAATCATATAGACAATTACGAGGACACACTCCAGACGCTGCCTTTGCCCTGGCACATGGGTTACCTACAGGACACTGGGCCTCAGCACTGCTACAACACACTGTGATTCACACTCAGAGCATCACCGCCAACACATGTAAACAGGTGCATTTCTGTGGTTAGGTCACAGTTTGGAAACACTGTACATATTTTAATAAATATAATTATAATTAATGTTATTTGCATTAAGAGCAAATGATATAGAATGAAAAATGAATGTTGTTCGCACAAGTAATGCATTAGTAAACAAACAGGGCAAAGAAAAGTTTGTAAAAAATCTTCTGTCATTTTTTGTTAAACATTTGCATTGCATTTTCGTAATAAAATATGCAAAATAGTAACACGCTGACTCTTTTTCATATCAAGGTTAAGAATTTAGGGAATGTTTCTGTGTTTACGTATAGCAGATGTGTGTGTTTGTGTTCCCTTCTCATTTCTGGAAAAATGGATCTCTGATTTTGAACTAACTGCTCATTCTTTTCATAACAGGATGACATTCTGTAGCAAAAGTCAACAGAAAACTCATTCATGTCTGTGTCTGAACGAGTATATGTGCACATTAGCATGCTAGCCAGTAGCTATTGACAAAGAATTTAATCTTAATTCAGCAAATAACTTATGATCTCAAATGGCTTGACTTGATTTTACATTTATTCTTTTAACATATTATACAAAGCATCTTAAAAATGAGGAATACAACACATCAATTGATGCTTAAAAAAAAACATGTAACATGAGAAGCTTTTTTTTTAAAGTAACAAGCTTAAAACTAACCAGCTTGTTAAGACAAATAGTACAGGCTAGAAAATAGAAAAGTCAAATGATATTTAATATATAAAAAATATTTTTTATAAATATAGAGAGTGCATCAACATAAAATTATTTTGCTAAAACACTAAAATCGCTAAAAAGGAATCATGGCATGCTAGTAAATGAAAAGTATTATTTGTAAAAGTAAAAATATATAGTACAAACTATAAATATATAACGATTTTTATTTTATTTTTAATATGTTCTTAAAAAATATTTGTAATATATATACACACAACAGTGTGTGTGTGTGTATATATAGCCTATATATTTTTTTATTTACCCAAATATTTTAGGTTTACAGAATTCTTATATGCAACTCACTATTACTAACTGTGATTTTCAAAGTATTTTTTTAAACACTTATGATATTTTATGCATGTTATTCATCAATTCATATTTTAACATAGCCATATGTACTTTTTTAAAAGCTCAGTATAGCTAATTATGGGGCAATCATGGACGGCCCATTATCCCTGTTCAATAAACTATTTAATACAATTTTAAAAACAGTAATTTAATTAAATGCTCATGGGGCTCGCTTGTTCGGGGATGGTTGGAAAGATCATTCCACCAGTGGGGAACAGTAGAGGTAAAAGTTTGAATATGATTTTTGAAATATGTGTGGGACCCTCAGGTGAGGTCTGTCCTCAGAGTAGATGAATCTAAACACTGTTAATATTAGACCATTACAACGTGCTTGTGGACAGATTTATGACCTCACAGGAAGGAAGTGCAAGCTCTACCCATGAAGAGAGACAGAGATAGAGAGAAAATCCCCCTCGGTCTCTTTCCGGCTGCCCCGTGGGCCGTGGGCCTGATCGTGCATTAGGACTTTCATAGGGAGACCAGCAGGTGTGTACAATCGGAGCTACACAAACAGGGCTGAGGGTGAGAGAGAAAAGGGGAGGGATTTATTGTCTTCCTCTTATTTCATCTACAGACATGAATCATGGAAATCCCTGACTCACAGCGATGTGCTGAGTGACGTTGACGATGAATGTGTTGAGTGATGATGACAACATGTCTGTCGTTCTGCCTGCTGTGGCAGTGGGCCAGTCAGGCTTCATTTGAACACATCAGCAGGTTTATATGTTGTTTTCTGCAGTGAGCAAATCTTTCCCGTCAATCCGGACATGGCTTATTTGATTCAATGCATTTGTCATAACTGTCAGATGAAGATCTGTAAACAGGTTAAATAGCAGCAGTTTAAATAATCATTTGTGCAATGGAAGCATTTAGACACTAGATGGCAGCACATTGTTTGTGGAAACTGGACAATGGCAGGACTTTAATGAAATGGAATCTTTATTATTTTCCACACAAACACAATATCTGGAATTTGTTTCCTTGACCCCAGGTAGAAAATAAACAATACAAATTCCAGGTTGGGCTTAAACGACAGCACTTAATGTTGCATAATGGCATGGTAATTGGCATTGTAATTGGTAATTCATTGGCATGACAAGAACAACTTTACAGCTCAAATAATACACAAGTTTTAACAGGCTTGAATATTATGAATAATAATAATAATACACTTCACATTTCTGCTTTTAAATCCTCCAAACATTGGTCATAATCTCTTGCATTGTAAGTGCTTGACTGTAACCTCTATTTTTGCATTTTTATAAAAGTTGAAATTGTTTTTGTGTTAATAAACATTATTAAGTATTATTGATTGAGCTTGACTTGTATTGAATCTGGAAATAGTGAATGAAACCAATATGCACATCTTTGAGTTTTAGCAGAACGGCAGTTGAAAGTAAAGGGTTAAAAAAGATGGCTTAGTGACATCAGCCAAAAAAGGAAAGTTGCCTATACAGTAGAAAGGTGATTTTTTTTTTGACATCGGTGCTACCTGACCAGAGAAAACAAGGGAAAAAACCTGTTGTCTTCCCTTTTGCCAAATAGGTAGGAAAACTTCAACACCCATAATGCACTGGGCATGCTGCCGTCCAAGGCCACTCCCACCAGTCCACTACGGATAGGCTTACATGAGTCAAATACCTCCTTGCTTTAGTAGGATTTACTTCTTAGCAAACTTTTAGTCACAAGGATGCTGTCTTGTTCCCAGGTGCAAAAATTCAAAGAATAAACATTTATCAGGAGTGAGTTACTTACGGTTTCCAGTGAAGGAGTATTGTAGGCAGTGGCTTAAGGCTGCAAAGAGTCGTAAATACGGAGAGAACGACGCGATGGACAATCTGAAAAACCTCAATGTTCATAGTCAACATTTCAAATTTGACGACCACAAACACAGTCGCAGTGTCTCAATTCAGAGGCTCCATCCTTGTAAGGACACAGTCTTTGAAGGCCACGTCTTTGAATTGGGTTACAGCTACAGTTTTAGGCTAACCTGATTTCGTCATACTCATATTCTAGTCAGAACGTGAGTCTGATACTGCTCTATAGGGCTTTGATTATGAGGCGTGTCTTAACCGAACCAGGAAAAAAAAACTCTGCACTCAATTGGATAGACCTACAACCAATCAGGGGTGCGTTTCCCGAAAGCATCGTTAGCCAACTATGGTCGCAAGTTCCGTCTTTACCAATAGAGTTCAATGGAAATTGCGACCAACTTGCGACCATAGTTGGCTAACGATGCTTTCGGGAAACGCACCCCAGAGCAACGCAGGCTATGTTGAGCGACGCATAGTTGTCAACAGAACTCAACTGCACGCACTCTGGAAAAAGTATTAACAAAAAGTAATGAGTGTTAACTTTCTTTGCCGGTGTTGCAAAAAGGATTCGCGGTGTACTTGCAAACACGAAAAGCATTTTTGAAAGAAATACGTTTGATGACATTCTTTGTTACCTTCTTAAATTATATGTTTGTCTCTGTAAAGCTGCTTTGAAACAATCTACATTGTTAAAAGCGCTATATAAATGAGGATGACTTGACTTGACTTGATGATTACGTAACTGCAGATCATCTGTCCATCATCGTATAAAGCCCGCCCTGGCAATTTGATTGGCCCGACTATTTCTGAACCGATCATAATTACTCCTCAATGGATCGAGTCCAGACCGAACTTCCAGACCAAAAAAGTTTGTGGGCGGGGTTCGGGCTGGCATCCAGGCTAGTTTTAGGCCTAACGAAAGGGAAAATCTAAAGAAACTGCCATTCTGTGAGTTCTACAGTATCCGCCCAAACCCCTGAAGCAAAACACCGTCATGGACAGGTAAGAAAGTGTTTGCCATAGTGTTTCATTTTTACCAAAATGCTGTTTAAAGAGTAGACATGGGCGGTAGAATTTTCTGTTAATAAAATGCGTCATCTGGCAGACTTTTGGCAGCTCCAGGGCTGAACGTGAATTTCCCAGTCAGTTGAACTCAGTTCATTTTTTACATATAGGCTACTACCGACATTGTAACAATACAAGTGGGTTGCAAATCGGCAGTTACACTTTAATATATACTCTAACATTTTTTTGATGGTCCCCCAACTGATTTTACTGACTGTAACTTTGCAACTACATGTCAACTTATTCTACTAACCTAACAAGTCTGATGAGTTAGTTGACATGTAGGAACAAAAGTTTCTTGTTAGTAGAACGTCTAAAGTGGAAAAAACGAAAAATAACAAGCATCATAAAATCATTGACAATACATCCAGGGACAATAGGGTCAATTCTGATTTCATGTTGACTTTAATGGCTCTCTGGTGCAGCTCAGACAAAAGAATGAGCCTGTGAGCATATGTAATGCAGAGATTTGAATGCATTGAGTCATCCATGGCACAATAACACCTCTCACTCATAAACTTCAAACCCACGCTGATCTACCGGGCCAGGTCGGGCCGGTCCGCACCGCCCCCATGACGTCTGCGGTGGGTACTGTTGACAGGAGAATGTGCAGAGGAACACATGCCAAGACACTGAGCACATGAGAGAAAGAGAGAGGGCAGATGACTCACCCACAGCCTCTCTACTGTTTGCTAATGATGGAAGACACATACACAAACAAAGGCTAAAGCTGCTGGTGGTTAAAGTGTGATCGAGTTCTCGGCTATGACCGTGTGGATGGGGGTTCTGGCACTTTCATGCAAACAGATTTGCTTTTGGACCAGATAGAGGCATGTAATTAAGACAATGCTCTGGGACAGTGTCTGTAATCCACCAGTGTTGGCACATAGCATGCTGTTCATTTGGATATTCGTGTCGTACGTACGTATGCTGTGATCTGCCTCTGTGTAGTCAACTATCATCCACATGCACCAGCAGGTGGTAACAGAACACCACAGAAAGAGTCACTTCTAAAACCGCATGCCTGCTGCAAACAACAGGGCTGTTTAACACTGTAAAGCCGGACATATGAAATAATAGTCAGAAAAATCCCCCATTTGTTTGTCCCCCAACAATGTATTGCTTTTGGGTGCTAAATTATACTGATGATTGAGAGATGTACAAATAAAAGTTCTGATCGCTTCAGTCCAGTAAGTGTTCATTTTAAAATATTACTAACATTTATTCTTACATTTCTAGTACCTTGTAAAAAAATCTGTACAGATTTTATAGTAAAAAAAACACGTGTACCGCGGCCTGAAAGTGGACATTTTAGAATTATACTAAAAAGCGCAGACGAATTAATTAAAAAAAATCAAACATTTAAGGTATATCCAAACTCATGCATTCCCTTGGAATCAAACCAATCAAACCAAACGCCTCATTCCACTGCCAAAAAATCTGAAATTAATTTACATTTCTGGCTTAGGTGATTGGCTTCAAAAAGAATTGTCCATGAGCAAAGTTGTCAGGCTCAACTCCATTGAGATGAATGGGAAAGCTACACACAGTTTTCTCCAACAATTATAGAGCTCCTAGGATGTAATAATATAGTCTCACCACAGTCAGACAAAATCAGGATTTCCCACAATCCCCTGAGCATTTTATATAGTTGTTTATCTATCATATTGAGTTAAATGTCAGCGGTTAACACAGCTTTGAGTGTCAGGCCTGAGAAGTGCAATAACTGATCTCAGAAGTGATTTCTGCTGTCTGCTCTGTTGAATTTGCTCACTGCAGGGATTATGAGAAATTCAGCCCCTCAAGTTCTTTCCACGTCTTAGCCTCTCCTTCTCTCTTTCATCATATTTCACTTTCTTTTCCACATCATGGCCCCGTTCCTCAGGCCTCATCATAAACTTTTATATATAAACTCTTCGTTTATCTCCTCAGTTCAGTCTCAAACATACGTATCTTGAGTTTGTACTCTAGGTTTCTCTACAAATTGATTTTAATGCAAACTTCTGCCCTTTCGGTTCTTCAGTGTATATATGTAAATAAAATATATATATATATAAAATATATATATATTTTGTGTCAATATACTACTACAGTTCAAAAGTTTGGGGTCATTTTTTTTTTTTTTTTTTAAACTTTAATATTTTATTCAGCAAAGATGTACTAAATTGATAAAAAAAAGAGGTATTAAATATTTATTTTGTTACAAAAAGTTTCTTTTATAAATAAATGCTAAAAAAAAAGGATTACAGGTTCCCAAAAAATATTAAGCAACTGTTTCCAACATTGATAATAACTGAGTATCAAATCAGCATATTGATTTCTGTAGGATCATGTGACACTGAAGACTGGAGTAATGATGCTGAAAATTCAGCTTTGCATCACAGAAATAAATGATATTTAAGGTATATTAAAATAGAAAACCATTATTTTAAATTCTAATATATTGATAATAGTGTTTTTCTGTATTATGATGAGCATAAGACACTTCTTCAAAACAATACAAATAGTAAGTTCGGAATTTGATCGTACTCACTCCATCTATCCATCCATCCATCCATCCATCATCCATCATCCATCCATCCATCCATCATCCATCCAGTGTTTTTATTTTCCTCATGAGGTTGAGGCTAAGTCTAGTGCCACATTATGCAGAAACAAAGATACATTGTTGTTTGTAAATTTAATTTTTTTAAACTTTCAGCTTCTCATTACAGAGACTTATGGCACGAATTAAGGAAATTCACACATCAGGGGGCTTATAGTGTCAATAATGTGCTATTCAATAAAACAGACCATAAAAACGTAATCACCAACATAAATATAGCATGCTACAAACTCCTCTCGAAATTCCCTCTGTATGCATTGCTCGTCTCGCACCACCGAATACTTGACGTGGAGCGAGAATAGACCCGTGGAGAGAGATTCTCATCAGCATGAGCATCAGTTAATGAATCAATCTGATGTTAACATGCAAATCTCACTCATCAGAGACATTAGTGCAAGCCTTGCACATTCGAACATCCAAATCCCAGCAGTAGAGTATTATTATCACATAACCATTAAAGAAAATGATCAGTGTATGTGCATTTAATACAGATAACAGTAAAAAGCCATCTGTTTTATTAGCTAATCATAATTGCTGTCTTGTAGTAATTTTACATTCAAGGATTCAACTCTTACTAGGTCAATCACTTGAAGAACGCTCATTTTAAATGCTGATTACGGATTTACAGAATCTCAACAACAAATAACTCTTTCAGATTGTGCTCTGGATAACATGAGTCTCACATGTATCAGTATACGTTTTTGAATTCAGTTTTTTTGTTCATAAAATAAACTCTTTTGCACCATCAAGTACCCTATTAGGCTCTTAAACGCTTTGCTTGAATGTCAAAACACTAAACTGAAAACATATTTCCAAGAATTCACATTAAAACATGTTATCTATCTGGATAACCTTTATTAAATGTTTGAAATGCTAAATAGATCCAAGCTTTTATGTGGCTGGGTATCAAAAGTGATGCCAAACTTCTCATCCAAACGTTAATTAAACTGAGTCTGTGGATGCTGTCAGAGTCTAATTACAGCGGAGACACACTCATTAACATCTCATCTCTGACACCGAGGTTTGTATTGGGCATTTTTAGCTCATACAGTCCATCCCAGGAGGTCCTTTGAAAACTAGTTTTCACAGCAGGTCTTGGAAAAAGGGTCATTCTCAGGAAATGAAATTAATATTTTTACCATTTCATTTGGAAAGGTTATTGCTGAACTTTCATATTTTCTCGGCCTCAAAGAACCACGGCAGAAACCAACCAACACTTGAAGACCACTGTTCAATTCAAATCATCAATTATTACTGCATTCAGTATCCCATTAATTATATGAGCAGGGGATCATACATCACACAAATGTTTCTGAGAATGTCACTAAAACATTTATTAGCAATTCTCGCAGCACAAGTGCAATATGAAAGAAACTGTGGCTCAGGCTTGTGCTCAGGTTAATCAAATTCACTAAACTAATCAGGACATTTTTATTAGTCAGTAAAATTGAAAGTCAAAGACCAAATTAAATTGAAGGGGGAAAAAGGACTGATAAGATTACAGGTAAACTGAGTCAGTGTCAGAAAAGACGGATTACCTCTGGACTTTTCAGAGATGAAAAAAAATACATTTGAAAAACTTTCTAGCTTTGCCACTGTAGGAAAAGAACTGATGCTCATTTATCTGTATCTTGATGCTATATTTTTATTTTGAGTTACTATGCTTTTTATATGCTCACACACTTTTGACTGTGTATATATATATAGCATAACTATTATATATATACATAGCTTAAAATTCATTCCTAATTTAATCTCCATTCAGTGTTAAACATGTCAAGAGATTCAGTGTTAACCATGTCAGACAGACAGCAACTCATAATTTCATCCTAGAGATGTTTGCATCCATCGTTAGAAGTGTGCATGACATCTGGTGGATGCTGAAGGCAGAAAGCCAAGACCTCTATTGTCCTTCCCCCAGCTTCCTGATGATAATCCAAGAGTGACATATCAGTTACCTCAATTCTGCCTTACACAGCTAATGAAGCAGATACGATGGCCTTTTAATTAGAGCCCGGAGAGAAACGCTTGTATCATTAAGACAAGTTTGCCACCTTGAGGTATGATAAGCATTTCCACACCATTAACTCATCAAATGAGTCTGTACATGAGAAAAAAGTGTGTGAGTTGGTTTATGTGATTTATGAGGACACAAATTTGTATAATGACATGTGTATTACACTGGTATTACAACTTATGGGTGGTTTATGAGGACATGTCAAAAGTCCTCATAAATCAAATGGCTTAAAAACATAAAAAACAATGTTTTATTAAACATTTTAAAATGCAGCATGTCTCCTGTGATGGGTAGGTTTAGGGATAGGGGCAGTGCAGGGGGATAGAATATATAGTTTGTACAGTATAAAAACCATTACGCCTATAGAGAGTCCTCATAAAGCTGTTGCACCAACGTGTGTGGGGTGTGTGTGTGTGTGTGTGTGTGTGTGTGTGTGTGTGTGTGTGTGTGTGTGTGTGTGTGTGTGTGTGTGTGTGTGTGTGTGTGTGTGTGTGTGTGTGTGTGTGTGTGTGTGTGTGTGTGTGTGTGTGTGTTCTTGTACAACTATCTTTGTGAGGACCAGTTTGGGTTTTAGACCATCAGAGTGAGGGCAAAGAGAGTAAAGTGAGGACATTTTGGCTGGTCCTCACTCTCTGAGACCCCTTTAAAGGCCTGCCTGAGAGTAAAGACTTGGTTTTAGTGTTATTTAAGATTTTAATTGGGTTAGGTTGTGATAAGTAGGGTTAGGGTAAGGAGCTAGAGACTGCACAATAATCTCTCTCTCTCTCTCTCTCTCTCTCTCTCTCTCTCTCTCTCCTCTCTCTCTCTCTCTCTCCTCTCTCTCTCTCTCTCTCTCTCTCTCTTCTCTCTCTCTCTCTCTCTCTCTCTGTGTGTGTGTGTGTGTGTGTGTGTGTGTGTGTTTAATTGTGGATCTTCAAGGGTTCCATATAAAAAACGTTTTTAAAAAAGTCAAAATCCGTGTGTATATTTATGTATATTAGTGCATTGCATAATTCATTTTGTGCCTGTATTGATTCAAGCTTCTGATGCACTTTGCATGCAGATCTCACTTAACCTAGAAATCTAGACGCACTCTAGCGGCAGCGAAAATTATTTCGCAGCCAGTGTGGTCTAGTAACTCTCCATAGGCTTTTGAGCTGGAAAAACCAAAAACTGGTCAGGCCAATCACATCGTGTATAGAGTCGGCGGGCGGGCTTAACACAATGACGGCACAGTTCATGGCGTTCCGCGTGATTTCCAATGGTGATTTCCCTGCTACTTGAAAACAATGAAGATGCAGCGGTCTTTCGAATTGGCTTTGGCCGCGACTCTGGAGGACTTGGAGTAAAGAGAACGTCACTTAAGTCATTCTTAAAAAAGGAAGATGTGTTCGGAGTTTTGACGACCAGATACGGCAAAAGTTTAATATATCAATTATATGGAATGGAAAAATGCATGGGACTCACTCATCCACAACCGTTCGTTGCTCTGGTTGGTTGTAGCGTTATCCTATTGCGTGCAGAGGGATTTTGAAAGGTAACCATTTATCCCGCCCCTCTGATTGAGTTATGTCAATGGAGAGTTCCCAGACATCTTGATGTAGGTCTGGCATGCCAGGCTAGAGCTCACTAGGTTTTGAAAAAGAGCTAAAAATGTCCAAAGTGAAGCTTGTATCTTTCCTAAAAAGAACAGTCTGCATTGATTAGAACATTTATGGTAACAGCTTATTCATGAATCTACAATAATTGCTCTTTTATCGACAACATGCTCCCAGTAAACAACACAAAAGGTCTAATGCATTGATTATTTCTCAGAAGCCCTAATGAGGCATTAGATTTGAAACTTTCTGGTTCCCTTGAGTAAACACGATTACTGAAGTACGAACGAACGGCCATCCGGTGTCCTTCTGCGAATCATTTCACAGTTAAAACAGTTTTCAGATTCAGAAAAGAGAGGTAATGTTGGGAAGCTGTCATACTGAGAAAAGCACTGTCTTATGTGACTTACTGACTGCCATTTAATACACACCAGACAACAAATGCAAAAATAGTTTTTAGATTCTCTGAAGAAAATAGTATTGTTGCTTGCCTGTACAAAAGCCAATACGATGTGTATAAGAGGTTGCAATAGCATTGCCACATGATTGCTAGGCTGTTCTGTGCAGTTTTTTGGTTGTTGCTGTATGTTTGCTAGGTTGTTCGATGTTCTAAATGAGAGCGTAACTAAAATCACCATGCCTACTAAACAAATATATGATAAGATTCTCAGTTTGAACGGTTAATTCTTCCTTTTTTTCTGTTTTGGAAAAAAAGTTGGATTTTTTACTCATTTTATTGTTTACCAGCCAATAATCAAATCGTCTCGGTTACTGATGTAACCCTCGTTCCCCGAAGGAGGGAACGGGAGACGTGACGTCGACGTGACGACGTTAGGGGATCACTTCAGGGAGCCCTATCAACTTCGAGTGTCTACAGAACAAGCCAATGAACGTTGGCGTGCGTGAAACGCGTCACGCGCCCCGCCCCGCAGCGCGGGTATAAACAGGAAGCGGACGCACGCACTCATTGTTTTTCGCTGAGGAGCCGAGATAGAGACGGCCGTACAGCGATGGTCAGCAACTGTGGCGGCGGGACGTCACGTCTCCCGTTCCCTCCTTCGGGGAACGAGGGTTACATCAGTAACCGAGACGTTCCCCTTCAGTCGCTCACGTTCGACGTGACGACGTTAGGGGATCCCATGGAAAACGCCATTGGTTGCTGCCACATCCAGCGCCCTACGCAAGACTCTCAGACCCCCAACTGCTGGGGCGGAAGATCTGCGTAGAGGGAGTTCAACTGCTGTTCCATATACCCACACCGTGAACTCTTGGATAACACTGGGAAAGCGTGCCTTCCCAGGGGAGAGGGACGCTGCGGAAGCCACATCCTGCCCGAAGGGAGGTAACATGTGGAGAATACACATATGGACTGGCCAGAAGGGCAGTGCAACATATGGAATGTCACTGAGGTTTCTCCAGCCTGAGAAGGGGGAGGCTACACCAGACAGTGACGGCAGAGCGGACTCTGCCAAGGGAAAGACACGGGCTCACCGCAGGGAGCTGGTCGTGGAAGAATACTCATATGGGATCACCGCAGGAATCACCACATATGGAACCCAGCCTAGCACAAGTTACACAAGCATACGAGCACTAGGCCTGGCGTTGGACGCTCCGCAACGTCCGACTGCCGGAGGGGTGCGGAGGAACTCACAGGGTTCGCCAGAGTGGGGAACTCGACTGGAGCAAAAAAGCGCACATATCCGCTCCATGTGGAGGGGAGTGGCGCAGCAAGCCGACACAAGAGCGTAAAACTTCGGTGTTACCGGCTGTTTGAAGCGAGCACACAGGAAGAAACCGGCTCAACACGTAGGCTATAAAACCTAGCGAACGTGTTAGGTGTCGCCCAGCCCGCAGCTCTACAGATATCTGTCAGCGAGGCGCCGTGTGCCAGCGCCCAAGAAGAAGCGACACCCCTAGTGGAGTGGGCTCTCAACCCGGGCGGGCAAGGCACGCCTTGGGCTTCGTAAGCCAAGGCGATGGCATCCACTATCCAGTGGGCCATCCTCTGCTTGGAGACAGCCTTTCCCTTCTGCTGGCCTCCGTAACAGAAGAAGAGCTGATCTGAGGTCCTGAGGCTTTGCGTTCTGTCCACGTACAGACGCAGAGCGCGGACGGGACAGAGAAAAGCCAGGGCTGGGTCTGCCTCCTCCGAAGGCAGCGCTTGCAGGTTCACCACCTGGTCCCGGAAGGGAGTGGTAGGAACCTTGGGCACGTATCCGGGCCGGGGTCTCAGGATCACGTGAGAGTTAGCCGGGCCGAATTCCAGGCACGATTCGTCGACCGAAAATGCATGCAGGTCCCCTACCCTCTTGATGGAGGCCAATGCAACCAGGAGTACTGTTTTACAGGACAGAATTTTTAACTCAGCTGACTGCAAGGCTCAAAGGTGGTCTCTGAAGTGCCGAAAGGACCAGAGACAAACCCCAAGAGGGTATAGAGAGTGGGCGAGGAGGATTTAATCTCCTTGCTCCCCTCAGGAATCTGACGATCAGGTCGTGCTTTCCCAACGACTTACCTTCAACTGCATGGTGATGTGCGGCAATGGCGGCAACATACACTTTAAGGGTGGAGGGAGACAGCCTTCGCTCCAACCCATCTTGCAGGAAGGAAAGCACGGCTCGGACCGAGCAAGTTCGGGGGTTCTCCTCGTGAGAAGAACACCAGTCAACGAATAGGTTCCACTTCAGAGCATAGAGGCGCCTCGTAGAGGGGGCTCTAGCGGAAGTGATGGTGTCAACTACCGCTGGGGGTAGGTCACCTAGAACCTCCGCGTCCCGTCCAGGGACCAGACATGGAGTTTCCAGAGGTCTGGACGCGGGTGCCACAGGGTGCCCCGTCTCTGAGAGAGCAGGTCCTCTCTCAGAGGAATGGGCCAGGGAGGGGCTGTCGCGAGGAGCACAAGTTCGGGGAACCAGGTCCGGTTGTTCAATACGGTGCAACTAACAAGACCTGCTCCTCGTCCTCCCTGACTTTGCACAAGGTCTGTGCAAGAAGGCTCACTGGGGGAAACGCATACTTGCGTAGGCCCGGGAGCCAGCTGTGTGCCAGAGCATCCGTGCCGAGGGTCCCCTCGGTCAGGAAATAGAACAACTGACAGTGAGACGTGTCCGGGGCGGCAAACAGATCTACCTGTGCGGTCCCGAAGCGCCTGAATCAGCTGGACCACCTGGGGATGGAGTTGCCACTCTCCCGGTAGCACCTGCTGCCGTGAGATCTCGTCGGCTGCACGGTTGAGCAGGCCAGGAATATAATGGCACGAAGCGACCTCAGATGCTTCTGACTCCAAGGAGGAGATGGCGGGCGAGTTGTGACATGCGGCGGGAGCGTAACGGTGATGTACGCAACGGTCGCAGTGCTGTCCGTACGGACCAGCACATGCTTGCGCTGTAGCGGCATTTTGAAGCGGCTCAATGCAAGATGTACTGCTAACAACTCGAGGCAGTTGATGTGCCAATGCAGTTGAGGCCCCGTCCACAGACCTGAAGCTGCATGCCCGTTGTACGTGGCCTCCGAGCCGGTGGCAGAGGCATCCGTGGAGACCACAGAATGCCTGGACACTTGTTCTAGGGGAACATCTGCCCGCAGGAACAAAGGGTCCGACACAAGCTGAGAGTTTGGCGACAGTGCGGAGTCACTTGGACCCGGCACGAGCCGCTCTGCCACGCCCATCTCGGGACTCGACCGTGGAGCCAGTGTTGGAGCAGCCTCATATGAAGCAATCCGAGCGGCGTACCGCGGCTGCAGATGCCATATGCCCCAGGAGCCTCTGAAACAGTTTCAGTGGAGCCGCTGTTCTGCGTCTGAGCGTGCTCACGCAGTTCAACACTGACTGGACGCGGGCCTTGGTGAGGCGCGCTGTCATGTTGATTGAGTCCAACTCCACACTGGGAAAAGAGATCCTCTGCCCGGGGGTGAGTTTGCTCTTTTCCCAGTTGACCCGAAGCCCTATGGCTGAGGTGACTGAGCACCATGTCCCTGTGTTCGCACAACTGCTCTCTCGACTGGGCTAGAATAAGCCAGTTGTGACAGGGCCAGCCCGAAGGGTAAGACTTTGTACTGATATGCCCGTCCCTCGAACGCAAAACGAAGAAACGGTCTGTGTCAAGGGAGAATCGAGACATGAAAGTACGCGTCCTTCAGGTCGATCGCTGCAAACCAATCTTGGGGACGGATGCATTTGTAAATGCGTTTCTGCGTAAGCATCTTGAACGGGCAGTCTGTTGAAGGGACCGGTTCAAGACACGCAGGTCCAAGATTGGCCGTAACCCACCGCCTTTCTTGGGTACAATGAAGTACGGGCTGTAGAGGCCGGTCTTCATATCGGCTGGAGGGACCGGCTCGATCGCGTCCTTCGCCAGTAGGACTGCGATCTCTGCCCTGAGCACAGGGGCACTGTCCGCCAGAACACGGGTGAACAGAATGCCCCTGAATACAGGGGGACGCCGGGCGAACTGAATCGCATAGCCGAGTCTGACAGTACGGATGAGCCAGCGAGACGGGCTGGGAAGCGCTAGCCAGGCTCCCAGACACCGCGCAAGCGGAATCAACGGCACCACAGACATACCCGGGGTGGGGCAGCGCGGCGGAATGCAGGGACCCGACTCAGACGGCATAGCGGCCCGGAGTGGGGTCTGAGTGTGTGGTGCAACACGTACCTGCTTCCGTCGAATGGCAGAGTGAGTGTGCGGAAGCGTCAGTGCGTCCAGAACACAGCCACTGCTGCTCGCTGGCGAAGAAGAGGGGCTCGAGGGTGACAAGGCATAGCGTCGTCGACCGCCAAGCGCGCCCTCTTGGGACCCAGAGGTTTCAGAATTGCTCTTTAGTTGAAAATGAGGGTACCACTGGCCCGTGGGTCAGTGGCGGAACAGAAAAGGAAACAAAGATTCTCCACCCGGCCCTCCACCGGGGGAAGAAGCGGTGCCTTCACCACCTCCTGAAGAGCAACTTGATTCACTCTGGGTCGCCCGTCTCAGGGTCGTTAGAACCTGCGCTTGCCTCCTGGTTTGGCAGCGGGCTGGACGGGCATGGTCAACTTCCTGCGGCCTGCCCCACGCCGAGGCCTGGATGGTGGCTGCTGCTGCTAAGGCTTAGCGGGAGCGGAGGATGCCGCAGGAGGTCGACCTCGGCGACGAGCGGACGGAGGAGCTGCGGCCGGCGGACGGAGGGAGCAGCAGCGGTCCGCAGGGGCAGGATGTGTCGGATGGCCTCCGTCTGCTTCTGGGCGGCTGAGAACTGTTGGGCGAAGCTCTCGACCGCGTCGCCGAATAACCCAACCTGGGAAGAGGGGCATCCAGGAACCAACATTTATCGGTGTCCCTCATATCCGCGAGGTTGAGCCAGAGGTGGCGCTCCTGGACCACCAAGGTGGACATCGCCTGACCGACTGAACGTGCAGTTTCCTTCGTCGCTCGGAGAGCGAGGTAGGTTGCCACACGGAGCTCCCGGAGGAGCTCTGGGTCAGAACCACCCTCGTTCATGTCAATGAGCGCCTGGGCCTGATGGACCTGTAGAAGCGCTATGGCATGGAGGGCAGAAGCAGCCTGTCCACAGGCTCTGCAGCCTTGGACGGGAGGCGTGGATTGCCCCGCCAGGAGGAAGCGGACGCCGGACACAATTGCATCGAGACGGCATGCTCCACCGGGGGAACATCCACATACCCCTTAGCCGCCCCGCCGTCGAGGGTGGTGAGGAGGGAGGAGCCACTAGGACAGCTTCTGGCACTATACGGCGCCTTCCACGTCCTAGTAAGCTCCTAATGCACTTCCGGAAAGAATGGCGCTGGGGCGGAGCGCTGAGAACCAGCACGGCCCGCCCCGAGAGGTAACGCAGCCGAATCCTCATCTCCAGAGGACTGAGCTCCCCCTCCGATGCTGCGATCGACATCTGATCGTCAGGTGGGGCCCCAAAGGACACGGCTGGCCGACAACGAGAGGGGCCAGTGCGTTCGTTTGGGGGCTCCAACGGCGGCAGCGCTTGAGAGGCGTGAGGGGCCCACGGAGATTGCCTCGTCGGGGAAGCCCTCACGGTAATCCTCAGATCACCCTGACCATGCGCAAAAGTAGGTCCATTCTGAGGTCCAGAATAAACACTAGATCTGGGCATAGGCGAGGGGACTGCACCTCCCTTGAGGTAAGCGAGTCTTGATCTAAGCGCTGCCATAGTCATATTCCCGCAATGAGAACATGAACTATTCACAAAAGCTGCTTCAGCGTGCTGAATGCCCAAACACGAGAGGCAACAATTGTGGCCGTCTGCTGGCGCCAGGGAACAACCGCACCCAGAAACGCACAAGCGGAATGTCATCCTGAAAAGGACGCAGCGTCACGCTTGTGTTGCTCTTTTAGTTGAAAACAAAAAATATAAAGAGAAAAAATAACTCTCTCAGTGCTGAAGCACCCAGGGATAGCCGCGGTGTAATCGGGGTACACACTCACGAGAGGAACGCCCACCGAGACCGACACATACAGACACACACACACACAAGCAATGCTGTGAAAACAGCAGTTGTGAGCTGTAATGCTCGCGGCCACCGCTGATCGCGCTGTCACACCAGCACTGGAACAGAGTATTCTCTTTGAAGTCTTCAACGATCGATGCAGCAGTCTGCAGAAACTCAGAGTCAAAACGAAAGCTCGGCTCCGAAGCGAAAGACAATGAGTGTGTGCGTCCGCTTCCTGTTTATACCCGCGCTGCGGGGCGGGGCGCGTGACGCGTTTCACGCACGCCAACGTTCATTGGCTTGTTCTGTAGACACTCGAAGTTGATAGGGCTCCCTGAAGTGATCCCCTAAAGTCGTCACGTCGACGTCACGTCGAACGTGAGCGACTGAAGGGGAACTTAGAAAAATTGTCTCTTAGAAAAAGAGACAACTTTCAAATAGGTTAGGGGTTTATATTAGCAAAAGTAAAGTAAAGCTGTTCTCAGCACCACTAGTACACAATATGTACAAATATTGTGTGGTGTCCTGTGAAGAGCATCTACTGCAGCAGGTGAAATCAAGTACATAAGATTTTAATGAAGGCCAGTTTCCTTCTAGACCCTTTCACATAACAGGTCTCATTAATAGAACATGAAATGTCATACTGATCTTTCATGCTGACACACTGAATGCCTAAATGTGTCTACATATGGCACAACACCATGCATGGAATTTTGGCACATGTTAAATATAAAAAATCAAACATGTCACATGATGCTACATGCAGCTTATAACTACAAATAGCCCCTAAAAAACAGCTTATGTCAGAATAACAACTCATTATAAAAAAACAAATTCAGGTTTTTCTGTCTTTCTGTAATCTACAATTCAGCTAAACACTTGCATAGACTTCACATACAAAAAAGATCAGCAGTTCAACAGACTGTACAATTGCAATGTTTGATAAAGCTAATAATCAAAACAATACAACTTCTGTCAGAACTAATAAATGGGTCTGAACAAGCCAGAGGCGTAGATATAGGCTTCTGCAAACAAATATAGATGGAAATAACATGAATAGACAGTAATGAACAGCAAACAGATGAAAAATGAAAAGGAAGAATGAACTCGACCCGTGCCGAGGAGGACAGACAGTGGATAATTGAGTCAGTCCTCACAGTCTTATGTGCTTTTCACATATGAAACTGTCAACCAAGGGTCATTTTGGTTAAAAACAATGGCTCAAGCATCAAATAAGAACAAAAACGGACTTTGGCGTGTACTTGATTGTTGCCCGGTAGCTTTATAAGCAATTGCAATAAAAATGGATTAAATAGAATTGTAAGAATTCTAGTGACATGAACAATAAAAACTTAAGTAAAAAAGACAGATATAAAAACTGTTTACTAAAAACAAAATCGGCCATTCGTGATTTGCCAGTCTTCTACCAACTCAGTAGAAAAGCTTAAATTTACCCTCACATTGACACGTAACTGCTGTAACAGCCAGAATCATAAATATAATAAGCATTGGGTCAAACACACAGGCAAACAATCCAAATGGGCAGAAAGCACAGGCAGACAGGGGAATCCAAATAACAATGCAAAAGAGTCAAAACCATAAACACAGGAAACCAGAATAGGACTAAGTGTGACAACAAACAAGAACGACTGAAAACACAGGGCTTACAAAGGCATAATGTGGTAATGACACACAGGTGGAGTCCAGGCAGTGGGTTATGGAAATTGAAGTTCATGATGGGAAAGTATTTTCCCATCTAGTATCTAGTATCTGTAAATCCGTATTTTCATGCTCTCAATGACAAATGCGGAACAGTTAGTTCATGCGTTCATGACATCAAGGCTAGATTATTGTAATGCTATTATGGGTGGTTGCCCTGCACGCATAATAAACAAACTACAGCTGGTCCAAAATGCAGCAGCTAGATTTCTTACCAGAACCATGAAGTGTGACCATATTATCCCGGTTCTGTCAACACTGCATTGGCTCCCTTTTAAACATTGTATAAATTTTAAAATATTACTGATTACTTAAAGCACTAAATGGTTTAGCTAACCAGTATTTGAGCGAGCTCTTAACGCATTATAGTACGTCACGTCTATTGCAATCTCAAAATTCCGGCCAGTTGATAATACCTATAGAAATCGACTCCTGGCGGTACATCCTTATCCCAATTAGCACCAAAACTTTGGAACAGTCTTCCTAACATTGTCCGGGAAGCAGACACACTCTGTCAGTTCAACTCTTAGACCTAGTATGCACATAAGACATTATAGACTTCTATAATTCAATGTTAGGCTGCATAGATTAGGTCAGCCGAAACCGGGAACACTTCCCATAAATCCTGACGTACTTGTTACGTCATAAGAAGGATGGCGTCTACGCTAATATTAGTCTCTCTGTTTATCCCGAGGTTTATCGCAGTCGGGCGGATCCAGGCCACATCAGGATCTGATGAAAGACCTGCGCCTGGACACGACGACAATGCAATCCTGAAGTGTCTACTAGTCTCTCCCCTGTGAAGGCCTCCTTCCCTTCCCTTAACCTCTGTACAGATAAAACGTTGTCAGGATAATTCCGGTTCACGGTTCCGGTTCAATAAAAAATACTGTATTATACATTTTTCAAGGCTTGTACCTTGGAACCTATTTCATGGTTTGCGTTCTCGAGCCACCAGGCACTGTTTTGTGCAAATGAGTGGGCGGATCGCATTAATGGATTTCTGTTAAAACGTGTTAGCGGCCCATAAGTTAATAACTAATGATCGTTGCGACAGAAGTGAATCAATTAATTTTAGCTAGACAATAACTGTATTCTAGAGCTGCTGTAAAGCCAAAACAATCTATGTTACTTTAATTTCCTATTATCACTGTAAAGCTGATTTGAAACAATCTATATTGTTAAAAGCGCTATATAAATGAAGGTGGCTATGGCAGGTCCATTTGAATGGATAATCTGGGACTCAAATTCACGCAATGTTACGCATACTGCAAATATGCAGCTTAATTGTTGCTGTCACAATGTTTGGATGAGTCATTAGTCTTTTGACATGACCCTGAATGTTTTGCAGAATTGTGCTTTCTTGGATTAATTCAGCTTTGTCATTTTTAATGTGATTTTTTTTAATGTCACAACATAGTCTACTTCTTATGCCCTTTTCTTTAAGAAAGGAAAACAGTATAAGAAGGTTATCAGTCATAGCTGTCAAATTCCATGAACTCCCATTATTGTCTGGGACAGCAGCCGCCAAAATCCCAGTAGCCCATTGCGATTAAATCATGAAAGAGAAAGAATAATAGCATCTGTCACAATCGCTAGAAATGCTGTATACAGTTATGACTGAGGAAATACAGTTTTAATAAACTCTAGCTTAAGCCAGTCAAGTTTCCTTGTAAAAATAAAAAAGGCAAGTGAGATGAAAAATATTTATAGCTTGTTCCATGAAGGCATAAAATGAAAATATACAAAGAGATTGGAGCTCTGTGGTGCTGCCACCCTGATAGCCGTAGAATGATGGGAGATTGAATCTGATGTACACTATTCAGTTTTAGTATGAAATTAAGTATGATAGGGCTTGTAATAAACTAAAAATTAAATAAAACTGGTCAAATATTGCCTGAAATGCAAGTTAATACAGAGTTCTGTCATAAATGGCTCAGGGCTGATGGGCCTTAACTCAATCTGCTTGCAATCACATCATTCTCTATAGGGCACAGCTGATTGGTTCCTGCTGTATCAGTAGCCAATGAGCTTCAAATACTGGTCAGAAGTTTCTGTTGCAGTTTGCTTTTAGAAACCCTCCACCTTCCCCAGCTCCACCTGTATAGATCTGATACGGGTAATTCATGTATGATTGATTGTACAACAGCAGCATGTTTTATTTGCTCACAGCGTGTTGTGTATGTATTAACAGTAGCAAGTCCCGTACGTGCTCTGCAGAAGCACAATAAACAACAACTCTATCAACAACAAAATCTATTCCGCCAAGACCAAACATATCAACAGTCGTAATCCATTACCATACCAAACACTCAGAGAGTTGTCGTGACATAAATTAATGCAAGTTACTTGATATTGCATATAACACTGCACTGTTTAAATAAACATAGCTTTTCCACAAAAAATAAATAGGTGGACATGAAATATTAATCAGAGTTTAAATTGTTTTATAATTTTAAAGTCAATCAGAATTGAGTATTCCAAAGACCCATATAATAAACAAATAATGTGAGATTTAATCTGAGAGTCAAAAAAGACCAATTGCGATGAAGATAATCTCAGCTGCTCTTCATCTTCTGCTCTCCGGTTTTGTTTGTAATGGATGTCTGTAGTCCTAACATCTGTCTAAATGCTGCATATTGTCAGAAACCATCGTTATAGGGCTGGTTGTGGCTACTTTTAGGAGATAGGAAAGGTTATACATTTCCCCCAGATGGCTTATGCACAAATCAAACAGGTGAATTATCTGCTCTTCTTGTCATAACATTGGATTTATGTGCCATAATCAATCAGTAGCCGCTATCAGAGGACCCCGGTTTCTCTTCTTTCATGGCTAAAATGGACTATGTGATCGATGGCTTCACTAAGAGAAGAAACCTTTAACAACAAAGCAGACGATACCACATATTTTCTCCTGGGGTTTCAGCAAGCCATGTGTCCAGCAAACAGCTATACAGTAGAAAATGATTTATTCTTTTTATTCTTGCACTAAACTAAACCTAATAAAAGCTAAACAAAAATAACTTGAATAGACGCCTTCATGGGTAATTATGTTCATTTGTAAATTGGTTTATTATCTTATATGTATTCAATTAACCAGTGCAGGCATGTCCCAAGTAATGAATTTCTGTAGAAATGTAATCTCTTAATTGAAGTGCACATAGTATCAATAAATCAACTTAACATTGACAAGAGTGTGTGTGTGTGTGTGTGTGTGTGTGTGTGTGTGTGTGTGTGTGTGTGTGTGTGTGTGTGTGTGTGTGTGTGTGTGTGTGTGTGTGTGTGTGTGTGTTGTGTGTGTGTGTGTGTGTGTGTGTGTGTGTGTGTGTGTGTCTGTCTGTGTGTCAGTGAGTTCATAGCATTTCACTAGTGTCCATCTTCTACATTGTCCTCAATATGAGGCCATTAATCAGAGAGAAAAGGTCTGTCAGGTAGCCGTGTCATGTCTATGTCATTCAATCCTCTGATCCAAGGTCACAGTCGAAGCAGGCAAGAAGAATGAGTGCAGAAAAGAAATGGCAGTGTTTGAGGTCTGATTCTCACACGCAAGTTAAAAGTGGGTGTGAAAACAATTGTGGGTTTGAATTGTCTTCACTAATCTATCACTCACAAAATGGTAACACTTATGTGAAAGGAATAGTTTAGCAAATTAATGAGATTTGAAAGCAGGATTTAGATTTCATAAGTTGGTTGCAACCGGTCCACTCTAAAAAATGCTGGTTTGTTTTAACCCAATTTTGAGTCAAATATTGACAAATTCAGCTGTTGCATGGGTTAAATTTTTACATTACATTTTTAACCCAACATTTGGGTATGTCCATATTTGACCCAAAATTGGGTTAAAACAGCCCAGCATTTTTTTAGAGTGTATGTGGTTGCTGGCAGGCAGACGAGGAAGATGAATATAATCCAATACAGGTTTATTAAACAAAAAGATCAAAAGACAGGCGAACGAGAAGCAACACGCATACTTCACATACGATAACCGACAGAGGACT
This sequence comes from Chrosomus eos, assembly GCA_036326025.1. Classification (NCBI taxonomy): domain Eukaryota; kingdom Metazoa; phylum Chordata; class Actinopteri; order Cypriniformes; family Leuciscidae; genus Chrosomus; species Chrosomus eos. The sequence continues at coordinate 22,971,523 of CM070841.1, forward strand.
GAACAGGGGCCCGTTCTTCGTATGTTGCTTAAAACATCCGAGATCAAACGAGACATCCAAGATAATATCATCGTGCTCATCATGATCCGACTAATTGGGTTCTTCGAACACTCCTGTCGGTTATGATTAGTATAGCTGGATTGAGTTGTCTGAGATAATTGCGCGTTCATGCGCTGGGTTAAAAGGGGATGTGTATCGATAGTAGAAACATTGATCAGCAACGCTGCTATTGGCTGCTCACCGTGGCCAAAGAGCGCGCTCAGTTTTTTTTTCTCCACAGAAGAGCAAGAGTTATTGCTTGAAGGATATGCTGAATTTGAAAACTTAATTAAAACGCCAGGGAACACCTTAAAGTGTGCAAAAGCCAGGAGAGAGGGCTGGCAAAAAGTAGCAGACAAATTAAGTTTGTAGTGACCATTTAAATTTTAGATGTTTGTATCACTTATTACAGTATATATTTTTTATATTTTAATAATTTCTAAATAATTAATAACTTTGTTCATAGTAATGTCAGAGTCACCACCCACTACTAGAACATAGGAACAAGTAAAAGTGAAGTACTAGAATAATCTACATAATGGTAATTTGTATTTATAATCTCTTTTAAAAAGGCACTGTTAATAAATGTTTGCCTGTTTATAAAAGCAACCAAGAAAAGGCTGAGAAATAAAAAGAAAAGAAAAACAAACAGGTGGTGGTCCTGCACCCCCACATTATACCCAGGCAGAAGAGTTGTCCCTTGGGTTAAATGTGAAACTTGTAGAGGGCATCCCTGGGTTCAGCTCTTCCTCCGACACACAGCCAGAAGCCAGGAACAGCAACACCTTCACTGCTGGTAAATGAACTTTAAATATTACTAGTAGACTGTAAAATAATTTGTTGCTGCATTAAATTAAGTAAGCCTATAATCCAAATGGCTGTCCAGTCATATCAGCTGTTAAACCTTGAGTAATGAATTGCTTTGACTTGTGAAAGTCTACATGTGTGACTGTGAAACTACATAGTTAATGTAAAAAAAAATTATGTAGCCATGAGTTATTGATCACATTTCCCCCAGTGTACTTCATTGTAATGCAATTGTGTTTTCCTCTTTTGTGCAGTTTTAAACAATACACCAACACTTTTATGTGTTCCCAAGCAAGTGGCTGAAGCATGTGCAGTAAGACCTTTTCTAACGTTACATCAAAAGGGAAGAAAGTACAACACTTTGTAATGCCCATTTTTCCCCCAATGCACAGGACAGTGAAGAAACCCTCTCAGGTATCTTTAAGTGCATAAATAACTTTACCTAATTTACACTTGAGTAGGCCCTACCTATTATTTCTGAATGCAATATGAGTAGCAGGAATCCACATCTACAGAAGAGTCTGCACAAAGCAGTGATGCAGAGGTGGGCAGTGTTGTACTTTTCCTTTTAATTTTTGATGCATAAGCCATGTGTTTGACAGGTTTACCCCTACCCCTAGAAAACAGAGTATTTTGAAAATACTTGACAACTTAAAGAAAAAAAAAAACTGGCACTAGAGATAGAGTTGCTTCATAGGAACTTCAGAGTAAGTGCTAATATATTATTTCACACAGAGCACAATATATATTATTTGCAGGCAAAAGATGACTTGATCACTGGCTTTTCTTTACAAAGAACAATTAAAATAAAACTCAAAGAACTAAGCATATTTGTCTTGTCTTTTATTAAACATTAATGAAATGTTTTATATTTTTTCTGATGGTGCAATGTGTAATATGGCCCATGCATGTCACAGGCCTGTCAGTGCAACCCTCGGCTTTTCAGATAATTTAGTTGGCTAAAGTTCACTTCATTGTGTGCCCTTGTCCTGGCTAGAGCTGCATTGTAACTGGTCTGGGGTTTGGGTCAGGGAATGGGGTCATAAAACACCTGTCTCCAAGCAGGATCCTGCTGTAATCACCTGTTTAATGGAAAAATTCAGTTCTGTTAGGATAAGCATAAGTGCAATACAGTGAGCTTGATATTTATATTTTTCCTTACCACGTTCAAATAATGTGCATAAATCTCTGAAAATTCTTGAGTCATGCACAGAACCTGGCCATATTTGTGATATGGAACATAGTCACACACCATCTAAGAGATTTTAGTCAGTCAACTGCCTTTTTAAAATTTGATATAATATTACTAATCTGGATAAGAATCGCAATAGTAACTTGCCTTGCCTGACTGTTATTAAAGCCCGACTCTGACGAGTCGAATATTTATTGCGTTTTCATGAGAAAAATGATACCTCTAAAAGTAGTATCGCGCTGCGCTAAAAGACTTCCTGTATCAGCTCCGCTTATGAAGCCGCGATCTAATCCTGTTAACATGAAATAAGCCTGCTCGCAAGCAGGTTCAAGCTAGCGCACCTGTTGCTATGACAGCAAGTCCAAGATGAGCGTCGAAGAACCAAACAATCCAAGATCATGCCAAAATCGCCAACAATCAAATCCAGCTAAGTGAGGTAGCGACGTACGAAGAACGAGCCCCAGGACAGGGAGTATAAATACACAGGGTAAAGGGAACTAAACAGGAACAGGTGGAGGAAGATCAACTTATCAGGGACTAACGAGAACAGGTGCAGACATGACAGAACATACTCGGGACATAACACCCCCCTCGAAAAAGTCTCAGGGAAAAGAGGGCGGAGGTTTCGGTGGAGGCCGTTGAGCTGATGGAAAGGGGCCAGGAGGAGTTGGAGGGAAACACCATGCTGGTGCCAATGGTGTGAGGAGCCAGGGTGGAGACTTGACAGATGGGCTGGGCCGCACTCGGGAGACGATCAACGGCGGCGGAACCCTGGATAGTCGAGGAACCCGTGGAGCCGATTGGGTGACGGACCGTGACGACATTGCTGACCTGGAGGACGGAAGCCGAGCCACTGACTTGCTGGACTGAGGCGGCGACGTGAGGACGGATGACCAGAGGGAGGCTGACGGGGAGGTCGGAGGAAGGTGATGCCGTTCCAGTGATGCCGAAGGAGTGCAGGGTGAGGGTGCAGCCCGAATCCCGGAAGTACGTGGCTGTAGCTGGACGTCGACCGCCGAAGGCCGACCTGGAGCCAGCAGAGCATCGGGCAGACAGACCGCGGAGGCGATGAAGGAGTGGTGGGACGAGGTGATGGCGACGGGCTGACAGGTCGAGATGGAGGTGTGGGCCCGGAGGACCGAGGTGCAAAGAACTCCACATCGCAAGTGCAATGCTGTACCAGGTGAGCTACTGAGCAAGTTTACACCAGAAAAGCCACACACATGGAGCTGGTTATGTGATGCAAACATCAAAGTATCATTTTTATACCATGGTATGGGTGAATACTCGATTCTGATTGGCTGCAGGATGTCCATTAAAAAGTGATAGAGGACATCTAGTAAAGGAGTTCTGGTGAAACTGACTGTTTACCGTTCAAAATGAATAAATAAATGCGCTAGGGTACATCAGCTGTGAGTAACCATAGCAACAGGCAGTAATAACTGAAGGGTTTGCAAGACACAGGACCCCCTGATTAACGGAGAGAATTGAAGCTCAATAGAAGGCACTCACTTCTGATAGCCAAGCGTACTGTGTTCGCTCAAACTGAGCTGATGACGTAATGTACGTAGCAACCTGACTGAGTTGTACGTCTTTAGTAGCGGTGCCAGAGGAACTAACATCCCTTCCGATCTTGCTGAGCCGAAGAGCTGAGTATGCGTCCATGACTTGCAGCAGGAGCACTTTACAACTCTTATGGCTTCTCCCTTGACTTAGCTCAGCTCGCCCCCGATTGCCTGAGCTTCTGCTTCTGTCTATACGGTAATTTCTCTATTGTGCGACAGAGAGTTGCATGTTATGACGCAATCGTTAGCCTATTTTTACAAAAATTGCTTCTACGGGCCACATGTAAGATACAAGGTAATGGGGCCTTTTATATTATACATTGTCGTGTTTCTTTAGAAATAAACAATGGACAAATGGAGTCTTTAACGCCTCAGATGTAAAGTTATTCGCTGTCAAAGTTAAGCAAAAATGAATGGGAGTCAATGGAATGCTAAGAGCAGGTGATAGTCAGCTACAATGGCGGCGCCCAGAGGAAGCTTCAGTTTCCGGCGGATGGATTACCCCCTTGGGTTCTACGAGCTGAGCAGACTAAAAATATCTCCGGTTGCTAAATAAACCGTCAGGCGTAACCAGGGAATCCAAGTTATTGTTTGTAAAAACTTTAGATTTCGATTGTAAAACTAATTAAAATATAAACTAATGTTTAAAAAATTAGTTTTTAAACAAATTTTTGTTTGAACCGGTGGCTGCATGTCGGGCGGTTCACGCCTCGCCGTCGTCCATTAATACCTGACAATGGACACCTCGTCGGGCATTAACCCTTACACATATCATGCAGTGTTTTGAGGTCATAATATTGTGCACAGAGCTACATGAAAATAAGTAATTGATATCTGCCCCTGTAATCTAATTTATGTGAACAGGAATCAAAGTTGTTGGTGTTTTATAGGTTCTAGTGTTTATTTCATCTGGAAACTGCAGTTATATGTAAAGGTTAGGTTTTTGGAGTTTAGCAAAAATGTAGGTATTGCCACATTTTTCCAATTGGTTTATTCACAACACAGGTGTAACTAGATGAATTTTCTCTTTTTTTTTTGGATGCAATGTTTCATCATTATACACTCATCATTTGTTGATTGCCCACAGTGCTGCATCTATGGATCATTTTATGACAGATTTTCCACTGCTTTGGCACTACATTCATAACTTTACACGTCGATAATCACTCGCATAAGTAGCTCGGCGACGGCTCATGGCACCCAGTGACATCACTGCCAATCATCCGCCTTTCACTAAAGTGAGACAGTACGAATGCCACATGCCTGGGGATCTCACGCTGTCAAACAAATGTCTCAATTACAGAATGAAGCGCACTCATGCGCAGAGCTGTTCTCATGCCACTTCATTATTGAACTAAGCCAATTAAACTCAGAAAGAAACAAGCTAACAATTACAGTTTACCCAGCACAATCGTAAACCAGTCGTGCATTCTCTTATTACTGTCAGAGCTCCCAAAACCACCCTGTGTCAGCCTAATACAGCTTAAAGTAAAGACTGAGGCAATTTTACCATTAATGGAACCAATTTGAATTGTGTGTGGGGTGGGGGAATGATGATGAAAAATGTACTTAGTTTTTTCCTATTTTTTTGCAGAACAATTCACTGCAGTTCCCTGCTGAAATGAACAAGAGTGACACTAGGTTTCATGTACTGTAGCTGTTACAATACGTTATTTTCAAACGCGATAGAGCATTAACCTTTTAGTGCCAGTTATTGGACATTTCATTTCAGAACTGTCGTGACACATATAGCGTAATAAAACATGTCAAAAGCGATGAGATATCATTTTGTATTCTTCCAATGAGTCTACGCCTGTATGTTGCTTCTAACATGCATTTTAACCATGGAAAAAACAGCCTTAAGAACTCGTGATTTAAAGAAAGTGTTTGTCTCCATTATATTGACATTCTGTCCCCATCTAATAAACTAAGCATGAATCACTTTGTCTCTGTCAGAGTCTCTGATTGTACCAAGAAAGAACTTGATTATCTAAATGAATGATATGTTATTGGTGAACTGTCTGCACATCCTGACATGACCTTAAAAATGTTTTTCTTTGATAGTTTAATTTTTATAAAAACAATTGACCATAGAAATCGCCAACATCTTGACAATGGATGCTTTATATAATTTCCATCTAAAACATGCCATTCGTCGAAAATAAACTCACCATTTCTGTTGATCTGAACCAAGGAAAAATAAGCCATCAACACAAACACAAGTGGACAAATCATTGAAATGGAAAATATCCCTGATTGTTTTTTCATTGTCTCTAGCCAAAATCATCTGGAAAACACTTAAGCCTTTTATCTCTCCAACCTGCTTCAAAAATCAAAGTGTTTGCCACCCGCACAATGATGCTTGTGGTTTTCTTACTGCATATCTCAAATGGAGGGCTTGATTGAGTGTTAAACACATTGTCACCAATGCGTTTCATTGTGTTCCACCACAGAAAACAGCTTATGGGGTTGGAACGAAATGAGGGTGAGTAAATAATGGCAGGATGTTCATTTTGGATGAATTCATATTCAAGAGACTAAAAATGCAAATGAAAGTCCTCCAGTCATTTGAAAAACAGAGCTGATGCCCACAGATATTAGAAATCACCTTGGCACCGGACGTTTTGTTTACTTGCTTGACTTTAAATCACATATTTTTTTTTGTATGCCTGTATTTCCCAGGAGCCCACATGAAATGTCAGGTTTGATTTTTTTTAAATGCCGCAGAGATAAAAGACTACTTGTATTGGATTCAACTAGAAGTGGTCAAGGCTTCGGCCTGCTCTATTGTTCATTCATTTGAATTCCAGGCCACTATTTTCCGTGTGTGTGTGTGTGTGTGAGAGAGAGAGAGTGAATGATGAATGTGAAAGGACCTGAGGCTTCTCCTCAGGAGCATAAAACACAGTTGGAGCATGACTGCCATCCAGATGAGACAGAGACACGTACCCCTCAGAGCCCAAAGAGGGATCTTTCTCATGCATAAGGCAGTCTGTCTGAAGAGCGAGAAATGAAGCCCAAAACACAGATGATGAGCTCTACCCACATAACATGCACTTTGACAGTCATTAATTCAGTTGAATTCATGAAGACAAAAGTCAGCCCTCTTTCTTCTTTCCATCGGTTTGAGCTCTGTTGAACATCTCTGAGTCTGCAAAGACAAATCCCTTTATCTCTTTCTAAGTATATGTTGTCTGCCAGGTTTACAATAAACCCACCTGACCCTAAATATAAGCAAAAATAATGTGCATCTTATAAAAGATATCAAAACTGAAATCTAACATACAAACTGACAATCAGACCAGAATGCAATGTTATTACATTTATAAAACCCTATAGTGTATACATAAATGATAACAAAAATCTAAGAAGAAACTATTATTAAAATAAAATAAATAAAAAATCAAAGTGCCACATAGGGAATTCTGGGAATGAACATGTATGGCTTTTTACTGTAAATTATGAGATTTGTTATTTTTTTAATGGTAAATTGAATAGTGTTTTACTGTAAAATTACATAAACTATAAGGTTAGATCTACTGTATTATTAATTATAATTATTATTTTACTGTAGCATTTTTTACAGTCTTTTAACGTTAAAATATTACAAAAATTGTTCACGGAAAAAATGAATGCACTGTAAAAAAAGATCAATAAATTATGACAGCATATGTTTTTACATTGCTTTACCACATCAAAACAAGTTGATCAATTTTCAACTTTTTTTATAAGTTATACAAGATTCAATTAATTTATGTCAAACAGTTGATTGTACATCAAAATCTAAGGCAGCAACATTTTTTTTACAGTGTAATCTTAATCTTTAACTAGGCTACATGATTATGTAGTGACTGTTAGTGACATACATAATTCACCTTTTGTTGTTAAGAGTAGTTCTATACACTGATGGTTATAAACACAGTACTTTGCTCTTAGCATGTTTCTTCATGACTGTTCAGGGATTGTGGTCCCTTTGTTCTGTATGCGTGATGACGTGAAACGCTTGTCAGCACCATTTTGTTTCAGTGTTTTGCCTACAAAAAATAAATGTGTTCAACGTGAGAAGTTGTCTCTTGCAATTTACTGCAATTTCCACAATGTCATATAAACAACGAGCTAGTAACTAGTTACACTTAAATGTGCTATATGTAGCTTTTTTTCTAAAATGAATCTTTTTTTTATTGCCTGTGTGTGAAGGGGTTGTAATCACACATTATAATGATCCACTTGTCGGGTTTTGCTATTACCCCTGAAGCCCAGTATTCCTATTTCTATGTGAAGGCTCCGGGTCGGATTTACCGCGAAATCCATCAGATGTGACGTGCATGCGTGCTCCCGAGCCTCTCTCCTTTTTATATACAGTCTATGCGACGGCACTGCAAGCGAACTTCATGAGTCTGATAACACCAAAAAATGACCTGCCTCCAGCACAACACACACTCCAACACAAACTCCACATAAAAAAAAAAAGCAAAAAAATGATCTGCAGAAGCTCGTCAGGCCAAACGTGATTCAAATCAACTTCGGACGAAAACACGAATCAACATCGGCAGAGCGTTTGAATTATGGAGAGATCTCCGCTTTGTTTTAGGTATAGGTATATATTTACGTATAAAAACAGACCCGGAGTTGGCTTTCATCCCTATAGTGATGCTTTCTCCGGTATGTTGAAAGTCTCGGTGTGGCCGGTACCATGAGTGCTCGCTCTTGAGTTCGACTTCGAGCACGCACAAGCGCTCTTGTAAAAATTGGTTGCAATCTGAAACATCACCGCTAGAGGCCGCTAAAAACTACACATAGTCCCTTTAATGTTTAGTTGTGTTTTTCTGATTCACAAAAAAACAATAAAAATAATAATAATCTATTCGACTGGGGACCGTACTTCTGATTCACTAAAAAGAGTCAGCTCAGAAGAGTCATTCATTAGGGAGTCAGTCTTTACTGCTTGTGCTGTATGTATTTGATTCACTAAAAAGAGTCAATCATTCGAGGATCTGACTACACTGGTTGCATTGTAAGGTTGTGATTGCCAAAAAAGACATGCTTCATAAGAGTCATTCGTTCAGGAATCAGACAACACTGGTTGCATTGTAGGCTTGTAATTCACAGGAACAGCTTATAAGCTGCGTCCAAAAGGTACTACATTTGTTTTGATATGTACTTTGAACCTGTTAAATGTATGCTTTATATAGTATGAATATGGGCAGTATGAATAAAATTCATACCATGTTGTCACTGTTTTCATCCACCTATTTTTATGCAAATTTGGGGATATAGCATACAAAATGCTGGATGGAAATGCCAAAATGCGCATAAATTCTAAAGAAAATGTATCCGATAAGAAGACGCACATAAGATATGAAAACACATTTACCGAATAAATCCTAAAAAAAGTCATGTGACTATCTCAACAGATCATGTGAGATGGCATAACTGGACAGTGGACCAATTTCGTTGCAGAATCTCCTATTTTGGTTTGGTCATTCTGAAATGTCTGAGCCAAAGTCTATCATCAAAATGGTTAGGTATAATTATCTCCCAGAAGTGTCTCACACCATTGTATTCCCAAACACCAGGCATCTGCCTCTGAACACAACATTTACATGACTGCGTTTATTGTGTTTCAAGCTCACTCATTTATGATGTAAAAAAAAGAGCCACAGTGCTTCCCTGATTGCAGCAACTTCCACTTTTATCACAGATATTTTGTGACAATTTTGTTCCCTTTTTTTTCCTCAAATGTTTTATGCGATATTCCAATTTGGCACATACACTGCAAGTTAAATTCAAAACTTTGGATGGAAACATAGCTAATTTTGTGACCTACAACTCTTATATTTATTGGCCTCATGCAAGTGTCCATCGAAAGCTCACTCCAGAATCTCGTTGCAAGGAGTAGGTCATCCGGGTAGTTTTCGCCAACTATCTTTCAAATACTATGAATTTGGACATATGCTACTAAACTTTTGACGTACTTTCTTTCGCATACTATATGGAAGTTAGCAAGTCTTCGGGAATCAAACTATATTGGTCATGCTTTGTGAACCGTAGCTTGTAGATTCAGTAGTGGTGCAGTGGCAACACTGATTAAGTGGTTAAGGAAAAACTGAATATTATACTATGGTAAACTAGTATACTAGCATTCTTCCGTACACACGAGCGGAAGAATGCATGTGCGAGAACCCTAAATTGATGTCAACGTCATTTAGTTCTGTTAAATCTGGTTTCCAGTCACAGCACTCTCCTATAAATGTGATCGGCCTACATTATGACAGCAGTCTGAAGTGTAATTCAGTGCTGTGATTTTAATAGCATTGTCTTCATTCCTGCTCTGTTCATTAGCGTAGTTGGTGCTTCCAGACAGCAGACCCTCATTAAAGAATAAAAAGGTCAGAGAAAGAAAGACATCTCCACTGGCTTTATTCAAGCTTTTCTTTTACCTCATTTGCAGACAGACTTCAGCACACAAAGAGGTGGTTCATTCGGACAAAACACCAACGTGAAGACTGTCTTTCACACTGTGATTTACCCATAACCGCTGACACACAAAAGAAAAAGAGATTGAAAAACGCATTTAATTATAGTCCATGGAAAGCTCTGGCCCAATAAAAGCTATTCTCTCAGGGTAACTGGGTGAAATAAAGCAAAAGAAAATCATTAACACTGCATTCACCATGTCACTTTAGGTCTTAAATTAGAGTAAATTTAATTTAGTTTCCTTTCAGCTTGGTAAATGTTCTGATGCAGGGCTAAAGTAAACAGAACAATCTCAGATACTGATTTTATTATTTCAGCATAAACATCAATTTTCAAATGAATTGACAAGCAGCAATCTTGTAACATTTAAAAGAGCTTATATAATAATATAATATAATAAAATATATATATATTTGCAAATAAATAAATAGTCAGAATATTGTCAGCAAACTGAACCTTGCTAACCAGCCAAACTTTGACTACTAGATCCACCTGTAATCCCTTTAAAATAAAATAAAAAATAACAATAGTTGACAAAAGAACAATGTGTTTTCTATGGGTACGTACTATGCTTAATATATTCTGCATGACCGGAAGGCTGTATTGACAGCATCCTGGACTGGAATTCTCTGTATTATAAAAGAGAATTGTGTTTGAATCAATTCATTTATGGCATCTGGAATACGGTTAATACATCTATGAATAAGGGTAAACCAGTAAAGGAACTGCCAACCAACAAGAAAACTTGCAGAATTTTTCATCACTTTTTTAATGTTAAAAATTGAGCTTAATCATTTCATCCAGGTCTTAACCACAGCAATTAAAATGCACAGAAAATTATCTGCACAATTTTTGCATGCTGGAGCACTAATTCTGTTTGACAGATTGTGAAAGTCACATCAGCTGCTGTTTGTTTTTTAAACAGCCTAAGCAAATAAAACTGTCACTAAAAAAGAGTGTGAAGTCAGTCAGAGAGAGAAAGACAGACAGATGCGGCCTTTTGAATTCTCCGCAGTTTTAATAACATCGCTAGTCAGAAGTATTCAAATTTGAAGCAGAGTTCTCTTATACAAACCATAGATATCAGATCAAACAGACACAGCGCCACTCTGGCAAAGTTATAAACCTTCTGTACCAGCCAATCAAACCTAAAAAGGATTTGACACTTTGTGACGGAGGTGCACATGACAAAATTGTTTGCTTGTTCACTTGAGGTCTCACTGAACCTGCTCCAGCAATGTAGCCCAAGAAAGAAATTTCCAGTTTGGCGATTTGGCATTTTTTTGCATTTACAACCAGACCTGCCAATTTAATTCTTTCAAACACATTTGCCAGGTGTTCCAGATGCTGTTCCCAGGACTCGCTGAAAATGACGATATCGTCAATATACGCTCCTGCAAAGTTGTCCAGACCCCTTAGCACTTGATCCACCAGGCGTTGGAAGGTTGCTGCGGCCCCGTGCAGACCAAACGGCATACTTAAAATGATATGGCTAGACCATTCACTTGTTGAAGGCTCAATGATGTCAGACTTCAGCATCATTTGCACTTCCTCATTCAAGGCTGGGATCAGGCGTGCTGGTACTCTGCCTGATCGGCTCTGTTGCAAGCACACGAATATTATGATGCAAAAGTGTAATTTTTCCTGGTTTGTCAGAAAAGAGACCCCTTGGTACTAGGTTCTGGAACTCTTTTTTGCTGTTTAGGTGCTAGATGATCCATTCGTGGGAAAGTTGACTTTGAAATAACAGGAAAATCCAATTCCTCTTCGTCCTGCACTTTCCTTGCCCACAGCTGCTCTGACCATGAGCCTTTTCTTTCATTTCAAGGCCTCAAAAGATTAATATGGACTTTTTCCTACAATCAGATACAACAATCTCATAATTCTTGGGACTTAGCTTTCTAAGCACTTCATATGGCCCTTGCCATTCAGCCAAAAGTGAACTTTCAGTATAGTAGGAAGTAATAACAGTACCTTCTGCCCTGGAGTCAGTGTTATTTTCCTACTTGACTGATCATACCAGTGTTTCTGCTGCTGCTGGGCTTTTGTCATGTTAGGCCTTGCAACCTCCATCATTGAGTCCAATTGGCTCACAAGCATTACCTCCTTTACTCCTAGCACATCCAACGTTCCACAAACCTGACGTCCATGCATCTCAAATAGTGAGAAGCCTGTTGATGACTGTGGAACTTCACGATAAGCGAACAAATACGGCAACCATTGGTCCCAATCAGTACCTGTATCAGACACAAACTTTTGTAACCTTGACTTCAAGGTTTGATTAAATCTCTCCACCATTCCGTCAGTCTGAGGGTGATAATGAGTGGTCTGTATGGGATGTATGCGTAACGTTGAGCAAACTTGTTTTATTAACTTAGATACAATGTTAGTGCCCTGGTCTGTGATTATCTTTTTAGGCAATTCTAATTCTATGAGAAAAAAAGTTGCATTCACAGTGCATTCACAACCTGCCTTGTCTTGATGTTTCTGAGAGGAAAAACTTCTGGCTAACGCATAGCGTTACACAACATTTTTATAGAGGTTAGGCCAATAAAACTTACTAGAGAAGATAGTGTTACCTAAATATCCTGCCCACGGTACTGAATGACACAATTGTAATACTTTTAATCTCATTGACTCAGGTACCACCTCTATCTCTCACCTTCAACAATTATTAAGTACAACTTGTCATCTTTGATCATCGTTGATCTTGATTATGCAGACGTTGTCTGTTAGCCATAGCTTTTTCAAAAACGGTTTCAAGTTTTATCCTGCCTTTGCAACTGCACAATATCATGAGGAATTTGCTCAAGATCGTCTGTGTTTGGTTTTGTCACATCTTCAATTACTTCAGTACCCATAACTTTATCGTGACGTTTCTTCCTCCTAGATTGACTGTTTTTAGAAATAACATTGAACGGTAAATCTTGCAAAAGCTGTTTACTGAACTCCTCGTGATTAGCCTGTGCTCTTGTTGCCACCCTAGCATCTGCTACGTTTTTATCACTCTGCAACAAATCCACCAACACGGGTCTCTGCCTAATATCACAGGATAAGGGGATTTATCAAGTACTCCAACTGATAACTTACAGGCTTGGCCTTCAATTTCAATCACAATCTCAGTTTTAGGATACTCTTTTTCATCACTATGAATACAACAGACTCTCAGCTTACAATATTTCAGCACATTTGACTTTCCCAAACAATCTGGTCTCACTAATGTCTGGCTTGTCTGAATCTGAATTGATCTGAATCGACCAATACTTTAAACAACGTGTTTCCAATCTTCAATCTTCAGTTACCTGTAAAGAAGTATAAAAAGATCAGTAAAGAAAGAAAACGAGCGCTGCAGTGATGGCTTCGTCGTATTTACTTTGAATGAAGCACATCACGGGCGCGTGGGCTACTAAGGCGTGCGATGATGACGTCATCACGCTGGTATGCCAAGTGAAACTAATTAATATCATAAATGCACATAACACTTTTCTTTTTAAACAAAGCACAAATAAGCATTTAACCAATATTATAAAAATAACATTTTCCAATTCTATAATGCATTTAGAATAAACTAAAATTACCTCTTGCTAAAATTCACTATCACATTTCCAATCTTCACCTCCTCTACTGTGTCCATGTTCAGTTCGATCTCATTCAGCTTCACTGAAGATCCTAACTTGTAACACAGGCGAGTAGTAGACATATTTTGCACTGGACAATCAGGTTTATTATGCCCTGCCTGGCCGCATGGACAGGAAAGTTAGTTTTACTGACATTTGATGACCTTACAACATCTCATCTTACCGCAGATAGCCTACTCATCCAGAACAACGTGCTTTTCTCTGCACTGTCAGAAGCTTTCACTCAGATCTTTCAAAATAAAAGTAGAATCAGGAAAAAAAAAAGAGAATTACGTTGTTGTTTCTTTGACTGGACATATGCAACTCACTCAAAACGGTCTTACAATCCACCAGTTGAGGAACATTGAATCTATATTTACTATGCTCCGATCACTGCTGAAGGTTATTCGGCACCTGTACATTTCCGCACTCGTTTGACTTGCGCCTGACGCTGAGGTGAAGTTGAGTGCGCGTCAAAAAAGTCTCACGTTTTTTTGTGGACTTAAAGACACGATTAGTGTTTAAAAAACGCAATTCTTGTAAAAAAAAAAATAAAAAAAAAAATAAAAAGAGAGAGAGACAGAAACAGCAGTTGTGAGAGGGGTGGCCAAGGGTGGCAGTTAAGCCAAGGCCACCCACTGGACATTGTGCTTTCTTTTCCAGTCATTCTTCTCTTTGCTGTTAACTATATAGAACAATTTGAAGCATTGTGGCCATCTGCTCTAACGTACTACCTGAAGTCATTTCATTGTGCTTTGGAGATGAACTCGACGCCTCCAGTTAATCTGCTGGTTTACCATCTCCTTTGCCCTTAGCTCCATCTTGTTTCTTTGGGGGCATTTTCCCCTCGACTAGAAGTCAGCCTCTGCCGCTTTCATTTAAACAAGGCACAGTATCCCTAAATGTTAGGGGTGTCGAAATAATTGTTTCTTCGATGCATCGCGATGCAGACGAGCACAATTCGGTATCGGTTCAGTAATAGACCATAACCGATTATAATGTACTTATGCTTTTCTGACGTCATTTATCGCGTATGTGCTTTGTCGTGGTACAATGGCAGAGGGAGGCGAGACGCGAGTTTGAGTAATTAAATGCTCCAACTACTTTAAAAGCCTACATCTGGGCACATTTCGGCTTCTATAAACAACCTGGTAAGCATGACCTGGAGAAGACACGCGCTGTGTGCGCTCATGTCACGCACAAATAGAATATACAGGAGGTAATACCACTAACTTGATAAACCACGTTAGCAGTTTTCACCATGCACGAGCTGTTAACGCCTGCAGAGTCTGACTGCTTTAGAGTAAGCAGATGAGCTCCAACGTCACCCGAATCCGCAGCCAAAAACAAACCATCCACCCACCCAATAATTTTCTCTGATTTAAGTATCCGCACCCGATGGTCAAATTACAATTATTCTGTGTTGTTACGCGTGATTATAAATAGATGATCGTCACATTTTGCTTTAAAATGAACATTTCGTTAAAACAAAATTGATTTGACAGAATTTCATTTTCTTAATGGCATAAACAGGCTTTACTCCCTTGAAACTTAAACTGGAATGTCACTGTTTCTGTCACTGCGACTTCCCGAACACACACACACGCACACACAGCACACTTACTTTTTTTTTCAAGTAAAATTGAAAATTGAGGATGCAGTGCATCGCAATGCATCGAGATATCGAATTGAACTGAATCGATGACATGATAATCGTAATCGAACCGAACCGAACTGTGAGACCAGTAGGTTCACACCCCTACTGCACGTGTACTCATTTCCTCTTTAAGGCCTGGAAGCACCACTGCCACCATGTGTCAGGATGACACATAACAAAACATAAATAAAACATGCTGAGAGCAGCAAAACATGGCATCAGATCTTGCCACGAGGAACAAGCCTCTGTCAATGAAGACTCACATCTTACAGCATTTGGCTGTACAAGCTCTGGTCCTTGGCCCATCTCTCCCTGGCTCAACTAGCCTCACTCCTATAGACAGTAAAAGAAATGGACACAGCGACCCCATAGACTTCAACGGAGAAAAGTGAAGTCAATTAGAAGCACTCACTTCCTGATAGCCAAGCGCACTGCGCAGGCTCAAACTGAGCTTGATGACGTAGATGTGACGTGAGCAACCTGTCTCACAGTTGTACGTCTTCTAGTAGCTTTGCCAAGAGGAATCTGAATCATTCCCTTACGAATCTTGCTGAGCCGAAGAGCGTGAGTATTAGCTGTCCATGAGCTCGCAGCAGGAGCAACTTTATGACTCTCTATGGGCTTCTCCCTTGACTTTATGCCTCCACGCCCCCCAATTGCGCGCGAGCTTCTACTTCTGTCTATACAGTAATTTCTCTTCTGTGCGACAGAGAGTTGCGTGTTATGACGCAACTGTTAGCCCATTTTTTACAAAAACTGCTTCTACGGTGCCACAACTTAAGATACAAGGTAATGGAGCCTTGTTTCTTTAGAAATAAACAATGGACAAATGGAGTCTTTAAACGCCTCAGATGTAAAGTTATTCGCTGTCAAAGTGACGCCAAAATGAATGGGAGTCAATGGAATGCTAACAGCAGGTGAAGGCTTGTTAGCCAATGGCGGCCCACTGGCAGACCTCAGTTTCCGGCTGGTGGATTACCCCCTTGCTCACTCCTTTATATATTTTATCTTCCCACCAAACACTAGCGGATCATACCATCTGTAGGGGTCGATTAACTGCCCATGACAACACATTTGGAAACACATTTGGTTGACATTTGGTTCAATATCAGTGCTATTACATATGCATTTGAACCAACATGATCACAAATAATATCATTAATCAACGGTAAACAATATGAAAACATAATCATAACATATTAAACAATAAATCAATGTATGCAATAACACTGTGAACTGGTGTTCATAATGATAACCCACAGGTTTATCATCACAGGGATGATCAAAAATAAAAAGACACTTTTTCCATATTAAAGTAGTAGGTTTTATATATGTTACTGTTGTTAATATATGTTAATTTCTGCCTCTGACCTCAAACTCAGTGCTTTACGGTCAAATGTGCATTTCCAAGAAATGTAGGCCTAATTATTAGTTACTGCACGTATTAATGCAAAATAATAGTAATTTTATGATTAAATTACCCTTATTTATATGCCTACCAGATCAGGGGCTGGTGCCATCTGTAGAATTATAGTGGCACTGGTGCTACAGCTCTCAGATGTTAGTGTGAAGCCCTGCAGACAGTTAGGGTGTAGATGGCTCTCATCACAGACAGGTGTGCAGGGCAGCTGATCGTATCTGTGGTTTGTGCCTCAAGTGTGCAGTGCGGTCATCAAGAGATTTTAATCTGTTTTTCCCCACTGGGTCCAGCCGCCAGGACTAAATGGAATCAATTTGTCGATGGGTCCCTGACCCTGAACATAAGTGCAATATAATTACTTGAAAACATGGCGCACTGTTCTGCAGTCAGTGTTCCTGAGGGACAAACCTCAAAAACAGATTAACAAAGCGAGCGCAGGGCACACAAGCCCCTAGTGGACATGACTCACTCATACAGACAGTTGCTCAAAGTGACTCAAAATATCATTGAGGACAGTTTTATGGAAGTAATATACAAGATTTTCACATATTATAACATTATTGAGTGAATATAATTGTGTGGTGGAGTGAAATTCGGAAGTGAACATTCATCTGGTTGTAGCTACTGGTTGTGATGGCACAAAATAAAAAAACTTTGGAACATTAATCTCAAATATTTTAATGAAAGTGAAAGTGACTGTGAAATTTACAGTAATGTGAAGGCCAAGTATGGCAACCCATACTCAGAAACTGTCCTCTGCATTTAACCCATCCAATTTAGCGCACACAGGTTAGGAATAGAGAGTAGTGAACACACACTGCAAACCATGACACACACACACGAAAGTAGTGGCCAGACATTCTTTGCTGCAGCGCCCAGGGAGCGATTGGGGGATAGGTGCCTTGCAACCTTTGGGTTACCAGTTCGACTCTCTAACCATTAGGCCACGACTGCCCCATAGATAATTTGATCTTTTACAGCAGGCCTACTATGTAGAATATAGAGGAACACCTGAAACATCAGAATGTCTGTTGAGCTGCTGCTGCTGTTGAGTTGGTTTGATTCTGAAAGCTTTGTATATCTTTCTGTTTTTAATCATTACTTACTATCATTCCTCGTTGTTTATACTGCTAAATATAACTTACTCAACATCACATATTAACCTGACATCGCTAGCTTCAATCTAAATCGTTGCTAGCACAACACGCTAGTAATTCACTAGCCTGTTATCGTGCCATCCATGCGCTCTTTATTTATTTATTTATTTCGCTCACGCCTTTTAAAAGTCCATCAACTGTGGTGAGTAGGATCAGTCAACAAACACGGTTAGTCATGTCATCTTCTCCTCTTATTTTCACTTGCACTTCATGTAACATGTATAGCATAGCCTTCTCTGTCAGCACAGAATTTAAATGTGATAAATGCAGGGAGATAGTCAGGCTGACGGAGAAGATTTCAGAACTAGAGACACGTGGATGCAAACAGGCAGGACATGCAGATTCCGTACCCTCGGAATGCGAACTACGACGGGGCCTACGCCAAATAACTCTATATCATATTATGCTTGCTGAGCTTTTAATAAATGTTTACTGGTAACGGCATTATTCTCCCGAGTCTTTCTGGTAGAACTTAATATTGCGACTGAAACTTTTAACTCTCTCTTTTCCAGCACTTTAGACACAGTTGCTCCTTTGCACTTAAAGAAGATTAAAGAAAATAGTCGAACGCCGTGGTACAACGAGCACACTCAGGCCCTTAAGAGAACGGACAGAAAAATGGAGCGCAACTGGAAGAAAACAAAACTAGAGGCATTTCACATATCATGGAAAGAGAGCACGATTGCATACAGAGAGGTCTTAAAAGCTGCTAGATCTGCTTATTTTTCAACCTTATTGGAAGAAAATAAACAAAACCCTAGGTATTTATTTGAAACAGTGGCTAAACTAACGAAAAATAAAGCTTCAACTCCAGATGTTTTCAAGCAGCACAGCAGTAATGACTTCGTTATAATTTTATTCCTGATATTATCAATCTTGTAAGTAAAGTAGTTCATAAACTATGTTACCCTCTACTACAGTATTGCATCAGACAGTGCATTGTAGTCTCCCTGACGAAAAATTCGATTCATTCATTGCTATAGGGAGAGGAAGAATTCGTTAAATTATCTAAATCAACAACATGTATGTTAGACCCTACCGACTGAGCTACTGAAAGAGATGCTTCCAGAGGTCATAGATCCTCTTCTTAATATCATTAATTCATCTTTGTCATTAAGATACGTACCAAAAACTTTTAAGCTGGCTATGATTAAACCGCTTGTTAAAAAAAAAACGCAACTTGATCCTACAGAATTAGTCAATTACAGGTCAATCTTGAATCTACCTTGTATGTCAAAGATACTACAAAAGGCAGTATCTTAACAACTATGTTACTTTCTAGAAAGAAATGTTATCTGCGAGGATTTTAAATCAGGATTTAGACCGTACCATAGTACTGAAACAGCTCTCATTAGAGTCATAAATGATTTGCTCTTATCATCCGATCGTGGTTGCATCTTTCTATTAGTGTTACTCGATCTTAGTGCTGCATTTGACATTATTGACCACGACATTCTTTTAAATATATAGGCTCGAAAATTATGTTGGCATTAGTGGAATTGCACTAGAATTGTTTAAATCATACTTATCTGAACATTATCAGTTTGTAGCAGTAAATGAAGAAATGTCTTATCGATTCAGTATGGTGTACCACAAGGCTCAGAACTAGGACCGTTGCTGTTCACTCTGTACATGCTACCCTTAGGAGATGTCATTAGGAAGCATGGCATTAGTTTTCCATGTTATGCTGATGATGCTCTATATTTCTTCACTTCCTGATGAAACTTACCAATTCACAAAATTAACGGAATGCATAGCAGATATAAAAAAAATGTATGACTAGCAATTCAATTTAATTCTGAAAAAACAGAGATTCCTAATTATTGGATTTATTGGTAATAACCTAGAATACTGCTTTTATATGTCAAGTCCTCGTTTCAATCTTACATTTAAAGCTGCTTTGAAACAATCCTGTTAAAAGCACTTTATAAATGGTGACTTGACTTGACCTGCCTGTCTGGCATCTTATGCCAGATATTTAAATGTCAATGGGCACAGAAAGCATCAGTTTGTGTTATTTGTTCTGGGTATGTTGCAATGTCAAGAAAATGAATCTCAATATATACGAGTGTGCTTGTGTCTCTTTCTTTTTAGTGTGTGTGTGTGTGTGTGTGTGTGTGTGTGTGTGTGTGTGTGTGTGTGTGTGTGTGTGTGTGTGTGTGTGTGTGTGTGTGTGTGTGTGTGCTTTTCCCAGATGAATGTGCTCCTCTCCTCCACAAAAACAAAGCCTCTGTTCTGCTCAGCACAGATAGTGCCTGATCTCTGTAGCCAGAGGAACTCAAAAAAAAAAAAAAATGCCAACATCAGTGGACCTCTCTGATGCATTGCAAATCTGCATGGATGTCCAAATAAAAATATGTATTCATGATCCACATTTAAAAACAAAATGGAAGCATAAAGCTTATTTTGAAAGCCTGTGATTAAATCAACATTTATCAAACTGTGTAATGCTGCACAGAGAAGTACCTATTTTAAGTGTTTGAGAAGAAAAAAACACAGCTAGAAGAAGAAGAAGAAAAATAATTAAAACAAAATAATGCAATTTTGCTTAAAGAAAATTAAGCCTATTTTATCACAATTGTTCTCATTAAAATGGGGTGGGTGGTTGGAGGTAGCATTTTAAATGTAGGCTAATATTGTTAATGTTCTTTAGGCTATAGAGTGTTAAGTAATCTATATTTATTTTATACCGGGGGTAGGCACAGGCAGAGAGTTTGGGTGGGGGGTGTAAAGCTTGACAGCATGCGGCTCCTCTATACGCTCATCTGAACGCGTCAGGTCAGTCCGTGTTTTACACGCTGCTTTGGAAAAACAACAACGCCGTTTTAATATTTGGCACGACTCTCGCTCACTTCTCTCTAACGTCTACAACAAGAAGTACAGACACGTTCAAAGTCGTTAAAAACTGCAGAACATGTAAAAACCCATTAATAGCAGTTAAAACATGCGATGAAAACAGCATTTTATAGTCAACAGAAAGCGTTCAGCTGCGGGGAAGAGCCGGTGGGAGTCTCCAGTCAGGAATCAGCGGACTCTCTTCAGTGGAAGCGCGTGAGCTGCTGATGGACACATCCGCGTCCGTTTGAACCGCACCTGATCCGAGGAACCACAGTAACACAGAGGTAAGTAAGAAGGTAACACAGCGTGTCTTATTAGTATACACTCTAATAATATCGACGTTTATCTGAGCGCAGCCATATGCATAATTTAATTGTATGTCTTTCAGTAGCCTATTAAAGAGCATTTGGAAGTTTTTTTTCCTTTAACGTCTGACATTAACCGCTAACCGTTGTCTTTTGCTCATTGGGATACCATCAGGTTAATTATATCAAATGGGGCAAATGAACAAGTCTATGTGAAGTGAACAACAGCAGCTGTGAGCTGAAATCCGCTCTGAGGACTCAAAGATTAAAACTACAAGTGTGTCCTTTCAAATGATTGACAGCTTGCGTCTGAAAAGTTTTGACATTGGTTTGTTGACCACTACTTCGTCTTCCTTTTAACATTAAAGTGCATTTTAAATGACCTTAGTGACTTTTGTAAAATTTTGTTTTCTCTTGTAAATTCAGTCTCAATTATTTTATTCTTTAGGCTACTATGATAACATGCAAAAACAAATGTAGAGTTTTGGAGACCAAAATTCTGTCTGATAATGTGCTGATTTGTTTGGAGGTTGATCATCAGATTGACCTCTCATTCCCATCATGAAGAGAAAGGTTTTTCCATCAGCATCTAAATTATTTCATTTTCTATGTTAGGCTGCACAACTGACTGCAGACACATAAAAACGAGTGCCATTTTCCGAGAGAATCCTCTCAGCGCAAAGCAGTTTCCCACAGATTCTAGACGAAAGTGTCAAACATCTCAGTACAGATGATGAATTTAAAAGAGCGATGCCATATGTTGTTTGCTTGGCTGTTGTTATCCGTAGAGTCCTGATGGAAATCTGTTATAGGAGATAACATTGTCAAAATTATTGATATGCTGTTGTATTCTTTAAGGGATTTTAAGGATTATTCCTGGTACAAATAAGTTAATTCAATTGACATCATTTGTGTCTATCTTTATATACTTACTTCCAATTTTTGGAGTATTAAAAAAGCTGAAATGTGAAGCTTACCATGTTAAATAAGCAATTCCATTATTTCTTCTGATAAAATTTGTATTATTTGAGCTGAAAGGTTCATAATTTTTACAGTCGTTTACAATTTTAGTGTTAATGGCATTGTGTTGTCCTGGCAATGAAGTTGTAAAAGTGGAACTTCACACTTTTCTTCACACTAAAATCATACTATTGCAACGTTGAGCATTTTAACATTTACAATTTGGTCCATTCATTCACTTCCATTGTAAGTGTGTCACTGTAACACTTTTTTTTTTTAAAGGAGGGACTAGTGGATAATCATTTCTTTGATAATCTACATTACCACAACGACTGAGCATGAATTGAATCCTAAATATTACTAAGAGTTAGGCTATACTAATCAAAAAATTCAAAACCGGTAAAAGATTTCAGTTGCGAAGTATAGTGCTTTGGCTAAACATCAGATTTCTTCAGACACAGTTATTTCATAAGCTGTGCTATACACTGACGAATCTGCACTGGATGTCTTCTCTCTTTCTGCAATATGAATGAGCTCCTTGATCTGTGATATGAAGTTCAGCAGGATGGACAGCTCTTTCCTCCCACAGGCAGAAATTTCTTCCAGCCCATCACTCTGATGGACAGACAACTCACATCCCATAAAGCACCAGGCACAAATGAAGACCAAGAGACACAATTCAGCGATTCCTTTAGTTGATATTTTCATCCACCACCGATGTTTCTGCAAGCAGGTTCTCTTCAGTTTTCCAGACATGTTTAATAAATCAAAAGGGAAAATGGTAATTGGACTCTTATTGATTCATCAAAAACAGCTCATTAGCCCCAAAGGGCCGAAGCCTCTATGAAGAAATATGACAAGTGGTTCATGTTCAGATCTGAGTGAAGGGACCTGTTTTTATCTGAATATCTGATCTTGTATTCATACTGACAGGTCTTTTCTATTTATTTTAGGTCCTGTGAACTAGTAAATAGTCTAGACACCAAGAGCTAAAAGATGATCACAGCACCTTCTAGAATGTATCATCTTCTCTTCAGTTGTCCTGTATAAGTGTAAGGATCTTGTTTGACATCCATCTAGATGGTTTGAACCAGGATGGCCAAGCCATCCTTTTTAAGGAGAGCTCAATTGCTCCTGTTTTTCCTGGGTGTGGCTTACATCATGGCAGGAAGCGTGTTACTGCTTCAGCGCTCCAGTGTGGAGACATTTCAGAGAGAAACGGATACCATGGCGCTCCCTTCCCTACCAGCGCCACCTAGAGCCCTGGAAGTACCTGCTACCAGGTGGTTGTTCAGGGGAATGTCATCCAGGAGATGGAGAACCAACCTCTTGAGCAGACAGGCAATATAATGGACCAGAAGCACCTCATATCTCGTAACCTGGAAATCAGGCATCTGAGACGCCACTGGTTTCATGGTAATGCTGAACAGAAAAGATCTTCTAAACATAATCTGTCACACAAGGAAGCCAGACATAAAGGTAATGTTTATAAAATAGAATTAGCCATCGTAAATGTACGATTTCTTATAATTATTCTAAACTGTTTATAATGTTGTTGTTTTTTGTTGATTGTTCCCAACAAGGGACCTACATTGGATGTTTTATAAACAACGAAACGGAGCACGCACTCGGCGGGACAGTTCTTTATGATTTCCGTAAAATGACCAGCGCCTTGTGTCAGGACACCTGCTCAGAGAGGTAACGTCTGAAGGGATGAAAATGAAAGATAAATGAAAGAAACCCTGTTCTTTTAGAAGAATGCGTTCAGTGTTTCTCCACAGAAGCAGGGACAGAATGTGAGCTGGCTGGTGTGACTGACCTGGAGTCCATCCAGAGAAAGAGCATTAAAAATACATACATGCTTCAACCATTTTTAAAGACAGAAATTCCATTCTAAAATCATTATTTTAAAATACAAAAAGTCAATATAAAAATATATTCACTTCTCAAAATAAAGCAATGCTTTATTTAGAAAATGCCAACGGGTACTTTTTGATCTTTTTACTTAGCAAAGCAGGGGTAGGCTATTACCTGTGAATGTGCGAGAATTTAGGCTCATTTGTATTTTTAGGTAAATAACTATAAGAATAGCAAAGTGCAGTTAATGGCTTAACTAATTTGCTCTACAAACCAGTGTGTTTGTTAGCATGATAATAAATTAAAATAATATTATAACAAATATCAGTTTGCAACATTAAATGAACATAATCATTTTTGTACAACTAAAAAAATAACAAAGTGGCTGACCTTGCACATTAAATTTACAAATGTCTGCACCACCGCTTAAATAAGGTGGATAGAATGAGAAATCCCACACTTCCGGTCAAAAGTTTGGAATTATTACAAATGTTTATGTTTTTGAAAGACGTCTGTTATGCTCACCAAGGCTGCATTTATTTGATCAAAATACAGTAAAAACAGTAATATGTGAAATATTATTATAATTTGAAAAATTAATAATTTTAATACATTTTAAAATGTAATTTATTCCAGTGATGGCAGAGCTGACTTTTCAACTATTACTCCAGTCTTCAGTGTCACACGATCCTTCAGAAATCATTAGCTATAGTTAACGTGAAGTTTTAATGAACAAAACCTTTACAGCATTTATTGCATTTGTTTACATTCTACATATGCTAAAACATTTTTAACATTTAAAATTGCATCAGTTAATGTTATATTTAACATTGCAATAGCATTAGTTAATGTATTGTGAATGAACAAATTAACAATAAATTATAAGCATATTTATAAATTAATATTAACGTAGATACATGCTGTGAAAATGTTATTCATTGTTAGTTCATCATACTTAATGCATTAACTAATTTGAACTAATTAAACCCTATTCTGAAGTGTTACTGAAAAGACGAGATAAGATAGAATAGAAGGTAGAGTAGAATAGAATAGAATTTACATGTGTATGTAAATTCCTCAGAAGTGAAGGTTTGCTCTTTTGCAGTGGGTTCCGTTACGCTGGGCTGGAGTATGGAGCGGAGTGCCATTGTGGAAACCGGGTCTGTTCCCGCCGGGCTCGGGGAGAGGACTGTAATCTGGATTGCCGGGGAGAGAAGGGATATCCCTGCGGAGGGGTGGAACGCATTTCTGTTTACAGGGTTGAGGATCGTCTTCCAGGACAGAGAAGATGTGAGTCACATTAAAGCCTGCGATGACTGTGCGATTTCAGAAACCCTATAAGATTTTTACAAATCACACTGTGCGATCTTATAAACTTGGGTACGACATGTACTATATATGTAGACTACAATGATGACACCTATTGAATCGTAGACTATGACGCAAGTTAGTATAGAAGAATAAAATATCATCAACATGCATAAGTGGTAAACAAATAGAGCAGGATGAATCCCACTTTGACAGTTGTGGTTTTTATGTGTGAGAAAAAAAGAGGAAGCGAAGGAGGAGAATATGGACGCGGTCATGGCTAGGGAAAAAGAGGCCAACTTGGCATGCCAGTTTTGGTAAATGGAGCTTGAGGATAGTAGTTTAAAGTCTTTGAGCCATGTCGAAATTGATCAATACGCTATTTCTTGTAATTTTTATTGGCTAATCAGTTGGTCATAGCAGCAAACACACTGATACCACATACTGGTACCGGACATTAGGCAGAAGTATTATACTGGAAACATGAGTGCAGTTCTGCTTGAATGGGCCACTCGCATGTATAATAATGTTTATTATATTTTGTGAGTAATAGATTAGACAGACTGATCTCATGAAACTGCGTATGTATGACACGCCAATTCGTATTTCCATTTTTGGCGTGCTATCAACACGCATAATTGCTTTTCAGCGTGTTTATGAACGCCGTTGACTTAACGTTACATTACTGTATATATAAATATATGACCTACCCCAACCCCGTCCCTAAACCTACCCGTCACTGGTTAATACCATTTATGAGTCTTTCCCTACCATCCTAGTAAGAAAAATATCGCTCCCCAGATGTATATCAAAATTTGGCTTTATTTCGGTCGTATTTTTAACGGCGTGTACATACACGCGGAATCACTCGGACATAACGGCGTAGATATACACGCGTACACGCGGATAGCTCAAAATGCGTATAAATAACACGCCACTTGACTTGAAAGTGGCGTGTATGTTTACCCAAAAGTCATGATGTCATGTTGTTGCATTAGAGAAGATCTAGCTTAAAGGCCTGGAACCCTGTGCTAAAATGGGCATGGATGGAGTATGACTAGATATGCTGGAGATAGTGAGGGCTGCTCTTGTTGTAACTTCATATGTCATCTGCTACAGGACAGTGGGAGGGTCACCTGAGGCTTTGTACAAGATGACTTCTGTTTTTCTGTCCGATGTTTCTCAGACAGAACTGTGCACTACCACGGCTGTTTCAAGAGGCCAAAAAACTCTACCGGTGACCTCCTGATCCAGACCTCTGGGCCGACACACACTCCTCAGCAGTGTATCGAGATCTGTACAGATCAGGTAGAATTCACAAATGCTCGTATTAATAATTTGTAGCAAATTAAAAGTGTATTTATTATTATTATAATTATTAAGAAGAAGAAGAAGAATATAAAACAAAATAAAAAAACATTATTATCATTAGGGGCCAATCACTGAAGATAGTGGAGTTTATTATTATTATTCATAATAATAATAATTGTAATTAAGTCTCCCTTTAACCCCTGCTTAATTCACACTGTATTTATTTAGATTAAATCTAGATCTGTCTGTCTGCACTCTTTTGGATAAATTGAGAATCAAGATTTTTTTCCCCCTTTAAAATAGAATCAGAATCAGAATGAGCTTTATTAGCCAAGTGTGTGCAAACACACTTGATCATGATTCTCCCACAATTACTAAATAATACAAAACTGAACTAAATAAGTAATTTACTAGATGTTGTGATAAAATGTTATTTGCTGCAATCTATTTATCTGTTTGAGTCTGATCTGTTTTATCAATCTGTTTGAATGATTCAATGTCTCGCTCATAAAGACTTCACTTGTTTCATTATTGGATGAATCAGCGTTTTTGAACAAATCTCTTGAATGAATGATTCAATAAATAAATAATGACAGTCACTTGTTGCCACCTACCGGTGTAATGATGTAATTGATACAATCTTTATTTGAAGCGTTAAGTTCCTTTAAAAAGGTGATATGCTGTATTTTGATCACTTCTGTAGTCATCAGTGTTTATATCCAAAATATAAATGTTTATCCCAGTACTCCTGTGATATGAATTATTGTAACAGTCTTTTCAACCACACAGTATCATTATTTCTGTGAAACTGTTTTATGCCAATGCATATATGAATGTTCACTGTGATCTTACCAGTCAAAGATTTAATAGACCGCCATTTAGGAATTAGATGGTGTGAATCGAGATCGCAATCGTTTAACAATTAATCATGCTGCTCTAGTTTACAATAATTTAGCTGCCCATCACTGCTCGTTACACATGATATGGTTTGTTTGTTCAGAGCTTTATCTGACCACTGTAAATTGTGTGTGAACTTGTCAGGACCTGCCATTGGCCCTTTTGAGAGGTCAGCACTGTTTCTGCAGCCATGCCCCATTTCTCTTCACAATCCAGATGAGTGAACAGGAACGCATGTGTGAGAGGGGCAACAAAACAAA
This sequence comes from Chrosomus eos, assembly GCA_036326025.1. NCBI lineage: Eukaryota > Metazoa > Chordata > Actinopteri > Cypriniformes > Leuciscidae > Chrosomus > Chrosomus eos. The sequence goes on from CM070841.1 coordinate 22,999,190, forward strand.
CCAGACTTCACCTTATGAACAGGACTACTACTGGGTGTACAGTACTCCTGTGTTAGGTAAAACATGCTACAACGTTTAACTTAAACTTCAAGAACTACTGCTGCAACAGAAAAGATCTTTTCTTTCAGATGCAACATGCAAAGAAAGGACATTTCTGCCCCAGAAGTCCAGGACCCTCGTGGCCCTGTCCAGCTTCCCAGGGGCAGGAAACACCTGGTTACGTCACCTTATTGAACTCGCCACTGGATTCTACACCGGAAGCTATTACTTTGATGGATCTCTGTACAACAAAGGTGAGAGTCCACTAATAAAACTTAAACCTGTGAGATTTATTAGGATTCTGTAGGAGTGGGAACATGAACTCATCAGAAACACAAACACTTTTAGATATCGCCCCACAAGAAAGAAAATCAACACTGACACCTCTTAAACATCTCAATTGTTTGTCCTAGACTAGCAAGAATGAGAATAATTGAAAAGCAAATGCAGACTCGCGCTTCTCAGATTTCTGAATCTCTGTAGGTTTTAAAGGAGAGAAGGATTACTGGCAGAGCGGGAGAGTCATCTGCATCAAGACTCATGAAAGCGGCCAGCGAGAGATCGAAATGTTCAACTCTGCCATCCTGCTGATGCGAAACCCCTATCATTCTCTAATAGCAGAGTTCAACCGCAAGTGTGCCGGACACCTGGGCTACGCATCGGACGCTCACTGGAGGAGCAAAGGTAATGATAATAATAGAAACAGCATTCCTTTCAGCCTTAAGGCCTGTTCACACCGGGACGAATTTTGCGTGCGATATTCGCCAACGTTTAACGCCTCGTGACTAAACAATGGGCGCCAATGTGAGTGTGCACACCGACGCGTAAAACGCCACGCGTAAAAGCGTCATTTTTTTTTAAATGCCTCGGGTTCGTTTTTTTTGGTTTGTCAAAAACTATCCGACCAATGAGATTGGCGCTTTTGCTCACGTGTCTGGAGCTTCTGAAGTTACAGTAAAACACAACTTGGGGGCGCTCAAACACAAAACGGTCTTGCCGAGCACACATACGTAATGGCGAAGAAGATAGCGTCTACTACACTCTGCCGGGAAGAAATAAGACGAGGAAGATGCAAGGCAAGATAAATGTAGAGCTGCTGGTCTTGTTGGTGTCTTCATAAAGAGACACCAAAGAGAATAGAGAACTATATGATAAACGCGACAAACTTGCTTTCTTCTTCTGAGTGACAAGCGAGTGTCAGAAGCACTTTGTGGACCGGGGTATTTCTGTTTTACATTAAGCACCATCTAATGTCAGGGAATGAATTTGCATGTTCTCTCGGCTCATCGTCAGCAAAAATCGCTTGGGTGTGAACACAAAAAACGCTGACGAATAACGCAAGGCGATATTCGTCTGGTGTGTACGAGGCTTTACAGTATGTTCAGACACTTTAGAGCAGTGGTTCTCAACCAGGGGCCAGGGGCTTCAGCAAACTTTAAAGGGGGCCAAAATGTTTACCAAATTTGAGTTATCTATGTTCACTTATCAATGTTATTATGTGAATAAAAGCCTAAATTAAATCTGTTCATAATATAAAGCAATTTTGTCTCTTCAGAAGAAGGGATTTCAAATGGATTTATGGAATAATAATTATAATAATGGATTCATATTATTATTATTATTATTATTATTATTTTATAGCCATATTGATATAATATACATATCACAAATTGTGCAGCCAGGACAGCCAACCTGGAATTTCATTTTAAATAATTCGATTTTTATCCTAAATGCAGTCCTAGGTTTAAGCATGTGGGAGATGCTAGTTAATTTTACTATAATGCTGTATTTTTTCTTTTTTTTTTCTTCACAGAGTGGTCTGAGTTTGTGGACAGCTATTCGACCTGGTGGGTGTCTCACGCTCTGGCCTGGTTGCGATTTGCCCACCGCCTGCTGGTGGTACACTTTGAAAATCTTCAGAAAGATCTAGTCCCTCAGTTAAAGACTATCAGCGCTTTCCTGAACATCAGCATTCCCGAGGAAAGACTCCTCTGCACAGAGAGCAACAGAGACGGCCTTTTCAAACGCTCTGGGTCTCGTAGCCTGACTTTTGACCCATTCACCCCTGAGATGAGAGCTCGTATAGACGAATACATCCACACAGTAGATAAAGCTCTCAGAGACAGAAGCATCAGCGGCCTACCACAGGAATACATGCCCAGGTGAGGGTACACGAACGGAGCTGCTGCCCCCTGCTGGAGGGAGGGCACAGAACCACAAAGTGCCTGTGTAAAAAACAACTGACATCTCTCAAAGCCTTTGAAATGCGGTTTGTTTGTCTGTTGTTTTATTTGTGCTTGATGTCTTATTGGCAGTGTGTTTAGTATGTGTTATCATTAAACTGATTAATTCTCATTGTACCAGTTTCAGTCCATTTTAATATTATCCTCAAATAGATTACACTACAGCATTTTGAGTAGCCACCTTAATAATTAAAACCCAATATGTATTTAATTAACAATTACTGCTTGTCAACTGTGTTTCTGATCTTAAATCTTAAAGGCTACAGCACTAGCATGAGCTAATATCAGAACTTCAAATAGCCAAAAGGGAGAGATTTTCTTGAGAGCAGAGGCCAAAACATAAGTGCTGAACATTAATTTGTACACAAAACCACAATCATAAAAGGAGAAAATACTATTTTCAGCAGGGTTTGACTGGATAAATATACCTGCCGATGGACTAGAAGCAGAAGTTCCTTCTTTCTTCACGGTGGAAATCAGGAAGACACTCATTTCCAAGTCGAATGTTTCAATTTTTAGATAGTTAGTTGGAACATTAGCGTTTAATGTCACTGCAGGCTGAAAGAAAAATGCTGTGACTGCAGAATTCTTTTGTGAGAGAAAGTTCACACATCACAGGCCATAACCACTAGCTACATTTACAGAGAAGCCTAAAGAGCTGTGCGCAGAGGACCAGCATGTTCCTATGTCAATCTGGGCTGTTTTAAATCGTTTATCTCTTTGATATCAATGTTGCAAACTTGGGATCTTGGTTGAACTATATTCGAATGAAATTGAAGCAGGTTTTAAATATTTCATTAAATAGAATATTTATTGCCATAAATCTGCCCGCATTAACAATCAGATTCAAAAATATCTTGCCTAGAGAGTGCAGAATATGTAGTCATACACTGTAAAAAGTTTAACTATTATTTACTCAATTTTTTTGGTGAAACATTTTTACACTCAAAAAAATTTAGTACATTTTAAAGCTGTGAAATCAATGAAATATACTGTGCGAATTGAGTAAATGCAAGTAAAAAAATTAAGTAAATCGAAGTAACTGCATCTGGTACATTAAGAAATAAAATTGAGTATAATTTAACATTGAAAAAACAATATTTATGAGTAATATTAACTGTTTTTATTTATAAGTAATATTAACCTCTTTTATTTCCTCTAAACCTTTGTAAAATAGTAGCCTATTTCATACAACAACCAGTATAAGTTAAATGACATTGGCCTTTATTGTCATTGAGTACAGCAATACAGCACATTTTACACTGTTTTTAACATGTATACAATATTGCGTACATTTAAACTCAAATAACAAACATTTTTGAAGTAAAAATGAAACATTTAAACATTCAGGTGTAATTCAAGTGTAATCAACCACTCTGTTCTCTTACGAGAGTACTCTCGTGTTGCGTAAGCTAGCTTACGCTACGGGAAAACTCCTTTTCTCGAGAATACTGAAGCCAAAAAATTATCCTATAATTTTCTCATATTTAAAACGCATGCTTGCACAGTGCAGACCTAGAATAGGCAGCTCGTGCGCCTATTGGCTGCTCTGCGGCAAGATGCTGCAACCTATCGGTGGACTGGGAGTGACGTCAGCACCAATAGCAGCGCGGGTGCCCGAGTGCGTCACGTCCCGCCAGAATAGGCGTGGCTTACCTCTATGTAAGCCCGGTCCAGATAGGGTGTTCTTTGATTTTTCTCCACTTCAGCGAAGTATTCACATCGCTGACTCTCCAGAGAAGCCGCGCCGTCGAAACAAGCACCTCAGCGGGACGAGCCCTCTGCACTGCAGTTGGAAGCCGCCTTCGCCGCTTCATCGCCGTACCTGCTGCGCTATCCGGCGCCCATATCCTTTTCATATTCCTTCTCTAGTATTCTAAAAGAGCAAGAGGCGTTGTTTCAAATGCCTCGAGTTTCCAAATGCGGCTCGTGTCGAGCCCCTCTCAGCGACAATGCGCGAGTCTCGCCGCGGCCGGACCGCCATTGAAAGCAGCACGCATCGCTCTCACAGCTCCCTCGACGGAGGCGGCTGGAGTAGTGAATTTCGCAGCCAACGAGCCCGTTACGTTACCCGCTCGCCTGCACACAAAAGCCGTTTTCACGGCTACCCAAAAAAAAAAAAAAAAAAAGTGTGCGCTTCCCGCCTGGGACGAAACCGCGCGTAGCTTCCTATACAAGGAAGCTACCGTGCCCCCGCATCAATAGACTGCTGTTCTAACCGCGCGTAGCTTCCTTTACGTTACAAGGAAGCTAGCGCGCCCCCGCAGAAGCAGTCACTCTGCCCCTTGTGGGACCGCGCAGTGATAAGCGCCGTTCCCAAGGGCTGCCGGAGCCTGTAGCCACAGCGACGCGCTCGCCGGAAAGCCTCCCTCGAGCCTCGCTTTTTCACCTTCCGCGCCTCCCTTCACCGACGCGCAGCTGCCGCTCGCGAGCCTCACTGCCGTCGCGTCTGAGGTTGAGGGACACGCATCAATGGACTGCTGTTCTAACCGCGGCTAGCTTCCTTTACGTTACAAGGGAGCTACCGTGGCTGCTCGCGCTACTCAAGCTTATGGTGTTTCCCCCGTGGCTCAGTGGCTAAACTCTAAACTTCCGCGCCAGAGACCCGTGTTCGATCCCGGCTCTCGCAGCATAAAAAATTTATGCAGCTCTCCTCTCTGAGCTCGCGACCAGCTTTCTTACGTACAGGAAGCGAGCGCGCGAACCGAGACGTCACCGTCGAAAGAAAGTGTGGTTTTTTGTCCCGCCGAGGCCTGACAAACTCCCTCTTCTTCTCAAACATTTTCCAGCTCCTCCTAGTACGAGCGGCCGGTAATGTCTATACTGCAGTAGTGTGCCTGTTATACACGCACGCCTGTAAACAGTGCCGACACACACACGAAAACTGTGATGACGCTCTCTCTCTCTCTCTTATCTGCTCGCGGCAACTAAAGCTTACGTTGTTTTCCCTGTGGCTCAGTGGCTAAACCCTAAGCTTTCGCGCCGGAGACCCGTGTTCGATCCCGGCTCCCGCAGCAGATAACATTTATGCAGATCCGGCTCACGCCGATGGTGTTTTAGTGTAGAAAGGTGCCCACATCTCAGTGTTCACCCCTACGTACATATAAATGTAATGAATTATTATTATTATTACACGCAAGCACGCTCGTGTTATTCACAGAGCCCACTCCCTTAAAGCGGGCAACCGCTCGAGTGTTGAACTTAGGAAATGTGTCCGCGAGTTCGCGTCCACGCCTATTTTTCTGCCCGCTCTATCACTAAAGACTCACGGCTGGACCACAGTCAAAGTTTATTTCCCTGTCAGTCCCTTCAAAAAGGCTACTGCAGTGGTCCATTTAGCAGCCAACGAGCCGGTTCATTTACCCTCTCGCCTGCACACATACGCCGTTTTCACGGCGACCCAGTGAAATCTCAAAGGAGTATACTGTCTGGTTATCCGGCTCACGCCGTTGGTGTTTAAGTGTAGTGCAGGTGCCCACGCCCCAGTGTTCACCCCTACACACAAGCACATCAAATCTCGTGTCACTCACAGAGCACACTCTCATAAAGCGCAGAGAAGCCGCTCGAGTGTTGAATATAAGAAATGTGTCCACAGGTCCGTGCCCACTATCTGGCCACTCTGTTACACGTTCAAATAAAACAGGTTATGAATGTAAGTCTCGTGCCCGCCGGAGAGCGTTCACGTTTACTAACACACACCTCCCCCGGGCGCCGCCCGCGTGTTAAAACGAAACACAGGGCATTGATATGACGCTCCCTATCCGTTATGATCGGGGCGTCACATACACTTGCAAGTCTCGTGCCCGCGCACACGCGCTCACGCTTACAGAAAGCTTTTCCGCCCAAAGCGCTGCTCGCGCGTCAAAAAGTGAGAATAAAATGCTCCCCATCCCTTATGATTGGGACTCCTCACATAAATCAGCCGGTCTCGGCTTTCAGTGAGCAGCCATTGCCCAGAGCTCTCGGCTCCGGTTCAGTTTCACAAGCCCGCAAACGGCGGCGATCTGAACCCGGAGGCCATTCGCCCCCTAGCGGCTCACATAGCTGCGTGGGAAATTATCCCAGGGATTTCAGAATGGGTTCTCAGCACAATAAAGCAGGGCTATACACTTCAATTCATTCGCCCTCCCCCGCGCTTTCGAGCCCGGTCCGCGACGATAGTGAATGCGGAAGTAGCACACCTACTTCACGCAGAAATAGCAATACTGCTGTGCAAAGGGGCTATAGAAAAAGTACCGCCTTCTCTTAGCGAGTCAGGCTTTTACAGCCGATATTTTCTTGTACCCAAGAAGAACGGAGCTTTCAGGCCCATCCTAGATCTGAGACATTTGAACAAAGTGCTTGCAAAAGACCATTCAAATGCTTACAACCAGGAAAATCCTCGCGCACGTTTGCCCGAGGGACTGGTTTATTTCTCTAGATCTGGAGGATGCCTATTTTCTGTTTCAGATATCACCCCGTCACAGGCAATTTTTGAGATTCGCCTTCGACGGTCAGGTATATCAATACACCGTCCTGTCGCTCGGCCTGTCTCTAGCACCCCATACATTTACGAAGTGCATGGACGCAGCGCTCGCCCCCTGAGAACTCAGGGGCTGCGAATAATGAACTATCTGGACGACTGGCTGATATTGGCTGTGTTCGCCACCTAGCCGCGTTTTTCCAGAAGGGCAGCTTTCTCCCTTTGAAAACGTTTCAACGGATGCTGGGCTGTATGGCATCAGCTGCAGCGGTGCTCCAGCTGGGCCTATTGCGCATGCGCCCGCTCCATCACTGGTTGAATGCTTGCGCGTCTCGCCGAGCCTGGTTTTCTGGCGGCCAAAAAATCAGAGTGACTCAGACCTGCATAGCGGCTCTGCAGCCCTGGTTAGTAGCCGACTGGTACCAGCAGGGAGTGACGATGGGAACCATCTCTTATTGGAAAGTAGTTTCGACAGATGTGTCCAACTCGAGTTGGGGCGCGCTGTTCGAAGGCAGACCGGCCTTTGGCCAGTGGTCAGACCAAGAGAAGTGTTTTCACATAAACTGTCTTGAGATGATAGCGGTCGAAAATGCGCTGAAGCGCTTCCTCCCGTTCATACAGGACCAACACGTTCTCGTTCGCTCGGACAACATGTCGGTGGTTTCCTATGTAAACCGTCAGGGTGGTGTCAGATCCAGGAACCCCTGCAATCTGACGGAACGCATCCTTGTTTGGTCCCAGGTGCACCTGTGCTCGCTGAGGGCGGCGCATGTGCCTGGCCATTCGAATGACGGTCCAGACAAACTGTCCAGGGACAACGTTCCCCTGGGGGAATGGTCCCTGCACCCCCAAACGGTCCAGAAACTGTGGCGCCTATTCGGCAGAGCGGAAGTCGGCCTATTTGCGTCAAAAGACAATGCTCATTGCCCGATGTTCCCTTTGAAGAACCAGGATACCCTGGCCCAGGTCTGGCCCAGCCTCCCTCTGTATGCTTTCCCTCCGGTCTCTCTGTTACCACAGGTAATCAAGAGAGTCAGGGAAACGCGCCACTCGGTGCTCCTCATAGCTCCGCACTGAGAGAATCAGAATTGGTTTCCGGAACTAGCACGGCTGTCACATGCAGCTACGTGGCCTATTCCGGTGAGGGCAGATCTCCTCTCTCTGGCTCGCGGCTCGATCTGGCATCCCCATCCAGAGCGCTGGTCTCTGCACGCATGATTGATCAACGGGTACTCATTACCCTGCCAGAAAGAGTGATGAGCACGATCACGCAGTCTAGAGCTCCTTCCACGGGACGGCTCTACGCGTCTAAATGGTCAGTGTTCTCCAAGTGGTGCACCGACAGAGATCTGGACGCACGGTCGTGTGAGGTTGTGCATTTGCTCACTTTCCTACCAGAGCTGATGGATAAGGGGAGGTCCCCATCCACGCTCAAAGTTTATGTAGTGGCCGTGGCGGCGTTCGCAGAATCGACGCACGGTCAGTCACCGGGAAGACATGAGCTGGTCATCCGCTTCCTTAGGGGAGCTAGAAGGATGAATCCGCCGCGCCCCCTGTCGGTTCGTATGCGGCCTCTGCAGTGCTTCGGTTGGGTCTGCTGCGCATGCACCCCCTCCAGCGCTGGCTGAAAACACGAGTCCCGCGACGAGCTCTCTGTGAGAGCGTCATGTTTGGAATTTGGGCCTAATGATTCTAAAGTTACGCTCAAACCAATACACGGTTATGTCCCCAAAGTGCTCTCTACTCCGTTCAGAGCGCAAGTCATTCCCTGTCGGCCCTTCCGGGAACCGACAGTGACAGCGATGTAAACTTCCTTTGCCCGGTCAGGGCTTTAAGAGTTTACGTTCAACAAAACGCTGCCTTCAGGCAGTCAGAACAGCTGTTCGTTTCGTTTGGTGGCCGCACTAAGGGGCTAGCTACCTCGAAACAGAGCATTTCCAGATGGATAGTTGATGCTATCGCCTTGGCTTACAAGTCTAAAGGCCTTCAATGCCCTTTAGGTGTTCGAGCCCATTCCACTAGAAGTATGGCCTCATCATGGGCTTGGACTAGTGGTGTTTCACTCCATGATATTTGTAGAGCGGCAGGCTGGGCCTCTCTGTCTACATTTATAAGGTTTTATAACCTGGAGGTCCCTGCTTTGCAGGCCAAAGTGTTATCTGTATGAGATTGTCATACACGCTGACTGTTATACTGTGTTATGCACTCCCTTATACATATGAGGCGTCACCATATGGTCAATATGTGTTAGGGCTCACTTTGTGTCGGCCCACATATCTTCACTATTATGTGTTCCCCGGGCACTGGCCCTTGGACTCAATGTGAATGGTCTCAGCATACACGGCGCTTTAAACTGGGTTCCCGTAGCGTAAGCTAGCTTACGCAACACGAGAGTACTCTCGTAAGAGAACGACACTCGGTTACTAACGTAACCTCGGTTCTCTCTAGAAGAGGGAACGAGTGTTGCGTAACCCGGCCGTGTTAATGCTGCGTTCTTATTTCGCTTCAGTGTGAAAAACCAAAGAACACCCTATCTGGACCGGGCTTACATAGAGGTAAGCCACGCCTATTCTGGCGGGACGTGACGCACTCGGGCACCCGCGCTGCTATTGGTGCTGACGTCACTCCCAGTCCACCGATAGGTTGCAGCATCTTGCCGCAGAGCAGCCAATAGGCGCACGAGCTGCCTATTCTAGGTCTGCACTGTGCAAGCATGCGTTTTAAATATGAGAAAATTATAGGATAATTTTTTGGCTTCAGTATTCTCGAGAAAAGGAGTTTTCCCGTAGCGTAAGCTAGCTTACGCAACACTCGTTCCCTCTTCTAGAGAGAACCGAGGTTACGTTAGTAACCGAGTGTCGTTATCCAATGTCCACCGGATCAGCGCTGGTTTTCGTCCCGGAGACGGACTCGCGCTCTGCGGGTGAACTTCGAACTTTAGACCGCTGTCCTGAATACCGTCCCACTCATAGCCGAAAGATACTGCGAGCGACTGACTCCATAACCTGCCAATAAACAAACAGTGACAGTTCTGAGGACATTTTATCATCCAAATGAATTTTATTCATTATCATTATATGCAAGGCGTTTCAATCACGCGAAAAGACCATAACGTTACTGTAAGACAGGCGCGACTCTGTTTAGGTGTCGAATTACGCCTCTGTATGTTGTTTTGTATTAAATAAAATGATTTAAAGCACAGTAATGATTGTATAGATAAGATAATATATACACAAACCTGAATTTCACAGAGGAAATGCACCAAATCTGCGACGCTGAGAAGAGAGATGTTGTACTGGAGACCGGAGAGTTCAAACAGCCCGCGCTCACTCAACCAACCGTTGAGTTGTCGTCACGTCAGAGGGTGGGGGAGGGGTGCATTGTTTTAATTGAGTAAACTTACTAAATTTCTTAAGAGAGTGAAATATATTAATAATATTGATTTGAATTAAGTAATATTTTTTTGTTTCTTGAAACAGATCAGTTTAATGAAACATTCTCATATTTTTTTATAGAAATTTCACAAATATATTAAGTGTATTATAAAGAAATAATTGGTTAGTCAAATACTAAATAATTTTATTGAAAAAAAACTTAAATATATCTGTAAATTCTAGATAAAATTAACTGTTGGATTTTTACTAAATTATTTTGGTATGTTTAACTCAAACAATCAAGTTAACGATATTCAGAGATTTTATTAAGTTAATAAAGTTAAATATTTCTGTAATATTTACTAAGCCACAGAATTATTTTTTACAGTGTATTCACTGGATTTGGATTGGTGAAAAGCTATGCCGTTTTTAAAAAACTGCATGGTATTTTACATGAATCAAGTCTTAGCTGAAGTAAATCAAGTCTTGGCTGAAGTAAAAATAATAATTTGATTTGCAACTGTAATTTAAAACAACTGAAAGAAACTTGAACAAATTGCATTGAATAACAAAATATAAAAAGAACATTATTTTTTTGTCATTCTGAGAAAAATAACTTCTTGAAAAGGATATCAAATGTCAAGGTATTTATGCAAAACCAAGATTTGTAATGACCTCAACAAAACATGGAAAAAGTATCAAAAAAGTTACAAATTTCACACTTCAAACGCCCTCATATAAAAAAAATGACAATAACGATAAATGAAGTATTAAGTATATATTTTAATATTAATAATTATAATAAGAAATTACCACTATAGTATAATGAAATATTTGTGATTTATTTGACCAAAAACAAACAAAACCAAAAAACACAAGTGAATGTAAATGGTGCAAAATGGTACTTTGAAAGGCTGTCAATGTAATAAGATGCTTTTTGCAGCCAGATTGTGTAGTTAAGACATTTACCAGCAGGGGCTAACTGTCACTGGGACAAACAGTGACCCCTTGATATTTGCAAATTAAAGTTGCAAGTGGAAAAAATAAGTTACAGTGGAACTTTACACTGGGTGCACTTTTTCTGAATTACAAATTATTTCAGAGCATTCTCCATAAAGTCTGCCATTAAAATATGAGCTCGTTCCTCTCTCCTGCAGGGTGTTTATTTGAATCTGAGAGAATGACTTAAATAACTTTGGCATATGGCTGCTGTGTTTGGTCTCTGCCAAATACATCCAAGAGACACTAACACGTCAAGCAGTCCATCCATCTGTTAAATATTGCGTGGCGGTAAGCCTGCTGGAACAGTCTATCACACTGTGAAACAATTCAATGATTTCATAACGTCCTGCTGTAATTTCCCCCCTGCAGAGCATCAGTGTGTTCTGGGACTAGAAAAACAGATCTGTGAATCATCTCATTACATGTTTTAATCAAAGGAATTGTGGAAAGTATTGTTATTCATGAGTGATTATGAGTAAGTTGAAATTACAGACACAATCAGCTAAACAATGTTTATAAATCTTTAAAATTGTCAAAAAAGTAACATGAGACTTGATTACAGCATGTGCTAACATAGAGCCAACTGAGTGGATGGGGATTATTTGGAATCCATGATTGATAAGGGCCAATGGATCGATATTGGGAGGACACCGGGGTTTCGAGAAGTGTCATGGGATTTTTAATGACCACAGAGTCATTAAAGAATTAGTTCACTTTAAAAAAAACTTTTGCTGATAATTTACTCACCCCCATGTTATCCAAGATGTCCATGTCTTTTGAATAAAAAAGTTTACGTTTTATAAGCACAAATGCTCGCCTTGCTCTGTTCTGTGATGACTCTGTTCTAGTGATGGGTCATTCATGAACGATCCGTTCATTGCTTGTGTCACGTGACAAATGAGCGAAAGACTCAGAAGGTAAATTAATTGGTAAATCATGCTAGATTCATGGTAAATCATACTGGAACATGGTAAATCATGAAAAAGCACACTAAATGTGGTATATCATGGTAAATCATGCTAAAACATGGTCTATTCAATCTATGATGTCAGTGGTTAAATGCTTGCTAAATAAAACTTAATGTCTTTTGATGCTTTTGTGCCTTAACTGCCTTAACTGCTTGAACACCGCTAAATGCTGCTTGCAGCTTTAATTATTTATGTTCCCTGCAAATTATTTTTGACTTCATTATAATGGTTTCTTTATTCAAAATATGATCAAGATTGCATAGGTGGATGTGTTCGGGGAATTTGGTGGTTAGAAGTATAACGTTTAAAGCCACTTGAATGAACGAAATGACTCGAAAAAAGATTTGTTCATTTTGTCTCAACGTAATTGCGTATTACGTGACGTCACGAACGTGCATCACAGAACAGAGCAAGGCTGAGCATTTGTGCTTATAAATTTTTAATGTATTTTTTAAATGACCGATCGTTTCGCTAGATAAGACCCTTATTCATCGTCTGGTGTCGTTTAAATCCCTTTGAAGCTGCACTGAAACCGCGTGGGTCCCGTTGAAGTCGTTTTGAGAAAAATCCTGGAATGTTTTCATCAAAACCTTAATTTCTTTTCGACTGAAGAAAGAAAGACATGGACATCTTGAATGACATGGGTAAATTATCAGCAAAGGTTTTTTTAAAAGTGAAATAATCCTTTAAGTCAGGACCTCGATTAATTTGTCTCATCCGAAGGACAGTGCTTGTTACAGTATTGTGTCCCCATCATCACTATACATAGCACCCCCTGCTGTCCTCACTAACACCTCTTCCAGCATAGACCTAGTTTTTTCAGGTGGTCTCCCATCCAGGTACTGACCAAGCTCAACCCTGCTTAGCTTCAGTGAGCTTGGACTACAGGGTGATATGGCCTTGGCACCATAGCATCGAAAATCTGGTTTGCATTACGATCGAAAAATTATCGAAATATCTTGCTAAAGTTATGTAAAGTCAAAATTTTCGGTTTACAGAGAGTAGAACAAACAAAAGACCCTTGACATTAAGTGTTGCTGGCATTGTCCACAAATAACTCTTTTTACCGTTTTTTTACATGCACCTTGCTGATCATGTGCAGTTTCACCAGAACAATTACAGAACAGACAGCAGAGAGGAGACTGGACTCATGACTGTTATATACGCGTGATATGCATAATCTGAAAAAGAGTTATAAACCACAGAAAAGAACTCAATGCTGTACTCGCACGCACAGAAAACCACCTCTCGGACAGCGCAAAATCCCAGAATTTCAGTTCTCTTCCGCAGCTTAAATGGCCAAACACACAAATGTCTCAAAATGCTGTCTTGGTGAGTATTACATAAACAGTCGGATTTGTCTTGAGTGAAAATAAACAGCTGAGAAAGAAAACATGCGTATAACAACAATTGGATCTGTGCATTAGCTCTTAAAGTGACAGCAGCCTAATAAACTGCTGCCATGCTGTTATTATTGTTAATCAATCAATGTTCTTAACTGAATAATTTTATAGCTTTAATGAGAATCAGTGTTTATTTAATTCATACAGTGAATTTTTACATTTGATTATTCATTTTCTAATTGTACATTATCGCATTATTTCACAAGTTATCGCATATCGCACATTTTCCTTCAATATCATGCAGCCCAAGTTAGCATCTAAATTTTGCATCTAATAGCATCTAAAAATGTGGTTGTTGGAAATGGAGAAGCTGGTTTTAGTCATGCACCTTGTTATATGTGATGATGATTTAGAATCTCTCTCTCTCGGGCTCACCTAATAAGGCTAATAAAACACAGGCACCTTTTAGTCTGTATAGTCTCCCTAGACAGACGCAAAACAACGCTATGTCCAAACAAGTGCGTCAGTCATAAATATAGCCTAAAACTGCCAGCTTTGAGATTTGCTGAAACAAAAAACACACAGCGTGTGAATGGCTGAACATGCAGTACCAAGAGGTGTTTAGAGGTGAAAGAAGAGACATAGGAACTGACATTCATTAACACAAGTCTCCGACACTTTTTTTCCCCATTGAGTAAGGCTTATAAAGCTCGGGGACTGTGACGAGAGCCTGAGAGAGGCCATGCTTGAAGTCACCTTGATCAAGGGCACCAGATGACATGCAAGTCTTCATTAAGATTCTCATCAGCTCTATGTTTCATTCTGCTCTCTCAGCTAAACTGTCCTCTGAAGCAGATCTCTTCTTACTCACTTTAAATGCCACAAATATACTTAGGGCGCTTACAAACAGACTGTAACAGGAAACACACCACCAAAAATAATGATGGATTCTGTTTGCGTTTGTTAGGTTCAGTCGAGCGAGTAAACACTTAGATAACAGATCAGATATTATTAGAGGAAAGCAGAGACTGCAGTCTCAGAGCCAATACAGCAGGTGAGGTGTGAGATTCATCCCATCCATATTAATGAATTCAAACTTATTTATTTTCAAATAAATAATAAACAGATGGTGGGGCACTGAAGCGTGCCCTGTTTTAGCAAAGCTGCAACAGTATAGAATAATCTTATAGAACAAAAGATGGATGATGGAAAATGTTAATAGTGGTGCTCGCAAGACATTGTTTTCACTTGTACTATAAGCAATTGGATTTATTATGAGCATTATTAAAGTCCTCAAAAGTTTTCTAAAGAAAGGCTTTTTGAAAGGGGAAAAAAATACATCCACTAGTTTCACATGGATCATTCCTTGTCGCGGCCATTTTATCCACGAGAGACAGATTCAGCTGAGATAATTGTTTTTCAGTCCACTATTAAGGTCATCTACAAAGATCAAAGGTGCCAAACGCATCTCAGAGGAGAGCAAACGCAATCCAACTCGCAGTCAATCTTGACCTTCTGTATGTGACTTTTAGCTGCAACTATTATTAAAGAGTGAAAGAGAGCGAGCATGCATTATTTATACTGCTCCAGTCACTCTGACAGTAGTCCTTTTACAAGAGAGAATCCATCAATATTGTTGCTTTTTATCATGTCCCTGGAAGAACGTTATTGATGTCAGGAACATCGGCAGAAGAAACACTGTCCTGGAATTGAGCGTTATGGTACTCAAAAGGCCTGAGGTTTATTAAACTGCATGATAGGTTCGTCCTGAACTCCCCTCGGAAAATATGCGTGACGTTTCCCAGGTCACAAACATCATTCAATCCACCAAACAATATCTGATCCACAAAGTATCTCATCCACTAAAACTTCATGCAGTCATATGGTATAATCCATCCATCCATCCATCCATCAATTTAATTCAGCAAATTTGATTTACTGGTCAAAGATTTTGAATGATTGAGATATATATATATATATATAAAAAAAAACAAATTTTTGAAAAGCAAACTCTCATGCTCACCAAGGCTGCATTTATTGATCATACAGTAAAACAATACTATTATGAAATACAATTAGCCTACACATTTTAAAAGCTGTTTTATACTTGAATATATAATTTATTCCTGTGACAAAGCTGAATTTTTAGCATCATTACTCCAGTCTTCAGTGTCATATGATCCTTCAGAAATCATTCTAATATACTGATTTGTTGCTCAACAAACATTTCTTATTATTATCAGTGTTGAAAACTGTTTTTGCTACTTAATATTGTTCTGGATTTTAAAATATATTTAAATAGAAATACATGCAGACTTGGTGGGATGTCTTTCAAAAACAAAGAAAAATCATAATTAGCTTTTGAAAGATATTAAACACGCACGCACGCATGCACGCACGCACACACACACACACACACACACACACACACACACACACACACACACACACACACACACACACACACACACACACACACACACACACACACACACACACACACACACACACACACACACACAGGTATGCATCTCTGTAAGCATACTATATGCTAAGAAAATGAATATTCCTCTAATCTGCTGAAGATGTGAAGGGAAGAAATGTTTGGAGGCACATGAACAATAGAGCCACCTACAAACCAGCTGAAGATTAAAGCAATTCCTCCAACGGCTCTTATGAAAAGGAATCTTAGCATCCCAAACATGGCTAAAGGATCTTGACACTAACACTGCGAAGGATTGAGCATGCTAAGAGTCTAAGCTATATATATATATATTTTTTTTTTTTGGGGGGGGGGTGTAACAATCCTCATGTCACGATACACCAACGATACAACATTATTGCAATACTCTAAGACATATGATAAAAGGTTAACAACAAGTGTACTCTTAAGTAAAAAGCTAAATTTGGTATTACATTGTGGGTGTAAATGAATCCACGGGACAATACTGACAATAGAATAAAAATATTGATGATTCTGAAGCTGGAAATACAGAATTATTTTAGACGAATATATACGACATTTGGCATTATCAGGACCCAGAAATATTCCCCCATTGCCTTATTATACATTATGCTTAATGTAGTACTGACCCTAAAACTCTGTAAACTTTATTTTTTTCACGTACAGAAATTTTCATTTTGGGTGAACTATACAATACATACGATATGTATTGTGTATAGTTCACTATCCACGATACATATTGTTGCATTTTTGTATTGCGATATATTGTGACACTCCTCTCTCTCTCTCTCACACACACACACACACACACACACACACACACACACACACACACACACACACACACACACACACACACACACACACACACACACACACACACACACACACACACACACACAGATTAAAGGAATAGTTTACACAACTTTAAAATGTCATCACCTTCAGAATACAAATGAATATCATTTAAATGAAATCTGTCACTCACTTGACAGCTATGCAACTACCACTTTGAAGCCCCAGAAAGGTAGTAAAGACATAATTAAAGTAATCCATGTGACTTGAGTGGTTTAACCTCAATTTTATGAAGCGATCCAAGTACTTTATTTGCAAAATATTAATCTCAGTGTTCACGAGAGCACCACAACGTATTCATGTTGTATTGACCCGAGAACAGGCATGTGAACGCACGATGGAGATACATTTTTTTGTAAATAAACTGATAAAAAAATAATAGGTTAAACCACTCGAGTCACATGATTACTTTAATGATGTCTTTACTATCTTTCTGGGGCTTGTAAGACTGGAGAAACTGGAAACTGGAAGAGAGGGCAACTCTGAGAAAACAAAGGAAATCAACATTTGAACTCTTGAGAAACTAGCATCCCCGAGTCAATCACCTCCCCCATGTTATCCCTCTCTCTCATGCTGAGATCACCTGAAATTCAAACAAGAATCTATATAGTTTAATGTGAACAATTATCATACAGTATGACACATGTTTGGTATAATTTGAAATATCTCAGTGCGACTGGTCCAAAGGTCTCATTCACAAAGAAGTAAACCAAAAGGTAATAAAGTTTATAAGAGTTTAGAAATAACTTGCACACAGAGGAGGGTGTGTTTTTCCAGGCAAATGGTCTCCTGCTCTCAGAAGGTGTAAACTCAATCAAATTCCCTTTGTTAGCAAACGGTTCCATGTAAATCAAGTCTGTATATATAAGGAAGTTCAATATAATGAAATGCAACGAGAGGTTCGGTGCGGTTCTGTAACCCAGACCAGCCCGTGATGCGAAGTGTAAGCAAAACACTTCCCGCTGATCGGATTCGGAAAACCTCCATTGGGCCGATTGAGCCGGGCTTACAGGCTTGAAAGTGGTAGTTGCGTATCTGTCAATGGAGGGACAGAAAGCTCTCAGATTTCATCAAAAAGATCTTAGTTTGTGTTCCGAAGATGAACGAAAGTCTTACGGTTTGGAACGACATGAGGGTGAGTAATTCATGACAGAATTAAATTTTTTGGGTAACCCTTTAAAGGGGTCATTGGATGCTCATTTACCACAAGTTGGAACGATTATTTAGGGTCTTCATGTAAAGTCAGACCTGCAAACTCCTCATAGTAAAAAAGGTGACAGTGTCGCCTTGGGGGAGATGATTGGATACCCGGTTAACGATAAGCCTAGCTAACGTTACAGGGATATTCCACCATTTGGGGAATTAAGCTCATTTTCCACCTCCCCTCGAGTAAAACAATAGTTTTTTACCGTTTAGGAAACCATTCATACCATTTTTAGCATAGCTTAACGTAATTTATAGGTATGACGACAATACTAGGGGTGGGTACACAGAAGTCACGGTTCGGTTTCGGTACAATTGAGTGAAAAGCAAAACAAAAATATAGATAGCATTTTTTTCATTGTCTTAAGCCTTGTATTTTTTAAATGAGTTTTATTAATAAAGGCTTAGAACCAGTTTATTTGTAGTGCACTGACAATAGTTTTATAAAATTAGTTTATTAATAAAAATTAATAAAAAGACAAAAAGACCTTGAGATATGTTTGGTAATTGTACCTAAATGAATTTAAAATTAATTTGCTATATTTCATATATATCAATATATTTGTTTTCCTTAATTTTAATTAACCCTAACTTTATTCTCATCTGAATTATAAATAATTGATTTCCGTATAAAATAATACTACCATTAAAAACACATTTGATTTTCTTTTTTAAGCAATGTAGAATGTGTAACTTAAAAATAAACAGATTAGTGCTCCTACACCGAGGACAAAAAATGAAAACCAATGAGATATGATGAATGTCCAAAAGATGGAACCCACAGACTGTTTTTAAATGGGGTTGGATAAATATGTTTTGCTTTAAAAACTGTGTGTGTGTGTATGTGTGTGTGTGTGTGTGTTGTGTGTGTGTGTGTGTGTGTGTGTGTGTGTGTGTGTGTGTGTGTGTGTGCGCTTGTTTTTGTGATATATGAGGACACAAATGTGATGCGATCTGGGAAAACGAGATGGTCCTCACTGCAGAACATGAAATCCACGGGGAGGAGTCGGATCTAGATCCAACTCCTCCCACCTTACATACCTAAACCTACCCAGCTCCACCCCTTATCCCTAAACCCACCCCTAAACCTACCCAGCTCCACCCCTTATCCCTAAACCCACCCCTAAACCTACCCAACCCCACCCCTTAATCTGGATCCGACTCCGCCCCCCGGATCTCGTGTACTGCAATGAGGTGCTACTGGGGAAAACCCGTCGGATGTCGCGCTTGTACATTTTCAGTAAAGTCTAAAAATAGATTGAATGTCAGTTTATTGTCAAATTTGGGTTTTCAATAAATTATTATTCTATAACACCTTGTTTATCATCTCTGAATATATCTAGTGAAAATTCACTAGATTAGTGCAGAAAAATAGCGATTTATAGTGGCAAGCTGAAAAGACGTGTCTTTCTCTTTAAGAACACGCACGGAGCGGAGGTGCAAAAAAACAACAACGGCTATTTAGTTCTCCTTCTCTTAACACTACAAAGACAGTTTCTCCTATCAAAATAAACCACATAACAGAATAAAGGTCCCGCCAGTCCTGTGTAAACTACAACGGCACGCAAGTTTTTATTTATTTATTTTTATCCAGCGTTATGTGATGCGGAGCACAAGAGAACAACAGAGTCTGAAGCTGCTCGTTTAAAAGACCTTGCTCGCCTCTCAATCGTCCAATTTCAAAACGGTATTTACAGGATGAATTTTGAGTTTGTAAGCTTTCGAATGATACCTAATCTATGATGATTACTAAAATATGTGATATGAAAAAAAGGCAATAAAAAAAGAGCGCCCGTCGTCCCGCTAGCAGGACGTGACAGTTAACCTGTTTTTCTCAAAATTCCATTTCTGAAAATCACAGCGATCAGCCAACTTCAGATAACCATAACTTTTGTTACAGACAATCTATAAAATAAATAAAAACAGATTTGGAAAGGGCTTGAACCAAGCTTTAATATGATCGCAAAACCTGTAATATGTCAAATTTCACCATGTGGTGGGTTTTCCCAGATCGCATCACAAATGTGTATAATGACATGCATATTACACTGGTATTACAACTAACACGTGAAATATGAGGACATTGCATGCGTCCTCATATTTCAAACAGCTTAAAAAACATAAAAAACAATGTTTTTTTAAAAATGTGTGTGTGTGTGACAGTTGTAGGTTACAGTTTGATAAGAGTTTAAGTGTGACAAAAGCACAATGTTGTATTTGATTGCGAGTGTACACAAATAAGTAAACACTTTGCATTTTGAAGGATGTCATTGTCCTGTATGAACCAAATGATGGAGTATGTTTTTGTTTCCACTGTTTGATCGTGATCGCGCCTCTCTCTCTCTCTCTCTCTCTCTCTCTCTCTCTCTCTCTCTCTCTCTCTCTCTCTCTCGACATCGCAGCCTGTTCATTATGCTGCGTTCACACCAAACGTGAATAGAGCTAAATTTATCGCTATCTAGAGTTTGATTTATTTTTATGTCGTGTATTCTCAGTGCAAATTCGTGCACCGAACCGTGACGCCTGTACGCATAAAAAAATGATATCGCATAAAAAGCGGTAGCTAACGTTAATTGAATCAAGCAAACAAATAGCTTTTGTTTTTGCTCCAAAATGCTTGACTTACCTCGAATTTCACATAAGATTCCTACACGTTATGAGTTTCTATCAGACTCGCGTGTTTTTTTTTTTTTTTTTCAGGATTCTTGGCAAATGGCAATAAATATCTTTCTGATTAGATTTTAAAATAGATATTTAATTCATGGTATGAACAATTTAGCAGATTATTTTTTTAAAGGCAATTAAAAAAAATCTAAACACATTGTAAATGTTAAAAATGTATTGCTAAAACCCATTACAAAGACTGTAAACTGTGAAGTAGCCTACTGAATTGTGGAGTTAGACGGTTAAACAGTTTTGCACCATTGGTGTGTTCAGGATTTTTTGGACGGGGCTAAAACAGGGCTCGATGACGCAGTGGAGGAGCCCCTGAGGCTGGCTCGTGGCTCGCACATTGCGCATCAGTTGACGGGCTTTGGTTATGGATTTGCCGCAGTTAGATTAGAACACTTAAATAGCATGGTGTTACACACTCCTCTACAGTCGCTGGCGGTATGCACCTACAAGTTGGTTACAACTTACAATCCGGCATTAATCAAGAGAAGAAGAAGATTGCCGAAGTTACTACAGGCTACAGTTTGCTAGCTAGCAAAGTCATCGACTACCGTCGTTTAAGTAAGTATATGTTTCCCTTTTGTGTAACGCAATATTATGTTTACATTGTTTTAGTTAATATTTTTTAAATATCCAAGTTAGTAATCTTTGTTTTTGCAGTATGCTGCTAGTCCAGTAGCTAGAGTGGCTAACGTTAGCAAGTGTTAGCTAACACATGCTGTTTTGCCTTTGTCACAGGGCACACTGAGGTTAAGCAATGTTGCTAGTAATACACTGGGCGAGCTAAACAGTTGGAGCACAACATTTTGGAGCACTGGGCGAGCAAACATCTTCAACATTGTCCCAACTTGCTTCACCTGCTCTCGAAGTGAGCCGCTGTCATCTGAAGCTACAAAATAAAAAGCATATGGTAATTTTGGACGCACACAGCGCGAGCAAACATCTTCAACATTGTCCCAACTTGCTTCACCTGCTCTCGAAGTGAGCCGCTGTCATCTGAAGCTACAAAATAAAAAGCATATGGTAATTTCTCACCTGCTGATGCATTGCTTTCTCTCAGGGTTGTTTTTCATTCTGGAGTCTCTGGAAATCTACATAAAAAAAAAAAAAAAAATAATAAAAAAATAATAATAATAATAATAATAATAATAATAATAATAATAATAATATATATATATATATATATATATATATATATATATATATATATATATATATATATATATATATACACACACACACAACTAAAGGCACTATTTTCAATACTGTTAAAACACTGGACACTAAGACATAGGCCTAGAATATACCTTCATAGCGGAAAACTTCATGCTGTACACGAGGTGCCAGGGGAGTCCAAGGGCCAATAACTGAGCGATGACTTTCTCCCATTGTTTATTCAGGCACACAAGGAAGTTTTCAAATGGGAAGCATGAAGATGTTATCAAGGACACCATGCGTTTTGGCATCTTGTATGAGGTGCACCAAACCAATCCATGCATGTTGTATGTCACATGTTCTTTTCCATAAAGCTTGCTGCAGTGATCAAGAGAACCAATATTAACCACTGTAGCTACATTGTGAAATAAACTAGCAGCATACTTGTTCGGACAGACAAAATAATTTATTACACAACTTATATACATTATTATGTTATGTTTTGTTAGAAAAAAACTTACGTTATACGTCCATTCAACTATTTTTATCTTGACAGTTTAAACATCAAACAACACTAGAACAATACATGAATTCAATTACTTACTCGTTTTTTCAGCTGAATGATTCCTCTCGAAAGCGATGTTCTGACTGCGTCTGCA
Source organism: Chrosomus eos (assembly GCA_036326025.1). Lineage (NCBI taxonomy): Eukaryota > Metazoa > Chordata > Actinopteri > Cypriniformes > Leuciscidae > Chrosomus > Chrosomus eos. The sequence goes on from CM070841.1 coordinate 23,021,630, forward strand.
GGATCCTCCTCAGGATTTAAATTAACCGCCAAAACCTTTTTTCCGGCGGCTGAGTTCCTTAATTCTAGTAGTGGCCCGCTTGTGACAAAACGAACTCGGGCCGATGGTATATACACGCAGCTACAACGAGTATGGACCTGACACCAGTACAACTGCTTTCAGCCGATACTGGCCCATACAGAAAAAGCCGTCAGTCAGCCAGATGCGTTATGCACAGTCGGCACAGATCTGGCCCATTATCTGTTCACCGATGCCGACAGTGAGCCGACAGTGACGCATTTCAGCCGGAATCGGCCCAACTGTGCTTGCTATCTGGGCTGGTTTTCACCCAGGCGGCCCGGCAGACTCGCGTGGTTGAGGCTGTGTGCTTCAAGAATCAAGATTCTGACGCAAGTGCTAAGATTCCGATTGGCCAAGAGAAAAAGTGCTAAGATCCCGATGGCCCTGAGAAATGTCAAATATAAGAATTATCCAATAATGTTTCTCAATTCTAGCCTGCATGGCATGCAGATGAAGGGCGGGCAGCATGCAGCATGCAGCATACACCCCCCCCCCCCTCCCCCCAATAAAAAACTCTCCGGTTCTACGCGATTCACGTAAATGATCCAATTGCCCAAGAAAACGGCGATTTTCGCCGAAAAGCGACAAGTTTGCAGGTCTGTTTGTAACATACCGGTACTTTGGTTAAAATTCCTTAGTGGTTGTGTAAAACAATACCCTTTTTACCTCCTCAAAAACAGATCTGTTCACAGCGACCCATTTCAGTGCATGTCTCTTTAAATGATAATGAGCAACTGCTCACCCCACCCCTCTCTTGGGTGGGGCATGTGGACACAAGACAGTAAAGTGCTGCCTTAGCTGAGGGCGGAAATATGCTATGGTCGTGGGCGGAGCGTGAGCAATATGAACACTCCTCAGAAAATCCAAACAGCTTGATTAGGCTTTTTGAGGATTAAAAAAAAGGAGTGAATGGATTTTCTTTATTGTATGGTGGTTGTGTCCACACACTGGAAAGACACGTTTATATGTAAACACCATATAAAAGTGAACTTAGCATCACCTTCCTGAGGCAGTATCACCTCAGAGAAAAATATCCAAATGCATATCTTATCTCTGAGCTTGATGTAGATATGGCATTTCGGCAAACGTACATCATGTTTAAACCTTTTACCAGCTCCCAGCTTAACAAATCACATATTTCACATATATTCACATATAGTTCTGCAAAGTTGAGGAGCAATGGAAAGGTATAAACATCAGACACCAGCTCTGATGCTGAAACTCTCAAAGCACAACCACTGAAGAACAAACCACCTGCATTCAATCTAAACTCCCAACACAGGGACCACATAAGTCATTAAAAAAGGAAACAGAAGGGTTTTGAATACAAAATTGGAGAAATAAACTCAATAGAACATCTGTCAGCTTGTGTAATTTAGACCAAAGCATGTGTCTCGCCTGTAACTACGAGAGCTCAGTCATGCTTCAGTCATGTCAAGCTGCCTGCGCTGTTCTTCTGTCAGAAAGCGGTTTGCTCACCATGACAACCGCATGAAAGCTGGAGTAGCCCACCGGCGAAGACAGCCGTCACACGAAGTATTGACATTTTTCTCATTAGAAAACACATCCAGTGCTGCTGGTGATATGAGAATCCGAGGAAAGGTTTTTGATAGATAGATAGATTTACTAATGAGGAATCTTTTCTCTGTTAATAGAAATGGCAGGTGTTTCATGGCAAGTGAAAGGACAGGCCATTCTAAGGTCTGATTAAGAAGCACAGTCGCTCATGAAAGATTGATTGCATGAAACACTGATCCATACAGGTTATCACCTGTCATTCTACCTGTCTAGACTTTAAAGATGTGTTTGCTTATGAGAAAGGCTACAATATTGTGCACAAATCGATCCAAAAATCTCACATCAGTAATGTTTTTGCTTCTTTTTCTGAGGCATGTTTATAAAAGCTAATTTAAGGCCTAATCCTGGCTTAATCTAAGCCCTGTCTGTGAAACCAGACCATAACGTCTTTAAAAGTATCATTCACAACAACAAAAAAAGGCCAAATTAAGCATAAAAATAGCATATTGGTAACATTACCTGGTTGGTTTGGCCTTCTGATAAATCTGAGGTGCTGTTTGCTGTCCTATCACATGACAGGTCACATGACCAGCGCAACCTGAAACTTGTGAGAGGCGTGTCTCTTTTAGCTAAGTGTTAGCTAAGCTTAGTAATTAGCCTACTATGCCCTAAAAGTAGACTACTATTTTTGAGAAGAAAAAGTGATTGGAGGACACTCCGAAAGATTGATTAATCACTCAAACCCCTTTTTCTAAACCTCTAATCTAACCTCACGTCTAAGAAAATGATTCATAAAACATAAATATCAGTCGACTCACTGACACAGACGAAAACGAAAAGACTATCAATCAACACTCAGCTTTAGGAAGGGAAGATATACAGGGCAAGATAAGGAGACTGAGGAAAAACAGAAAGAGCGAGGGCGATGGAGATGAGAAAGGAAGAGAAGGTATTGAAACAACATTTAAGGCCATTTCTTTTTGGAATATGTGATTGTGTATTATCGACATTGTCAAATTGGATCATTCATTCCAACATTTAACCTGTTTCTCATGTTTAAGAATGATAGCTTGACAAATAATTCATGCTTCTGCACACTGACAGTGTTCAAATACACATGTACATCAGAAAAATCATAAGCAAGTCTGATAAAACACACATGGACAGAATGCAAAGTCCTGTTGAGCTGACCTGTTCATCATTTTAAAAGTGATTTTCTGTTCATGTATTTGCTATATTTCTTCATTTGAAGGATATCACTGGCTGCGGTGTGTGACACCTGTGTGTGTTTGAATTCTGGGAACAGGAACAAGCCAACACACACACACACACACACACACACACACACACACACACACACACACACAAACTTGTGTTCTCCATCTGCCGCCACTTCAATCTGCCTGTATAATAATAATTTCCTCTTTGAATTAAAGCCATTAAAATACAGCAAACTGAAGTGAAGTTGTGCAGCAGTGATTGTGAGTGCATCTGTCTTCATCAGACATACTGTCAGGCTGCATAAATCAGCACAACCGCTGGGAATGAACAGCCCGAGAGATCCGTCTCTAATCAATTCCTATTAGTTTAGCATTTCTCATGCAGCCAGGGGCCTCACGGGACACATAAACGGCAGATCAAATTTGAGCAATATGTTTGATGAAATGATGAGACAGTATGTGTGGTAGGCCTATCTGAACTGCGTGTGTTTGTGTGTGAAGGGTTGCTGGCCATTTATCACCAATTTCAATTTTACAATTTAAATGTCTCATCCATGCATATTCTTTTTTATCAAAGCATCCTTTAACATTAGTGTCACATTATCAACGATGAGGAACGCGGAACATATTTTTCTTGTCAGGTTTCTCAGATTAGGTATTATTCTACATTTTATATTAATTACTGAAGACTGACGCGCTGCTGCCCCCTTCTGGATAGCGGGAGTGCGTGCGGCACCGAAATGACATCAGGTCAGAGAGTTTATGCTAGTCTATAGCGAATCTATCTATTAACATATGGTCTAAATATTAAAACATGTTCTTCTGTGTAAGTCGCAGGACCAAAAAAATGTTCGTCCAAACCTTACATTCGGTCCGATAGCAATGATAGGATGTCCTACCTGTCGGCGTATGTATTTCCATACCTCTGTGCACCTGCTTGCACAGGCATCAGCATCATCAGCGTGTTCCGTAAGCCTATGCCAGTCATCGAGCGCCACAAACTAACAGCAGCCACCTATTACAGTTCCTCCTGAACCAAAACAAGCTGTGTTCACTCTATGTTGTACAACCATAACGGCAACCTGTGACCTTCTACCCAGAGTTGTTCACATCCTCAGACTCTCGTGATGTTTTTATTTTTTAATCTCTCTTTTTTTAAATTTCTCGTGATGCTTTGCAGACTCTGCTGTGTGTGTTCATGTGTTTTGAAAGGAGGCGTGGCTTTGGAGACACTCTGAAGGAAGGGTGGGAATCTAAAGCTTTCAAAGCTAGCTTGCTATTGCTAGCCGCTCCGAAATTGCCTACCCTACCTTTCTGATTGCTACTCGTTGGAGGTAGGCCTAATAGTAGGTTAGGGGAAGAAACATTATAGATTGCCGATATTTTGGATATTTTTTTTTTGGGACAAAAATCTGTGCAGTGCCAGTCAGATGAGTCATTTACATTTTGCTCCATTTTCCCAGAAGGCAAAGTCTGTATTAGAAGTTAGCCAATGTGTAGAGGTATAACCTAGCTGTGGATCACCCTAAAGAAAATAGGCACAGACAATTTAAATAATAATAAATAAATAAGATAATTTTTAAAATAAAATAAAAACATAGCAGATCAGGTCATGTCACTCTTTGTCAGTAGAGATGAATGGCAAAAAAGTGACCCAATTTAACTTAATTTACCCCATTAATGACCAAGATCACAGAACACAACATGACCCATTTAAAAATCTTTAATTGTGGTATATAGCTTAGAAAATGAACCCCAAGTATTTATAAGTTTGTCCACTAGATGTCCCTAGTGTTTCTTTTTAAAAGAATATCAACTCTCAAATGCCCCGAACAAGCCACTGGAGAGTTACACTCATAGAGGTTACACTGTAGTGTACTGGATTAGTTGGTACTGATTTTTCTTGATAGTTACTTTTGCAGCCCAAGCAATTTCAAGATCTAATGTCAAGACAAGGAGACTTTCTTCACTATTTGTTATGTCCCATTCATATTCATGGTCTCCAAGCTTAATTTGAACTACTTCAACAGTAGCGGCATGGATTTTTCCCTATGTTTATCTCTAAGTGTAACATCTGTGACTTTATTTAATAAAACACAGCATTACTTTCTGAAAACGTATGACAGCCAGACAGCTTTACCACAGTTTTGCTGTGACATATTGATAACCATGCAGGTTTATAACAACCAGCATGTCATTTAAAGATAATTGCTGTCTTTTCATATAGGAAGCTCATATTCAAGTGATTGAGTTTCATAAACAGTGCTTCTCTAATACCAGGGACATCTGTGAAGAATCCTCCAGAAAATAGATTTACTGTATGTTTCAAAGAGTTTAGATGTCTAAGGAACAAGGCGATAGGTAAGCTATTAGAATGATTGCTTTATTAAATGTCACTTCACTAAACAAGAGAACGATTGGGCTGTAATTCCATATAACCGCTGACCTCTGTTGCATTATTGCTGGTCATAGGTTAGTGTTTTAGCTGGAGTTTGAAGAAATGATTTCTCATCAGTTTGAGTGGTCAAGCAGAGCCTGGGGTCAGATAACTCACCTGTGTTGACCATCAATGCCGTAGTAGTTCCATTGCCATGGCAACACAAACTTCATAATATTAATTCTGGAAAAGTGGCAGCGTAGGCCAACAGTCTTCAGGCTACAATAACCCACGTCTTGTATTCCTGCATGTTAGGATTCCTGTGCTATGCTCCTTTAGATTATCTTTACATTTTTACATTGTTATGATTTACATGTACATTACCTTTTCTGTCATCTGATAAGATATTTAAAAACATAAGTAATTTATTAACTCTTTAGTGCAGAGTCCCTAAAGGGACCTTTGCAAAAATAACTCACGTGAAAGTCTGTATAATTTTATTTTTGGAAAAATCCCTTTAGGGGATCCGTACTTTAGCAAATTTCAAAATAAATATCCTTTTTTTTTCAAACTGTATATTATGATGATGCAATACGTAAAATCACTTGTAGAATTATTTTTAGTTTTTTGTTGTTGTTGTTAAAATAGTATAACATTTTTAAAATATTGATCAATTATCTTTATCGGCCATATTGTGAAAATAATTATCGGCTTATCAGTATTGACCAAAAATGTAGTATTGCATTGTATTAAAGTATTGTATTAAAATGTTGCTATTTTTGTTTAATGTGATCTGTTTACATTGACTCTAATGCTCATTTAAAGATAATATTTAAAAACAATATTAAAGAAAATCTCAAAATAAATATCCATTTTTCATAAAGTAGTTCACTTGTAGCTACCTTTCAAAATTATTTAACATTTTTAGTATTTTATTTATTTATTTTAAATAGTATACAATTGTATTTAGGCTACTAGTGATAACGTGAAAAATAATTATCAGTTTATCAGTTATTTTTGACTGATGTTTAGAAATGTTTAGTTTTGTCAGTATTGGCCAGTGTAATGTTAATATCGCCCATATGTCGTCCTGTTTTTGTCTGACCCAGATGTGATGCATGCATCTTGTTCTTCAAAGCGAAGGTGCGAGTCAACAAAATGATGGACTTCATCTCACAGACCATTGAACTTTACCAGCGGTCCTGGACGGGACACTCACTCCAACAAGCCTCGTGTCCGTCAGACGCCACAGCTGGGCGGCTCCATCTGTTCGCATACTATAAAAGTTCTCCTCGTGTTCTGCTGTCAGATCCCGGTCTGCGACAGACGTGCGCGCTCATGTCGAACACACATCTGTATGAGTGTTTGTGTAAGAGCTCCAGGAGAAGAACAGGCATCGCTGAGCAGCTGAGCGACAGAACAAACTTGGCTTTTCTCTTCTCATCTACGGAGCGCAGGAAAGCCCTCCTCCATCCAGCTGTTGATCATGATGTCGATGCTATCATCAACTATCTCACTGTTTAAAGGAGAACCATGACACTTTAATATTACACATGCAGTCGTGAGACTGGTGTGATAAAAACAACACTGTGCGTGTGGAAATGTTCAATCAAATCATGGGAATGTAAAAAAATTATATATATATACTTTGTGCCAGTCAACCTCTGTTAGGCTGCTGATTTCCTGTATTTCAGTTCACCCAAACCCAACTATCAAGCACGTGAGCTGCAGCTGTATGACTCCATCTAGCATTGGGTGAGCAAATTTTCTGCATTATTAAGAAATAAGATAAGGTGAGGATGTCATGATTTCTGGTTAAAACGGAATAACATTCAGATTTGCCTTTAGTTATGAAGGAATAAAAGAGAACTGGCAAGGGCAAATAGCCTTAGACAGTCAGTCTTTATAGTTATCGGTTGTTGGTTTTATAGTCAAATGTGTTTAAGCCCGCTTGCTACTGTAGGACTGGCTGGTATACATATATATTATGGCGATGATATAAAGTGTGAATCGATTGAACATCCAAGATGTCCATGTCTTTCTTTCTTCAGTCGAAAAGAAATTAATGATTTCGATGAAAACATTCCAAGATTTTTCTCCATATAATGGACTTCAATAGGCTCCTTGCACATAGCAACCTGAAGTCATATCCGCAACGGGTAAATACGGCTCGCTCTCTTCCTGTCTGAAGGCATACACAATGTAGACATTTTCCGCCTAATACTAGAAAACAGTACAGCATTATAACACGCATATTCTGTCAGCCCGGGGTTGTTTATTAGCCTAATGTAAGCTAGCAAACTAACGGAAGCCATAAAGTTTGAGATATATAGACTTACCTTCATATCCGTGGATATATGAAGAGGCATACATTTTAAAGCCATTCTCTCTAATTTGCTGGTAGGTGATTTGGAGGAGGACTTACAAAGGCGATATACGTCCGTTATTGTAAGTTTCGGCAACTCTTGTAAACACCTCATCTCATAGTGTAGAATAGCGCCGGAAAAGACGAGGCCGCATTTCCGGTAAGGAAGTTACGTGCAAGGAGCCCATAGTGGCCAAAACGGTTCAAGGTCCAAATGAGTTTTTTTCAGTGCAGCTTCAAATGACTTCAAATGACAAATGACGATACCAGACGATGAATAAGGGTCTTATCTAGCGAAACGATGCGCCATTTCGAAAATAAATAAAACAGTTAAAGTATTATTAGAACAAATGCTCGCCTTGTTCTGTCCTGAGATGTACGTTTGTGACTCTCCTGTTCGAACTCGTTCATTAAAATGAACAAATCTTTTTTCGAGTCATTTCGTTCGTTGAATGTACTGTCTATGGTTGAATGAACAAAATGACTCGAAAAAAGACTCGTTCAAAATGAACAAATCTTTTTTCGAGTCATTTCGTTTGTTGAATGAATAAAATGACTCGAAAAAAGATTTGTTCATTTTAATGAACGAGTTCGAACAGGAGAATAACAAACGTACATCTCAGGACAGAACAAGGCCAGCATTTGTGCTAATAATACTTTAACTGTTTTATTTATTTTAAAAATCCTGGAATGTTTTCATCAAAATCCTTAATTTCTTTTCGACTGAAGAAAGAAAGACATGGACATCTTGGATGACATGGGGGTGAGTAAATTATCAGCAAAAGTTTTTTAAAAAGTGAACTAATCCTTTAAATTGAGATATTAAAAGTGCAATATGCCGCAAAAGAAACTCTATATTCAGTATTCGCACACTGAGAGGCAGCTTTCTGTATACGGCTCAAACAGTCTAATACACACAAAAATCTATTATTTAATTTTTTCCCTTTGTTCTATTATATTTTATTTGTCCTATTGGTTGTCATGTGTTTTCTTTGTTCTTATTTTATTACTTACTGTTTACTTGAAACTGGTATTGAGAATATTTCCCTGGTTTCTTAAATATTGGTATCATAACCTTATTTCCAGAAAGAAATTACTATGTCATGATGCATATTGTTTCTGTAAAAATGACTCGTATCGTGATGTAAGATTTTTGTCATATCACCCATCCACTCCTTGCCAGATAACAGGAAAAGTTCCCACAGTTTGTGATTTATTTAGTAGTGTTCACCACAGGTATAGGCTGCAATGTATAAATGGTACACAGATGACACCTTAAATCCAGTCATTTTGAAAAGTGGCTGGTAGAGGAAGGTGAAATAAGCAGTTTAAATAAGCAAAAATGTTCTTTGTATTTAGAACAGGTCCATATAGAACGAGTTGTGGTCTCTCAGGTTAAAGAGTTTACTCAGACCTGAACTGCAGATAAGACACAGAAGAGTTGCTGTCTGTTCGCCGCTGTTTACTTTGGACTCCGGGATTCATGCGTTGGGTTTGTTACTCAGAGGGGATGATTGTTTAGTTTGCATAAAAGATAATTTAGTTTTTCTTTCCTCTTTTTTTTTTTTATGGCAGTTCCCTCGAGGCCAAAACTTCAGAAGAAAAGCCAGTGGATTTTGATAATGTACAAGCAGAGCATTTGTTTTACTCACCCTTGAATCAAAGTTTCCTTTGTGTGTGGGACCGGATCTGTTTCCCAGGCTTCATGCAGACTCCGTTGAGTTCAAAACAACAAAGAGGCCTGCGCCTCCGCTGACTTCCAAGAGCTATAACAGAATCTCCTGTGCTCGCGCACAGAGCTACAGGCAGATAGATGGTCAACAGCCTGAGTAAACAGATCACTGGATCTGTGAAAAAAACACACTTCACATGCTCCAAAATAAAGCTGGCTGGGGAGTGTCTAATCCCGGATATAATGTAATGTAATTCTAGTGTACTGCCTTTTTTTCTTTTCTTTTTATATGAGACAACATTCAGTGTATAACACATTTAAAATATGAATATTCTACGCTGTCATTGTGGTTATTTTGCATATCATCCTTGCATACTGGCAATGGTATCAAGTTGAGAACATTGCATTGTGGGAAATAGTACTCATATATGGTATTCTGCCTGCATACTCCAATCCATACAGATATTCTATGCAGTGAAAAATTAAACTCCATACTGCAAAAATAGTACTGTCTTGATTTACTATCAGTAACTCACCATGTCAGGTCAGGCAACCAAACATTCTTATAGTTCAAGTTAAAAGCTGTAGCAATAAGACATCTGAGGAATTATTTCAGTGACATGAAATGTCTATTTCATTTTGGAATTTTGGATGAAGCAACATCAGCCCACACTGACACCATACCAGAGCAGTTTTTGAATCTTACAAGTGAAAAACACATTTTAAGGTTTAACGGTTATCTTAATTTCGCATAGGTATCTAAATAGAGTGCAACAGCTGGGTTCCGGAAGTAATAACTCCATTCATTTTCTCCATAGGGAAATTGTTTTTGAACGATAATTTATAAACCTTTAAAAATAGACCTACTGTGAGCTACGAGGTTGTTACTCCATGGTATTTGCTTCTGCTGAAAACGTCAGCCCGTATTATTGCATCTCATTTTCAAAATAATTGTTTAACCTGTTAACCTTCGCCAGAGCGAGGGCGCTCTGAGCGTTTTTTTTTTAAATCGTTCAAAGTTACTATCAGATTCAATGTTAATACCTTGACAAACTATACATCATTAAAAGATATAAGACTGAAGGTTTAGTATTTGACCCCTATTGTATTCTGAGAATCTTATAGTGACAGTTATGTCTTAATTTGTGTTTGGAGTTATGTAATCAAAAAATGAGTCGATACCTTTGATATGAATTATGAGCGTCAGCCGCTTCCATTCAGAAAAAAACTCCAGTGAGATCGTCACGACAGAGCTTGACAAAACAACATCCATCAGGGCTTTTAGCTCAAAAGTGTACAGATTTGGAGAAATATTGATAGATTCTCATAGGTTTACATCAGATTTATATAGACAGGAATCATATTTATTGAATATCTACCCAAATGCGTCGATTTAATCATTATGAGCGCTGGAGACTCTGATGTACTGTGTTTTCAATACATACTGGCAGCCTGAGGGCGCCCTGTGCACATATGGACTCCATATATGGAACACGAAGAAGAATCATATCATGTGACATTTCAGGAAGTCCATCACGACGTAAACACTAACAGAGATCGCTGTAACATGCAGATAAAGATGTTTTGAAGACAATAAACATGATTGCAATGATATTTGGTTTACCTGTGTTCTTCGAGCCATGTCAGGTATTTTCATAATAATAGATTATATTTATAATGTAATGCTAATCGATATAGACTTTATCATGGTGAAGAATACTATAAAATACTATATTTTCTGTCCGATTTTTTTATCTGAAGCCAAATCAGAGTACCGAAGGTTATTTAAAACACTCGACTTGTGCTATAAAGTAAGTTTTAGAGCACAAACATGGTTTTAATCTCATAAATTGTCGTGTATTGATGGTGTGCTAAGCTAACATGTTAGCTAGCCCTTGGTGCACCTGCTACCTAGCTGTTATATTTATGAATATTTCTAAATAGGACTGCTTGCTGAAATGTTTCTTTTTTCAAGAAGGTCATTTTATATAGTTTCAAATGTAAGGTGAGAACTTTGAGAACTTTCCCTAAAAGAGATTAGGGGTTGAAACAGTGTGAATAGCCAGTCGTTAGTAATTATAATGCAGACAAAAGAAAGCATATTTAGAGCAATAACCAGAGGCTGGAGAGGTGTGAATGTGTGCAGGGGAGACTGACACTGAATGGAGATCGTTTAGACCACAACACAATAGAGAAAATAGACTGAATAGATGCTTAGAAAATGACAATAAACATCAGTTTGCATTTTAGAGTCTAATCAAAATAAAGTCGTTTGACATGATCTTGAAAAACATTTAACTAAATAAAGAGTTTTAGACATATCATCTTCAGATTTTAAATATAACATGGTCAGACATGTGGCTTTAGCTGCAGTGCATTTCTAGATTGATACAGGGCCAACTTCAATTTTATTTTCATGAAAATATTTCATAAAAATAAATTTCTAATAACTTGACAAAACTTTGAAGCTATTTATAACATTTATTTTTCATTATGACAATAATTAATTCTACATTTGCAATAAACTGCCAGGTGTCAGCTTTCAAATGAGATCATACTTGTGCTTTTAGAACAAATGGTTCATGAACTGTATCTGTTTCAGTTTGGGTATGCCATTTCTGGGGATTTTTCAAAATTGGGGGTGAAGCTTAACAGGTTAACAGCTAAACTCCTTAAGAAAAACTACATTACCCATAATGCTGTACAGAAAATTACACCAATCAGTGAGCCGAAAAAACCATCACCTGCCAAAATAGCTCTTTAGCTCCGCCCACTCCCATGAAGCACTGCGAATGACGTAATCGAGTCGCTCTCTCTACACTCTCAAAATACTTAAATGTTTGTATAACATAATGCATATTTTTCAATAAACCTAAAATATATTGTTTTATATATATATATCGATAATCAACATTTGTAAACGAGTAGTTTTATATTTCTTCATTGTTTTTAATTTGATTATGCTGTTCACAATGCTTCATGGGTTAGTAGTTCTTTCCCTCACTAAAGTCTTGTACCGCTGTCTTTTTGTCCGATTTTTCAAATAAAAGTTTGTAGTGTTGTCACCTCGTAGCTGAATAGGCTCTATGCACGAATGCTGCTGACGTATTTCCGGTAGAATCTCAGCCCGCGTCTTTACTTCCGCATAGCGCGTTCTATAGGGAAGTGTATAACGGCAAAACTTTAATAAAATTCATTTTTCTCAGAAACGAGACAACCATTTTAGAAACTGATTCGTTAGTCGGATTTCACATGATATGAGAGAATACTCACCCTCAAAGTTGTCGATGTAGCTCGAAAAATATCATTTAAAGCCCTTCTCTTTCTTACTTTTATTTGTGACAGCTAACTGCCTCACAATATTGTTAACATCATTTTCGTTAACCGCGGGAAGTTCTTGTAAACAGCGAGTGTAATTTGCCATTATCTCCACCTTATGCAAAAAAACGGCTCCGACGCAGCACCGGATGTAACTGGGCGGGCTGAGACAAAACGCGGAAGCGATCGTGCATAGAGCCTATAGCTTGGTTAATGGCTTATAACTCTTTAACAAAGTCTTTTTTTTGAATCCCTATGGGAAAAATTAATAGAAAAAATACCTACGGACGCTGTTGCACTCTATTACTCTTTTCTATTGTGATACCTCATTATATTTATACCAAATTATACAGCATCCTATGTCCTTCACAGAGAAGACAACCCAATGACTGCAACAATCTCAGTGGGAGATTATTTTGCAGTGTATTTTAATTTTTATTAGGGTAAGACTGCTAGCTTAGCAGCATGCTAACGACAATCTCGACAATATTGAAATCAGCTGGGAGTCGAATCTATATTTTTGTTTGCCATGCATTTTTATACTTATTAGAGAAGCACACTATTTGCAAACTAATTGAAATCGATACCAAATCGAGTCTCTAAAGTAAAATGTAAGATACAAATGTTCCAAATCAGTCACTTTTGAAAGGAAGCTGACTAGGTTTTGGAACAGAGATACTCTACATAAACCACAGAAGGTGTAAATCTGAACACACTTTGCATGATTTCAGCGTGTCTCTTTGAGACTTGTGTTGGGATGTTTTGCGTTAACAGCAGCTAGCTGGCTAAAGCTCTGTGCTTTGTTCTCCAATCCTGAGGTTAACGATTTTCCGTCGTGGGAGGCGGGGGAGAGGAGCGACGGAATTAGGATTCAGCTCCCATCCTCAGCGCCGAGCGCCTGTCTGCTGCCTTCCCAGCAACCCCGGCGCTTTGTGACAAGGAGATGGATGATATCTGCAGCCTGGCCGGTCGCTCTATGGGTAAAGACACACACACACACACACACACACATACACACACACACACACACACACACACAACACACACACACACACACACACACACACACACACACACACACACACACACACACACACACACACACACACACAACACACACACACACACACACACTTCTCAAAGCCAGCAAGGCTGTGCGCACACACATTCACACATGTAACTAATGCTGTGATGCTGCTGCTGCTACAACCTTTAACGTGTAACACAAAAGAAGAACCAAGGCCACCTGCCATTGTGGTTGTTTACTTCATTCGTGAAAATATTGCACTTATACATATGGAGGGAGAATATAAAAGTGTGTTACTTAGGGTAATGATTTCATGTATTAGGGAGTTTAAATAAGTAATTTATACCAGAAGACAAAAAATGAGGCAAGAATTAATACAGTAATATAAACAGGATTTATTGGAAATTCTTAAACATCTACAGCATTTGAAAATACAAATATGCAAGAGGACAAACTATTGGGTGTTTGTGGTTTGAGTGTGTGTGCAACTGGACAGTGTGTGAAAGCAGAATGTCGAAGGATCTGTCTCTCTTGTCCACCTCTAATGCAGGAGTGTATTTGTGTGTTAAACTCACCTGCTGAAACTACCACTGCAAACTTGCACACGCATACACACTGATTTATTTCTGCAATACACAAGTTGGGAAAAGGGTTTGAGATTTGGAACCCTTCGGGAAAACACACACACACACACACACACACACACACACACACACACACACACACACACACACACACACACACACACACACACACACACACACACACACACACACACACACACACACACACACACACACACACACAACACACGTGTCTTGTTTTCCAATAAAAAATATTAAGACATCCTTAAAACAAGATACATTTACTGCATCAGAATTGATCAAGTATTATGAAACCATATAGTCCCTCTTTGGTGCTTTTCAAATACATTTATTTAGTTTAGATTTTTTTTACTGAAAACAAGGCAAATATACTGATATTTATTTTTCAATGCTTTGATTGCGTTTTGAAATTATGAAATTGTTGTATGGCATGTTAGTAATTAGTAAGCACATATATAATGATACCTGCAATTATTGGGATTTACCTGCAAGCTGAAAATAACACATTTTATTCTACACCTAAATGAGAAAAATACAGCAATTATTCAATCAATCAGTACAAAAATAACATCAAATAAATCTTAGGTATTATTTTGGACACTCATGTAACTTGTTTTTTTTTTGTGAGGGAGACAGAGAAAGAGAGTTAATTTCAGGATACTGACAGGTTTATATCTCAGCCAGAGCTCACTGTGTGTTGAAGAACAAAAAGATGTCTGGGTTGTGTGTGTGTGTATGTGTGTGAGGATTGCTGGGGTGCTCACACAGCTTTTCGTGCAGGTAAAGGGAGCACCTGCAGCCATCGCTAACCACCCTCCGACGGGTTAAAAGCTCTGACGGGAGGAAGACGCTCGGAGCAGCCCCAGGATCCACTGGAGTCCCATCGGCGGAGAGAAACCTGTGAGACAGAAGCTAATTATCCTCTAAAGCAAAAAGCCAGTTGTGGTTCAATAACTCCAGCACGCTGCCAGCCAGATACTGCGTTTCCTTGGCAACGCCTCCACAGCAGTACTGCAGACATCACAGAAAAAGGCAGGCGGTCACAGGGTACACAGGACAGGATGAATCGGGGAGGGTAGTCTTTATGAGTGACGGGCCGTGTGGAGATACGTCCTCTAGACTGATGCAGGCCAATTACAGGCCATTACTCTCTGCTGAGATTGATTTACTTCCTTTATGTTTGGGTCCCAGAGATGTATAAAAATAATGTCATTTTCAAAATGACTTCTTATTTTCCCTTCAAATTTTTGTAATCACTCTGTCCGACCTAATCTAACCCCAGCAGACAGATATTATTGAAGCTTTAACCCTTGAATCACTGAGTAGACAAGCTTATTTTTAGAACTGTGACTGTTATGCAGGGACTCTGTTTCCGTTTGGGCTCAATCTGAACCTCACAAAAACACAATCAGTTGTACCTCTCCTGTGTGTGTGAAAATGCATTGTAATGCATTTAGTTGTTTTATACCTGGGGTGTACCAATTTGATGTTTAATGCATGTTTAAAATCAGTTTTCATGAGATTGGTGAAAATGATAAAGTACCAATCTGATACATGAATGTTAAGTAAGTGTTTTTTTTTATATATATATATATATATATATAAAAGAGCCTCTGGGTCTCTCAGCACTTCTGGTCTGGGACGATCAGCCCGTTCGCACCAATGACAATAACTATAATGATATTGTTCTAAATATAAAAGAAAAGCAGAGTCCACACTACAAGTATATCAATAATGGCACAGATACGATATGGTTGGGATCACTTTCAGAGCGCTTTTCCCCCCAGCTGATTAACGATAAAAACATTGACGGCCAATCAGAATCCATCCTGCTTTAAAAAGCTTGGGCATTTAAAGGCAGGGTTGGCAAGTTGTTTCAGATTTTTTTTTTTTGTTATGCTGGTTGAAAGTCTCTTCACATCCTAATAACAATCACTAACTCAAGTGGTCTAAATGTATTTATATGTACATATATCGTCTGTGGAAGGCGTAGGACCACAAAATGATCGTCCAATCATTGCATTTCGGTCCTACCTGCCTGTCAACATATGTATTTTCATACCTCCATGCACCTGCTCGTGCAGACGTCACACGTCATCAGTGTGTTTCATGCTATGCAGAGTTAGACAGACATCAGTCACCGAGCACCACTACCGAAACAGCAGCCGCCTTTTACAGTTCCTCCTGAACCAAAACAATGAGCAGTTCACGCCACTGACTACTGTATATTGGAAGAGATAGAAACCTATGACACTATACTCATGTAGTCGCTTTGTGACTTGAATATGTGTTGTTAATGGCAAAACTATCAACACGGAAATGAATCTGCAGCAGTCAGGTGCTACAGGTCAGTTCACTTTTAGTTTACTGTCATTATTATTATTGTAATATTATGTGGTTTGACACTGAAATAATTTAACGCCGTCTGTTGTGACGCTTTGCAGACTCTGCTGTGTTCGTATATGAAGAAACCGTGGCTTTGGAGACACTCTGAAGGGTGTGATTGCCTATCCTACCTTTAAAGGTGCAGACGACAAAACTGCAGTGCGTGCTTAGAATAAACAGAACTACATTGTGCATTGGTGTGGACGCTATAGTTACCATTATAGTTATTGTTCTCTGTGTAAACGGGCCTTAACTCTTAAAACAGCATTTTGAGATTCCATCTCACATCGAGCTCTTTTTAAGTGCTGAAGCTGGTTTAACCATTAAAACAACACAAATGTACACTACATAATAGAATTTTAGGTCCATAACAATAGCCCATTAAAGGTAAAGGAATGAAAGGTGTGTGATACAGTGCCTAAACTATAAATTGATTTATGAATGACCTCCAATGTCTTATTGCTTGGTGACAACAAACAATGATGAAAAATGCTAATGTTCAACACAGTAAAATGTATTAACAATAATCTGAATTACGGGAAGTAATATGCATTGAAGCAATGATGCATTTTACCCTGGCTTCAAATGTCAATAAAAATTGAAACTCAAATCGGTTTTATCAAATCATTTTTAAGTTATGGCTGATGTCTGAGATGATGTCCAATATTATAACTCTATACTAATTTTGCGTGAGGTCAGACATCAAAATACAGCACAGATTAAATTGTTTTAAATTCAAAAGATCAATAGTATTGACACCATTATGGTCATTTATGAATAAGGGAATTCTGTGGCATTTGCTCTGATACATTTAAGTATTTATCATTCTCTCTGTGTCTGGATGCACGACTCTTTGTGTGTGTGTACACCTGTTATTTGTACATGCAGTGAGAAGGGCCCACTGTTTCCTCTGACCTGAGCTGATAACATGCACAACAACAATCCCTGACAACCAATGGAAGAAAGATTCCTGTAATCCTGTAAATTCACCCGGCTCCTGCAGTTTCTCCCGCCTGAGCTCTCAGTGCCTAATCTACTTTCAGAACCTTTATCCCAGACAAATGTTACGTTTATTTAAACCGCACACAGTTAGCGACACACCGTCAGCAGGCTCTTTTAATTCCTCAGTGGCCGGTCTATATCTCCTGACATTTATCACCGGAACCACACACACAAACAACAATTATTCTATATCAGATTATGTTTTATATTTCTAAATGTTTATAATTTACTAGTGAACGCTGTTTCTCTATGTAATTTCTTTTAATACACACTTTTAACCATATTCTAATTTCAGTTCATTTCTGTATTGTCCACTGTATACTTTTATTAGTCCATCTGTTTTATTTGTTGCTACCTGACATCCAGGCAATTTAGACAAATTATATGGGGAAATTGTATATAATGTTATTGATCTTAAACTATTTCACATTGATTCATTTATTATTCTGTTATCTTTCTGGAAGTCTGAAAATGCTGGTCAGACATATCAGGCAGAAAACGGACATTTTGTTTTTGCTCTGATACACACAAATGAAACAGCCCAAAAATATAAATTTGAAACCACGTCAGTGAGGCTGAGACATCAGACCCCGACGCTTGCTGGACCATTCAGAAGTTGGGCCGTTTATTAAATAACAAAATCTTCATTCCTGGCTTGATAGAAGTCTTTGTTCCTTTTCTCATCTAGCTGATGAAATGCTCCATGTGTGTGAGAGCGTGTGGGACGAGGGAGTATTTATGTGCTAGCTCAGATGAATAGAGTGAGCAGCACACAAGATTTTATCTGTGCATTGGCACTGCCAGCCTGTGCCGAGTGTCAGACGGATCCTAATAAAACTGTCTGACCCCGCGTCGGGCACCAGGCTGGCGCTCGCCGGTCGTGGCTGACTGCTTGGTATGCACAGAGCATGGCAGAGCTTCAGCTGTTGCTGGGAGCTTTGTGGCACAGACCCAGCCTGATTAGTTGGCATCCGCCATTGTTCAGAGCGAAACCAAGCAGGGGAAAAATATAATTAGAGAGAGAGAGAGAGCAATAGGGAGAAATCAATTGTTTTGAAACTACAATTCTAATGTGGGTAATTTAGCAAAATTAGGTTTTCAAAAGTTAAACACTCCAGGGAGATAAAGAACAAAGCCAGGCGTAAGACTTAATGAGTTCACGTCTTTAAAACAGGAAGGAGCCCAACCGGACCCCTTAAAACTACCATCCGTCTGCAGTTCAATGTCATTTCTGCTCAAAAACAACATTATGACACATTGAGATCCATATAAACATGGATGCCTGTGCGTGTCTTGCCTATGGCTGCAATAATCTGCAAGCCTCGTGTTCTGCTAACACAAAGTCTGGGCTTCACTAGACTAGGTAATAAAGTCTATTCATAGAATTTTTTTTTGTGTGTGAGTGTAAATGAAGGTGTCAGCATATGTTGGTTCAATATGTTGCTCGTTTTTTTTTACACAGGCTTGTTTGGCTATGCATCAGACAGATCTTACATTATTGAATTAAACAAAAAAATGACATTACATCTGGTGGATACATGAGGATAAAGCCAAGCAGACGTTTCATAATAGTGCAGGTGCTGAGATCTTCTATGAAGGGCGTCACCATTAAAATGGTTGTACATTTTACGTTCATTAAAAAGAAAATCTTTGTTGTATCCAATATTCCTGAAATCAAGATATTTAAAAAATAGATAAGTGAATCCCGGCCCTTCCTCTCGCCTCCGATGTGATAAAGGTCGGTTATAGATGAGCTGCAGCGGCGACCAGACAGCCAGACGGAGCGATTAGCACGACGACCCCATCCTGCACCCCTCACCCCAAAGAAAAAACATCTCAGCAGACGTACAAGATCGAGTTTTATTTAAAAATAAGAAGAAATCATCATCATCATCATCATAGGCATGTGAACATTTTGAACATTCAGTCTTTCAGACACGCCAGTGCTGCATCCTCTGGCGTCTTCCACCGTTTCTCTTATCTCTCACAGACATCCATCCGTCCATCTCTGTCGGGACACGTCCAGGGGATCGAGTGCTTTTGCCCTCTGCCCAGGTCCCAAGAGCTTAACCTGTGATTTTTAGCACACAAAGCTCACAAGTTAGGGTCTCAGGGACCAGGAGGAGTGCAGCGGTGTCCGCACAGGTTAGTCACACACATACACATACATGTATATATTGCACTCTCAAGTCCTCTTTGTCCGGCGTAACGAATATAATTCTGCTAATAATGTTCGGCCTATGAAAATAAAATGTGCCTTTCCTGCCTTCACTGCAGTTCTCTCAGAGTTGAGAGTCACAGACATGCAACACACAGGTATATCATGCACCAAACGCCATGCACACAAAAGCAGACAGACAAAAAATCATCAGGTAAGAGGAAAGCAGGACGAGCGGTCGGATTTAAAGCGGTCCATCGAGCGGCCAGGCAAAGCCTTTGTTGGCCGAGAAAAGCCTCCAGTCAGATGGTCAGTCTCTCTGTCTTTCTCTTTGTCCTGTGTTTCTCATCCTCAGGATCTCTGGTGAGCAGAACCGCTGGCCTCTGACTGCAGCTTCAGATATAAACGTCTGTATGTGTGCGTGCGTGTGTGTGTCTGTCTGTCTGCGTCTCATCTCCCGCCACTGACTCCATTACACTGAAAAATGTGTAGCGGCAATTGATCAGCCACAATCACAGCCGGTAAACCGGCATTGGGGCAAAATGAACAAAAAAATGGTCTCAGGCTTCCACACCTCCCCGCATGACCACCCCCTACACACCCAGACACGCATCGCCTGACATTGTTCCTGACGGTTCTGCATTAAGTTGTCTTTTTTGTGACTTTGTGAGCGCAGACCAGATCATGCAACCTCACAACTCTGACCGCAACCAAATCCAATAATGCACATGGCAGCCAAAACATACATGTCATTTACACTGCAAACGCACATCTAATGCACACACACACACCTTGAAGACTCCCCCCACCCCACCAAATAAGCAGCATCGTTCATCCTTGGGACGAGACGGTGTGGACACTCCCGGAAATGAGAGCAGCCGCCACGTGCAACACACACACACAACACACACCACACACACACACACACACACACACACACACACACACACACACACACACACACACACACACACACACACACACACACACACACACACACACACACACACACACACACAATGTCTACCTTCAAACCTGTGTCAGCTTTGTCATCAAGGGAAAAAAAGAGAGTGAGAGAAAAAAGAGGACAAGCGAGACATCCTGGACTTCGTCAGACAGTGAGATGTGACCAAAAGTAGACACTCGTGAGAACACCCTCATCTTCATCAGGACCATTGCACATCTTCTTGCCACTGTCACCCTCCTCGTCAGTCTGACACACACCTTACGCCAGCGACACACACTCACCCGCTCATCCTCCTCCAGTCCGGACACCTGTCCCGGGCGTCCCTGTACCTGTACCTGGGCCGTCTATGAGACCCGCTCTCGCTCTCTCTGTGTGACTGAGTGCCAGCGAGCGGCAGATTCTGCAGCGAGAGCGCTCCCCCCCCACCGCCCTCCTCTCTCTTCCTCCCTCCCTCCCTCCCTCTCTTCATCTCAGCTCCGCTTCCCCTCTGCACTGATCAATCCCTCACTTTCTCCGAAGGCTCGAAAAAACGCAGCCAGCCAGCAGCCAGAAATGGCGCCTCGCTCTCCACAGCGCTCTGTGCAGCCACACGACAATCTGTCTGTCACAATATTGTGACAACATTTCCACAACTGACTATGGAGGGTCATCCACCACTCCACCAGCAAAGCTGCAGAAAAAGTGTTTGACCGCCGCGATAAAGTAATTTGTTGTTATTTTTGTGACGAATAAAAATTATAATTTCATAAAAAATCTAAGGATAAGCAAGCAATACATCTTTGAAAAAAAAGAGATATTCAAAATAAGGCTGACAATGACAAAAATAAGCAAAAACATAAAAAATCGAATAATAAATAGCAATTTAAACAAAACAAGGAGGTGAAAACAACAAAATAATGAAAACGATGGCAATTTAAACAAATGAAGAGACGAAACCACAAAATAATCAAAATACTGGCAATTTAAACAAAACAAGGCTATGAAACAACATCAAAAATGATGTAAATGTAAAAAAAATAAGGATAACATGAAAAAGTCAATGGATAAACATGTGACTCAAAAAAGCAATATAAACAAACAATGCAAACATAATCATGCAACTGACTAAAAGTCTCAATTTGAATTAATATAATGGGTCTCATGAGACTTGAGCAGAACAAATTTCTGCAGAAATGGTTTGTAGAAAAACATGTAATTTGACACATTCAGTTTATTAGTTCATTCTCAGTAAATTGGAATGCCATACAAACTGTATTTCATGAATCAGGTCTAATGTACAGGCTTATATGTATAATAATTTCATAAATAACATGCATTAGTGATGAAATCATATGCACTGCTGTAAGTATTAAACGAAAATTTAAAATGACAATGTGCACTCCCTGTGTGGCTTTCTGAGCACCAGACGCATCTTTATCTGTCTTGCAGTGGTCCTGAAGGACCTCTGACCCCTCTGCTTGCGCTGGGGGGGTGTGAGAGTCGTGACCCCATCATAGAGGGGTGCTGGGCGCCGACTGCCCACCACATACACACCATTGATAACGAGCTTAATGCACAAACTCGCCACGTCTGTTCTACTGCAATGCAGAGCTCCGAACAACACCACACACACACACACACACACACACACACACACACACACACACACACACATAAAGCGTGAGAGCTCACAAATCCACACATTGATTCAGTGTTTTAAACGAACGCCATCTTGGGCTGCATCTGAACACAGGTTTGTCGATTTAAGTCTATCACAATGTAGAGTGGAGAAGCATTTGTGAGTGTGTGTGGGGAAGGTTGTGGGATCAGCAGGGACCAAAAGGGAATGATGGTGATCAATCAACACACACACACACACACACACACACACACACACACACACACACACACACACACACACACACACACACACACACACACACACACACACACACACACACACACACACACACACACACACACACACACACACACACACACACACACACACACACACTCAGCAGAGGGCTGTCACCACACAGTACCAGACAGCACACACACAAACGTAAAAGGAACACAACAGAATGCTAGACAGAAGCAAAAACACCACAAACCAAAACCACTACACAAAGAAGCACATATTAAGTTTGAGATCCGTCTCTAATTAAGCTCTGACTTTACAAGCCTCCAGACACACTTAGAAGAAATTTCTGATTTCTCATATTTTCAGACACAAATCCAATAATTTCCAAACGCAATGATTCATTTAATTCACAGCCAAACATGTTAAAATTAGTTTCACATTTTGTGAAGAAAATGTGAGTAGAAGTTGCCTTTGCAAAACTCATCTCCACTATACCAGGGTGTTGCTATGCAGTGTTCTGGGTGGTTGCTAGGGCATTGCTGAGGTTTCTTTGGGGGGTAGTTGATGAGGTGTTTGCTGAAATGTTTTGGATGGCTGGTAGGGTGTTGCTAAGGCATTTTGGGTGGTTGCCAGGGTGTAGCTAAGGTGTTTTGGGTGGACTATCTCAAGTCACGAACGCCAACCTGAAGTCTATATGGATCGGTCCCTTCTTCGATGTACATCTATGGAATTTTTTCACCCAGTATATTGTCCGGCAGTTGAAAATTGTACGCCTGATTGCTTTGAAAAAGGAAACAGCACATCTCTCCCCAAAATCCCACAATTTAAGATGTCCTGTAGCACAAACAATGTGGGATGAGCTACACGTTGAACTGTAATACTTAGTGTTAGGGGTTCTAATAGCGATGCTAACTCTTGATGCCAACACCTCAAGACTATGTATCATGTGATGATGATGATAAACTCATAAATCCTGAAAAATTCAGTAGGGTTAAGTTTTACCCAACATCTTTCAACCATGAAAACCCAGAAGACCCTTACAGAGAACATCTTAGTGCACAGACACACTTATGTACACAGCGTTCATGTCTGCTGAACGCAGGTCTTTAACCGCTATAACATCTCGTCTGACTGGCTAACAGCCCAGTGCAAAGGCCCCGCCCATCCGAATCAAACTCATTGATCTCTCATGCTGGGTCAGAGGTCAAATGCGTATTGACTGGAAAAAGTGTCATCAGCAGCAGCGCTGCCCTGACTCCAGACAGATCAATAGCACCTCTGTCTGCTACGCTTAGATTACTCTTATTCATCTGTCATAAATCTCAGCACCTCATCACCACAGTAACGTCTGGCTGCTCCTGATGCAGCTGTGGCCCTGTTAAGGTCAACAGCGGTCTGGGACCAGTAGGTCATGTTCATCAGTACTCTGCTCTCGTGTACAGGGGGCAAAAGGGTAGACGGCCAATCACGGACCTTCTAATCAAAATCAATGAACAGGGTTTGGTCACAAGTCTAGAAGAATCAGACTGAATTGGAAGACAAAAGACATGCCGACTTAGATAACGGCACAACGATGAATTTAAAGACAACATAACCCAATTTATTTTCGCTGTATGCACGGTTCATCAGTGCATTATTTTCTGGACTCTACAGGAAAAAGTGTTCAATCAAAATCTTTAATCGAAGTGGATTACACTTGGACTTTTCTGCCCTGCTGACGTAACCAAGGCCACATAGGCTAGGAAATGAATACTAACCCATAATAACATAGTCTAACATGTTATGAAATGAATAAAATCCAATTGGTTAATAAAATTAGGTCTACATAAGTTCCCACTGAATATTACGCATGTTAAATGGATTGCAAATGCCATTTCATGTTGTTTTTAAGGCAATCTGTGAACTACATATTGCAATACACACAAAGCAGTTAATTTCTTACACATTTATTTACTTCAGAAGTGATTTGAGCTTTAAGCATAACGTTTTATGATAAATGTGTTTGCTGATAATGATGTTAAATGTACTCATTATAGCAACCCAACAACGCAAGAAAAACATATTTACACAAGAAATCATTAGTTTGTCTTGACACCAAAATGTAAACATATGTGCACATTGAATAAGCCGACAGAATGGCAATAAATGCCTGTACATATAGAGCAAAATAGTGGTAACCCAAACCTAGGTGTGCTGGTCAAATCATTTACAAGCAAGAACATTTTTAAAACCATCACGATCTCATAATAGCATAATTGGTGTACGATTGTGCACTTAAACAAAAGCAAAAGGTCTGTTTAGTGCGATTTGTCGAAACCTCAAATGTCAAAGTTGAAACAACAACAGTTCAACAGTTGAATTGACTATTAGTTAGAACTGGTGTTCTCTGCCTTTCTGTGGACCCACGCCTCACTGAAACAAAAGCTTCAAACTTTTCCTGATCAAATCCTCTAATTTATTTGTTCAGCCATCGCATAAATCTAAGCACAGCTGTAACCAACGAGTTGCAGCTCGACTCGGCTGCCAGCTGGACTCGGTTTTGCTGAACCAACAGGATTTCAAGCCGGGTTCGCGCCGCTACATCTGGAAGAGTCATCCGAGAGCAGAGGTGAAGGCGGAAAAATCCCTCCTAAAATAAAAGCAGCTCGACTCCCTCTGTCAGTTTAAACAGGAAAATGTGGAAAACAAAACGACGGGCTTTCCCTTCAATTCAATGCACCCAAAGTTGACCCAAAAATGAAGATGATTTACTCACCCTCACGTCGATCCAATCTCGAATGACTACCTTTCATCTGTGGAATAGAAAAATATGAATTTTTGAAGATCATCCAGGACACTCTTTTGAATTTAATGAAAAGTAATAAATGAGGACCGAGACTGTCAAGCTCCAAAAAAAAAAAAAAAGCATCATAAAGGACCATAAAAGTGCTTCATATAACTCATACGTTACAATCCAAGTGTTGATTGTCATATGATAGCTTTGTGTGAACAACAGACCAAAATTGAAGTTGTTTATCATTAAAAATCCTGACATGCGTTTTAGATCACGGCAAATTCATGAGTTCAAGTAGTGACGTTTGATACATGAATAGGGGTGGGAATCACAGGGAACCTCACAATACATGGCTCACGATACCGATAATATCATAATACAGCAATTCTGCGATAATCGGTATATTGCTAGACAATCCTATAATGACACATCACGATATCGGTCGAACTATGAAAACAAAATGAAAGGGTTAAGTGTGGAGTTTTCCAGAATTTGGACTTAAACGTGGCATCTCTTATTTTACTCACTGCTGTCCGTCATCCAGCTAAAAACCTCTTTTTCTTAGTCTAGTTAACTTATGTTCACGCTTCCCTCATTCATGTGGTGAGCGCCACCTCAAGGAGCCAGGAAGTAGCTATGCTGGGAGCAGGAAATCCTATTTAGAGCGCCTTATTTTAAAATATCGATATTTGGTACCAGAGTATCGATTCTCGTATCGCACGGAGAAGGAGAACGATATGCTCTATCGATATTTTGTCCCACCTCTATACACGAATGAATCATTCTTTTGAGATTCTTCACAGAAGTGGTCTGAGTGATTCATTCCTGAACCAGTTCTCGAATTCAACTCACTGACTTGATCCAGTCACAGCAGTTAACAGTTCACTGGAAGGGAATAACATTATTAGTGAATAACAACTTCAATTTTAGTCATAAAGCATATCATATGATGTGGAATATACGTGTCATATGGACTACTTTTATAATACTTTTTGCATCTTTTTTAACCTTGACAGTATCTGTCCTCACTGACTTTTGTTATATTAAAAGTGATTTTTGATCTTTGTGTGAACTATCCCTTTAAGTGTTTCAACTGCTGTTTTCTATAAATTAAACCCTAAAAGCCTAAACAGAATTCAGATGTAAGCTGCATGAAGGTTTGGCTGACAGAGAAAGACAGCTGACACCCGACTAAAGGGGGGTGAAGTGGACTTATGCCTTGGGTAGAGGAGCAGCGTCTTTTCAAGCTTTAGAGGGGCCACGCTAAGCTCGTTCCAACCCTGTCGTCATGTGAGAGGGGAATCAAGGACGGAGACTCTTACGCTTGCCCATTGAATCCTTGTTTATTTCACTGCTTATTTGTCTGTGCTTAATTGATAGCAGTTAAATCCCTTTCACCATGTTGGCTGCATTGCTGTGGGGCCTATGTGTGCTTACAGGGGCTTTCGGGCCAGACTAAAATACTTCATGAACACTGGGCCTCACAGACTGCAGGCGTTCACGCTGGAGACACACCAACACAAGACACAGGACAGACATATGAGGCTGTAAACTGCATAGCTTCGAAACACCACTGAAAAATGAGAACAAAAGCTTTTAAACGCAAATTTTGGAAGCACACTTCATAAGAAAAACATTTTCTTGAGTTTTGAACGCCAAAGGTATCAACAATTCATTTAAAGGCACTAATTTAGCTTGACAATATTCCCAAACAAGGAATTTTGCATTTTCAAATGGATTAATCACATTTCTAAAATACAGAATTATCTGTGGCATGCTAATTAGGCGTAATCAATTCGCTTTAGGACATACAAGGCTCTACAACCGCATGTATACTTCATACATATGAATTCCCAGTTCGTTTGAGTTTAATATGAGACCAAATATTCACTATAGGGTTCAAATTTGGACTCTGACCAGGCAAAAACATGAGCCTGATGGACTTGTTCTCAAGCCACTTTTGGTTATCTTTGCAATTTGCACAGGAGCATTGTCTTGTTGAAAAATAACATCTGCTCATTTCTCTTTCGATAACAACTTTTCATTTGTGGGAAGTAAGCCATTCTGTAATATTCTCCTGTAGACAAAATCATTAAATGCCTTTTCACAGTGAAGTAGCGCACCAATACCAGCAGCTAAAAAGTCTTCTCACACAATGACACTCTTCCTCCATGCTTCACTGTGCTAGAGATGCATTTATTATTATATTTCTCAGCAGATTTTCGAAGACACCACTCTGGAGCATCACCATACAACTTGTGTTTCATTGAGATTCATTACTCTACACACGACTTCCCCTTAACTTTTCTGAAAGAGCAATGGCTTTTAAGTGCATTTGAGTGCAAATTTAGCTAATTTCCTGACCAATAATTTGTGATTAAGACAATAAAAATCTTAGTGTTTAGCCATTTTGGGCTTGGCCCATTTTTTTGCCCAGGAGTGTATTGAAACAGCATACTAACATACTGCTCTATTTAGTATGTATAGAGTGCACAGTGTGTAAATATTCTGCATACAATATAAAATAACCAGATGACCCACTAAATTTGACTAAATGAACAGTTCATCAGATTACGGAGTGGAATACTGTATGCCACAAAGCTATAAGCTTGACTTGACTCCATTTTTAGAGTTATGGATAAACCATAATTAATTTTTTCTGCAGTATTTAGCATCTCTTTCTAGGCTCATTATTTGATCAGAGTTAAGATTTTAAAATATTTTTTAAAGAAACTTAAAAAAGTAAATACATATTACTTTTTTTAAAAATATACACATTTTTGTAATGATTTTATAGAAAACTGGCTTCAAAAATACTTAATAATCGAATGCATTACAGAATGCAACTCACTCAATTAAACATGCAACATGATGTGCATAATGCAGCATACAGAGTTTCCAAATTAGAGATTAGCGACTTTTCAGACCCCTTTTTTTTTACTTCAAAAAAGCCACTAGCAACAGATCTAGTGACTTTTTGGACTGGTGGCTAACATGTAGCCAGTCAATATATCATACTCTTATATCACTATATCAAACTCCATTGTTTAACAGAAAATTTGCACATGAGAACAGTTTTTTGGACATTCGGCTATTGTATTAAAATAGAGTATGTAAGTGCGGATTAGGTGAGAAAACAGGTGTAAAGTGACAATAGTTGGAGCATTACGTCATCAATCGACATTTAGAAACTTTTTTAACAGGCTTTAGCTACTTCCATTGACAGTTGGCAACACTGGTAGCATACGACTTTCTGAAATATTTATCAGACATGGATAGTCCTATTAAAAATCAGTATGCATTGTACGTTATATACTCTGGAAGTAGTGTGCTAATATTTCAAACATACCCCACAACCACTTATCCAACTCTCACAGGAAGTGACATCAGTGCTCATTATTTAAAAGGCCATCTAAAAATCCCTAAGATCCTCAATGATTCAGGGAGCCAAATTAAACTTCATGGGACAGATCATGGGATACGAATGTTTCATTCTAACAGCCAAAATGTCATGTTATGTATAACCCAAAGAACAAACAATTCTTGTTCTCTAAATGTG
Organism: Chrosomus eos; assembly: GCA_036326025.1. Taxonomy (NCBI): domain Eukaryota; kingdom Metazoa; phylum Chordata; class Actinopteri; order Cypriniformes; family Leuciscidae; genus Chrosomus; species Chrosomus eos. Next base: position 23,050,479 of record CM070841.1, read on the forward strand.
GTTCAAATCGAGTATACAGGTTTCCTGCTTTCTTGGCATGTTCAGAACTACATTTAGTTATTAACAATCAATGAGTCTATGTAGCAAAGAATGAAAGATGCAACTTTTCCAAGAGGGTTTTTCAGTGCAAGAGCTACAGCACAGCAGCTGTCAACACACTAATTAATACACTGTTGCAAAAGATATCAGAGATCAATATAAAAAAAACATAAAAAGATAGATAAACCAGTTTACTAGTCAACCATTGTGACCAACCCCTGCTGTTTTTTCCGCAAATATCCAATGCAGTCTGATTATAAACAGCCATCAAAAGCGTCTCAGGGGAAAACAGACTGATATGCAGCAGTGATGATAAAACACAAGACAATTTGACTTCACACTCTGTTAGCTGAAAGGGATACTGGGTAGTTTCTGTGGTGGATCCTGCTGTCATTTTAGTGATGGTGTATTATATTACTAAAAATATCCTGCATGTCTTCTGTCCAACAGCAGATACGAACAACACAGTAAATGACAATGAAACTGACAGTCCTGGAGGAACATAAAACCTTGATTTTCTGTATGATTCTGAATCATCTGTGTGCTACTGCATTTATCTCTTGAATTTATGCATTTAAAACTGGAAAAAGCTAAGATATTCTGTATTAATCCAATGCATTCCACTTTAAAGTTTCCCACTTTGTGGAAAGGAAGAGTCTCGCTTGATGAAATGAGTGTACTCCAGGGAAAGCTAGAAGGTTGTACAGTTAACTCCCATGGTGTCATTCGAAACCATACAACCTACTACCTCAGCCTGGATGCACACGTCCACACTGCTGATCCTCTGGACCTCCGGGAGCAAAAAACATCTTCTGCCCTTTCAGAAAAGGAATTATTCTGGTTTTTTATTTGTTTGTTTTATATGATATGACACATTTGCAAATTGTCAACATATCCATTTACAGCAGCGGTTCTCAAACCTTGAATGGTCCATATGATTTGCTCATTAAAAACACTGAATTTATCGACTGATTAATCAACCCAAAACAATACATGGATTGATAGTGTTTAAGGGGTCTTTTTTTGTTGTCTTTTTTACGATTTTGTTTTTGGGGTGTACTAGAATATGTTTTCATGCTTGATTGTTCAAAAAATGTTACAACACCTCTCTCCTCGAACGCACCGTCTAGGTCCTGTTTCGATAAAGCCCCTCCTTCTGTAATGTGCTGTGATTGGTTGGCCCAGTGTGTCATGATTGGTACCGCGTAGTGAGAGTTTGGGAAATGTCCCGCCCCTAACCATAACTGCGAGTTTTATCTGCTCAGATGTAAATATTAAGGATGGCATACATTTTTAAACCTATTCAAGCCCGATTCAGACCCTGACAATGTTATCGAACTAGAGAACAGTAATTAGTAACAAAACCATGGTTAATTTTCCTAAGGAGCGGTGAACTGTCTTACAGAAGCGAGAGCTTACAAATGCAACAGAAAACAAACTGTTCTCCATAAAATGTGATAAACATTGGGTTATAATGTTCAGAACAGTGTTTAAAATAAATTTTACCGCTCTAAGTTCATCAGCCTTATATATAAATAAATGAGTTTTGGAAACGGGATGAAAAAAAAAAACAGTGTCTCTGTGACATAGCGGCACCACTGTCTTCTCTAACTCAGCTCAACCAGGCCTCATCCCCATTTTTTGCATATTACGTAGGCGCGGATTATTTAAATTTTAAGATCGGGAAAAATCGCGTTGTAGAACAAACAAGCCGTTCGTTGTTGATCTTGAAAAGTGGATTCTGTTAAATAAAATATCTCCCTTTGGAGTGGACTTTGAGCTTTGCATATCTTATTTATGCTCTAACAGCAACATTACACAATACACATCAGCTAAAGTTGAAAAAGTGGAAAAGCTTAATAGGACCCCTTTAACATTAATGATGTTTCTGTCCTTATGTAGGAAAGCATGCAAGCGTACGCAACATTTTAGTTACATTTTTGTGTAAAATTTCACTCTGATTCATTTCAATTAAATAATAATAAAAAAAAGGTAACGCTTTAGTTTAGGGTCCAATTCTCACTATTAACTAGTTGCTTATTAGCATGCATATTACTAAAATATTGGCTGTTTATTAGTAATTATAAAGCCCATGTTAATACCTTATTTGCATGACCATATTCTACATCCCTAATACTATTCCTACCCAATACCTAAACTTAACAACTACCTTACTAACTACTAATTTATTGAGACAAAAGTCATAGTTAATAGTTAGTTAATAGTGAGAATTGTATCCTAATCTAAAATGTGAGCCAAAAAAACAGCAGTCAAATGTAAAAATGAGGTTATTAGAAATAAAATATAAACTAAGCGTAATATGTGCACTATTAAACCTGGTAGCTGTTTTATGGTAGTTGGGGGTTTCCGAATGTTTTAATGTTGTGGCCTGCCAAAATTTGAGAACCACTGAGTTCAAAGAGTGCGCTGAGTTCACCACAGTGACAGAGACCCACAGAATCGAGCTTGGGTTGCCGAATACGCCACAAGATCGGATCTACGGGTTTGTGACAAGTGGTCAAAGCTTCTCATGAAACCCAATCCCAGGTCATACTCATGTTCCCGACTCTTTGTGGATGAGCTATCAGGCGAGATAAACCACAGCAATATTCCCCTGCATGAACAAAACACGTTCATGGAGTTACAGTAAATATAGAAAGTGGGAAAAAGACAAAAACATGATCCACTGACCTGGTTAAGTTTCAGTAGTGGTGGTGTATCTGCTTATCTTCTCCTGATTTTTGTGCTGTGAAAAGAAAGAAATCACAATATTAGGAAACATCTTCACAGTTAAGAGTCTATAGAAAATGCATACAGTAATTCACTTCAGCATTGTGTAGAAAAAGTTAAATGTAATACAGTTAACAAATTTCCATAATATGACATATCTCCGAGTGAAACAGGATATTTACTGATAAAAAAGATAGGGAGGGACTTTATGTTATCCATCAGGAATTGACTGAAAAGTGGTTTCTACAGTACAGGTTGTTGTAGGAGAGGAGATGAAAAAAGATGTCTTCCAAAAAAAGGAAAGTTATTTCAGAGGCGGTGCAAATTATTACATGTTGATGAATGATTACAAAGACAAACTGTTCACTGGTAAATTAAATACAAAAGGAGCAAAGGATAGGTACTCTTTTAACAATCTGACAAATAACTAACACAAAGGTACCTAAATAAACCTTAAAATAATGCTTCACCCATCAAATTTTCACTTTAATCGCAGTGAATGATTAGATGGCTACACAAACACTCTGGCTTGAAAATATTGAAAAGTTTGGTGAAAAACAGCTTGTTCAAACACATCCCTGCCAGAGACCGCCATGCGTGACTGTCTGCGAGATCAGGGTGAGCTTAGACAAGAACACGGTGGTTTTAAAAGACAACACACAAGCTGGTGGTAAAAGAGCATTTCATAATCAGCTGCTGTCCTCGGACTGCCTCACCTGCTTGCTTATGAGCATTGGATGTAAACCCTCAACTCACAGTACACTTGAGCCATGCCAAAGTGGGCTGCGGCTTTTACACCCATTCCTAGCAGAATCATGACTTTTCTGGAGTTTCGGAAACAGTTTGGGCACCATTTTTACTCCCCCTAAAACAACCTTTGAGATTCAAAATGAACAAAAGGGAGCTAAATCAGAAAGTCTGCGGAGTCCGCCATGTTCTCAGCAAGGAAAAGACGAGAGGAAAAAAAAGAGAAAGAACTCTCACTAGCATCGCTTTCCAAGTTTCTCCCTTTCTGTCCTGGCACCTTCACAAAACCTTCACCAGCGGGTCACATGATGCTGCTCGAGCCCAGAAGCATTCAGCTGATGTCGAGTAGACATCTTTTGTCTAAAATAAAACCTTTTGCCGAGCGTTCCACGAAAAAAAGACCTTCCTGGGGGGCTGAAAAGGGGTGGCGCTGGGAGTCATGGCAACCTTTACCTGGCACGATGCCCATCGTAAGAACAGGACGACATAGAAATCAGCTGAATTCAAAGAATGATGCCAAGGCACTCTGAAGATAAGAGAAGAGGAAACGTCTCAATATTTTAACGGTGCTTTTCGAGTAATTCTTGAACGAAGCTGCACTGGAATGCAGCGGAAAGTGCATTCGCTTGCTGACGCTAGTTGAGAAAAAACACCCCATCGGACTACGTGTCTCCTGTTGCCTGTGAATGGAGTGACTCAGTGAAGCTTTATTTCAAATACACAGACAACGATTCATCATCCATCCGTGAGTCATAATCGTAGTTTGTAGATTGTAGTGGGCTGATGTAGTTTCCCTCTAGGGCTTTATGAAGTGTGATAGACCACGGGGAAGATTTGTGGGCGTTTCCTGCATCTTGTTAAAGCCGCGCACATGAGATCACAGATGACCTCTGTATCAGCCTCAGAGTTGAGGTGAGTGCAAGAGGAAGTAACTATAGTTAACAGGGGAACTTAACTATTATTCCACTACAGAGTAAGGTCTGGATACCAGGGGTTGAATTGAATTAAGAATGCCTCAAATTCCAGAATTTCAGGCATGCAGGGTGCACAATGCAAATAAAATTAAATTAATGAACATTTAAATAAATGAATAACAATTTTTTAACTAGGAAAGCAGAATTTGTCAAGACAAAAAAAAAAGCAAAATGTTAGCTTGACAAAGCCTTGTTTAAAAGTTGTGAAGTTTGAAGGTTTATATAGACCTTACAAACAGAAAGAACAATAGACATAATGATCGATAGTTAGATAGATGATAGAAAGATTGATAGATAGATATTTCATATTTACTAAATTAACATTTGTAGACTATGGTGAAAGAAAACTTCCTCTGCCAAACCATTGCCTGCGCTGAATTTCAAGTTTTGAATTTCGAACTGTGAATGCAATGATATTCAGACATTTTGTGCGGCTTAAGTGTCAGAATATTGCATGGACCACTTTAAGCTTCACCATAAAAGTCAAGAACTCTAGATTAGAAAGCTGACCTGTTGTAACTAATTCGGTTAAAGGTCAAGTCACAGCTCTTTTGAATCTTTTTATTATTATTTTTTGGACACCCAAGTGCACTTAAGAGAAGCGTCTCACTGAATATGTCATGACACCCTGATCTCTCTGTCCAGAGCAGCAACAGACCAAGACGAAAATTCCCACACAAAAATACACACAACCCTGAGTTTATAATACTTATATTACTAGATGAACACTTAGATGTTTGGATTTGATCACCCTGAACTCATCCACCGTTGTTCCTGGATGGATGAATTTCTCAACACACTCTGACAGCAGACAAACAGTCAGCAGATCTGCATCAAACCACAAGAGATGCTCTGTTCAAGTTGATGCATGTGAGCATATATTGGTGTGGCCCTGTGCACACAAACACAATGAAGTGGGAAAAGATGATCTAGTCTAATCTAAATCTAGTCCTTGCCTGCAAATTGAAACTCAATAAAATAAGTTAAAGGCAGAATTCTGTATCACAATAGCAAACCAATGCAAATGACCAATGGCTTGATCTCTTAAACAAACCTCTGTCCAAATCTTCTATGGTGATCTCTGATCAACATGCAGAGAACATCTGTGAATACAAGATGTTTGAGCTTCTTCCTCATACTATCTACACTGAGAATCTGTCTCATAAACTATGTAATACAACGTTAAGTGTTGTGTGTGTGTGTGTGTGTGTGTGTGGTGTGTGTGTGGGGTGTGTTGTGTGTGTGTGTGTGTGTGTGTGTGTGTGTGTGTGTGTGTGTCCTAATGGTGCACAGCGGGCTGATATATTCCCTGAAGATGCAGGCCTGTAAGGATAAACTATTTTCACGTCACTCTGGACCAGCAGGACCAATAAATTCTGCCACAGGGTGTGAAAGCCTCATCCTGAGTCAGACAGTCACACCACAGCACTTAAACACAGCCCGCATTCAACAGGAGAAGGAATTGCATTTATGCAGCGAAACGCGTGTTCTCCTCACATCATTTATCCAGGCTGTGTCAGCTCCATGCATGATTGAAAAACACGCATGAGGTGGGAGTGTCTGCCGCATGTCATTTGGAGGCTTTTCAGGCTTGCTGATTGTGGCAGTACTAGCATTGGTAGACCATGATACTGAGGAATTTTTGTATTTATGTACTAATGCGTTTACACGAAGCTCAAATGTATGACAGTAACACTTAACAATTTGCTAACATTAGTTAATGCATCATGATTTTTTACAGCATTTATTAATCCAGGCTTATGTTAATTCTTAGATTTGTGTTGGTTCATTATTCATTGTTAATTTGTGTTTGTTCATAATACATTAACTGTTTTAATTTATACTTAAAAACTTAAAATCTATTAGCATATTTAGATGTTAACATTAAGATTAATAAATGCTGTAAATGTTTCATGATACCAAATGCATTAAAAATGTCATAAAATGTAACTTTATTATAAAGCATTACTGGTATATCAAGAATGACAAAAAAAATGGTATTACCATGGTTCATGTTTAAAATACCATGATGTCAAAATGGATGGTGACCACACCTGCTCCTGGTTCCCATCTACTTTAATTATATGGAAATGCAGCTCGGACATTCTGTTAAATGTCTCCTTTTGTGTTCTACCGAAGAAAGAAAGTCATACGGGTTTGGAACGACATTACTAACCCTAATAACATTAGGGTTAGTATTGACAGAATTTTCATTTTGGGTGAATTATACGTATAAACAGTTTATCCATCTCATCACCTCACAGAAGGGCAATTTCATATCCGGAGAAGCAGGACGCTGAGGTCAAAGATCAACTGAGACTGGCAAAAATAAATAAATAAAAAAAACAGACCAGAGGAGAGGTTTTCCCGCAAGACAGGTCAAACCACTGAAAACCAGACAGGGGGGAAAATCAGACAGACGTCGCAGTAATGTGAAACAGTCGTAATGCGGTCCCTTCAGCGGGACGAACCAACTGCATGCGCTACTCACAGGGGTGAAAGAACCAGATGGCTGCGGAAAATCAACACTGGGTGCTCTTCTTCTTAATGGCAATTATTCATCGACTCTATAAACAATGTCAGTGAAGGTGACGGAATAGTCTGACTTTAATCTTCCAAGTATGATATGAGAAACCAGAACAGCGTTCGTCTGCACTGCAGAACCCTCCACAGACGACTGACCTCCCCATATATGCGAACCGAGTCATTCCTGCCAAAAATAAATGTCAAACTTTCTTTCGACATGTCTTATTAATCTGCACTGCAAAATTGCACCACTGACTATAAACTCAAGGGACAGATAGTTTAAGCCAAGAAGCTCTTCATCGGAACTGTTCTCATCCCACAAAAGGAGTCGCTGCACATGTTAATACAGACATCAAAGTTGTTATTGGAGTATTACAAGAAAATACTATTTCAGTCTTTCTACATCAAAATTTCATGTTTAATTCAATGTGTTACTTGCTTGTTTATTTGAAACAATTTCCATTCAGAAATTGCTGGTAAATTTCACACATAATTACACAGGAAAACAACACCAGTTCAGTGTATATGTGCACAAAATTTGCCTAAGAGCATTAGAGTTTTAAAATTAAGTAACGTGACAGAACAAAAAGTGATATGCATATGCATATAATGAAATGCAACTGCAGACTGATTAAACAAACACAGTAAACAGATCTGCTACTCTCAATGCAGTTATTAGTTTGCTTTAGACCCTCAGGAGATTGAGCCAACTAAAAAAATAACAAAGTTGAAGCCACAAATAGGTTTTGTGCAGTGAGATTTGAGGTATCCCAGTGCAGAGAGGCCAATGCCTTCTGCTTTCCCTTAAATGTTTGCAGAGTTTGCCAGGCAACGAGCCAAGAAAATGACTTTGTTTGACCCAACTGCCAATCAGTTCGGCTGGGTGAGTCTGTATTAAACGGCGGCGCCTTTTCTGCGAGTCTTATTGGCCGCAGCTGCCTCCTGTGGGCGGAGACAGGTTGAGAAACAAGGCTGTTGACGGGGAAAAGGAAAGCAGAGCTGGTGCAGAGCACACCGACAGCCAATGGGAGCAGAGAAACCTAACGCATAGAAAAAAGAGTTAAAGGCATTGATTAAACTAAAGCTCATTTCATGAATTTATTTATGGGTACAGGCTTAAACTTTAATCAATAATCTTAATTTAAAGTCTTTACGCAGAATAAGAAATCCTAACTGTTGCATGTTGCTAGGCAGTTTTGATAAGCGTCGGATAGGTCATCCAATCACAACGCAAACTCTAATTTGCTGATTTGCGAAATAAAGATCATGCGAAATGCATCAAAAAGTTTTCCCACTCCCTCTTAATGGCAATTCATCACCTTAAATCTAAAAGTGAGATGCAGCAGTACCTCATTTTGAGAGGAACTTGTATAATCAAATGTAATAAATACTGTACAGGGTTTGACTGAGCTCTCTATTAAATTATGATAAATAACATAATCTTAGTCTCAGAGCAGTTCGGGAACCTTAAAGGGTTAGTTCACCCAAAAATGAAAATTCTATCATCGTTTACTTACCCTCAAGTTGTTCCAAACCTCTATGTGTTTATTTGTTCTGCTGAACACAAAGGAAGATATTTGGAAGAAAACAGATCTCATTCCCCATTGACTACCATAGTAGGAAAAAATACATACTATGGTAGTCAATGGGGAATGAAATCTGTTTTCTTCCAGATATCTTCCTTTGTGTTCAGCAGAACAAATAAACACATAGAGGTTTGGAACAACTTGAGGGTAAGTAAACGATGATAGAATTTTCATTTTTGGGTGAACTAACCCTTTAAGAGGGCTTTTAATTAAATGCATGAAGAGAGCACATTGATTACCGAAACCCTGCTCACCGTGAGCGACAAGCAAACATAGATCTTGTTTACCATTACAAAGAATCAATCAATACATTGAGACTTTTGAATATTAAACTTTGGCAGAGTAAAAAGTATTCCACATGTGACAACGCAGGAGCCGATCAATAAAAATGACATTAAATAAGACTTGAGAAAGCAGCTTGTTAATTGCCCAAGACCATTAAAATGAATTTAAATGACTTCAGGCTTAATTAGTCTTGCTAACTCTCAGGACCGCCAGGTAACGAGCCAAGGGGAAAAAAATGAATCTCAGCATAGCTCATCAACTCTTCTGAAACTCACCGGACTGGACACAAATAGGATTTCATGTTCATTATAACTACAGAGATGGAGATTTTTACACAAAGGAGGCTGTCAGACTGATTTTGGCTTATCAGACACATCCAGAGAACAACTTTTCCTTAAGTATGAGAATTGTTAGGTATTTAATTATTCTGGTCCAGATTCTGACTTCCATTAACTGTTTCTTAACGAACGACAATACTACTTGTTGAACATTTAATTTTAAATTTGACAATACTTTTACAACCTGTTATCTCTGTAAAGCTGCTTTGAAACAATCTGTATTGTAAAAAGCGCTATATAAATAAAGGTGACTTGACATGTATTTTAAAATCTTTCTATTATCAAAGTAGCATTAATTGTGGCAAATGTAATCTGAATGTGTATTTCTAATTATACATTCTCATATAAGCAACCAGTCACCACAAGGAATTGCAGATTGCAATCCATTTTACTTTGAATTGTGATGCATTTGAACAAAACTGAAACAGAATTGAATTTCTAAAACAATTGCAATGCTTAAAAAGCTAGTTTGGCTTCAAAAGGCTTTTGGTTAACATTATCCAATAGACTGCAAGTCCTAAGTAGCGTCAGCAAAAAAGGAAAGCGGTGTAAGAGAAAGAGCAAGTAATGAAGAAAGTGAATAGGGACCTTGGATTTCATGTTGACTTTAAGCACAACATACTATAAAAGTTCTTGGTTCATTTCGAGTTGGGCATGAATAAATCAAGAACCGCTCAGACGGAATCAGTGAGTGAGTCATTGAAGTGATTCAAACCTTTAACTCATAATCAGCAGTGTGGAAAACACATTCTTGAGTATATTAGTAGGGTGTAACAGAACACAATGTCCTGAAAATCATTCAGTTGCAGTATATTTTTTATTTCCATCCCTTCTATATCAAGAATGCGCTTGAATCTTCTGAACAAATGAGGCATTCTATATATTCGATCTAGAAAAAATCATGACAACATGTTTGCTTAATGCTAAATGTTTCCAGCTTCATAATGTAACAGTGTTGGGGAATTAGACTGTCGTTTTAACCTGCCTGTCTGCTTTTCGGGGAGCGTTCATTATGATTTCTCCCTTAGTCTGGTTTTTGTTGTCTTAGAAAATACACTGCAGACATGGACAGGAGACCTCAGACACCGCTCAAATGTGTTCAAGCTTTTAGAAAGAATTACACATTTAAAATACACATTTAAGGCTCATTTGAGGCAATCATCTACAATTATAGAGGCAGGCAAAAAGCTAGTCTTTACAATCAGGTGGAATATATTAAATTCCATGCTTCTAAAATCACCATGAAAAGGATGTTTTATTGAGTCCTGCATCTGTAACATCATCTCAGGCTTTCACAAACCAAGAGAATAAAACTCTAGGTCTAGACGTTTGCAGCCTGACAAACAAACTTAACTGGGTGAAATTTATACAATTGTGTGGACTGCAGCGCAATATAGAGACACACGCACACACTGTCTGTCCTGTTCTTAAGCTCATTTTTCTGCAGCCATGATAAAAAGCGTTAAGCATGAAAATCACGGCATTTTATGCTGCCTGATCCATTGCTGATTCAGCAGAACACTGGAGGGGCACAGCGGGAATGATATGGAAAGGCATAATTATGATTCACCCCTGCACCGTGCAGGAAATTGCTGAACCAAAATTGTTTTGCATTTTTGTGCAACAAAAACCAACACCTCTGACTGAACAAAGACAGTTAGACGGAGTGCTCATTTGCATACAAAGAGTAAACTGATTTCTTTAATAATAACAGAATTTGCAAACATGACACTCTGAACAGTATGTTATTGATTATTACACTGACAGGCCATTGGAAATCATTTAAAAAAGCCCTATAAGTTGAGAGAAGCTTATGTATATGAATTATCAGTGGCACTTTCAATGTGATGGTCATCAAAACAAGCCAATCAGCATAATCTCTTTAATTAGAGATATCTCTTCAATAATCTCTTTAACTATGGACATTGTTTATTTAAACTTATTTATTGCACAAAAGAGGCATCAAATATGACTTTCTTTCTTCCAAAGAACATAAAGAAAATTTTAGCAATTTACGTTTAAGCTGGTCTTTCCATAGCGAAGTAAATGGGGTCTGTCAAGTTCAAATATGATAACAAACCACCCTAAAAGTGACCCATAAGTCTTTTGCAGCCATACAATAGTTTGTGTGAGGAGCGGACTAAAATGTTAAAGCTTTATTTGGTGAATAATACTTGCATACTTGCACATAGATATGAGTCAAAATCTGCTAAGGGGTAATTAAATCAATCTTCAAGATTTTAATATTGATCAATCTTTGAGATTTTAATATTACATCAGCATATGAGACTACAGGGACTCAGTTCAACAGTTCATCTATTGCTAAAATATGGAAAAAAAAGATCAGTCAAGAATAGAAAATTGAAATGTTTTCAAATAAAATAAAAATTCGAAAATATTCAAATAAGAAATGTCAGAATCAGAATGTGTAGTCCAGTCAAAACCAACACGTTGAACAATGTTCTCAAACCCGGCGAAGTTTATCAATTGAATTGCTGTTCATTATTTTTAGCATGCAGTGTGAAGGTCCCTGATCATTCTGATTCAATTTCAGCGAGTGAAGACAAATACTTCATGCTTATGAATTATGATTGTTATTGTCTCTAACAGACAGCATTTACTGACGGTTTTTGATGGATGTCATAACGTGCGTGAGGGGTGAACTGTGATTTTTTTGTTAGTTATAATAAAACATGCTGGAGACATTCGAAATGCTTTTGGCTAGTTCATTATAAGTATTTTACGAAAATTACGTTTATTTTATGGATCAAATAAATTACATGTAACTGACATGTTTGGCCACATTGATACATTCAGTTGTCGCAAATTAGTTGATTTTTGATAATTAAGTAAAAAAAATGTACCAGTAAAGAAATGGTTTGAATGATTTGTTCATCAAAAATGATCGACAAGTTTCGATGTACATCTATGTGCCAACCTATATGGCTTCAGAAGACCTCAGAATATAATGTACAAGCATAACCCTTTTGTCATATTTATTAACTTGACGTACATAATCCCCACATTCTGCTAATTTTATGTTAAATGGAGGCAAGAAATAACATGAGTTGACAGAAGGTTTTCAGTATAAATGGCAAAATATATATATTATTAATCTTTTTTTAAACACATCTGCTTTCGAAGAGTTTACAGTTCTACAAAAATACTAAGTAGAACAAAAAAATAAATACAGAAAAGTAAAAAAAAAGAGTAGTTCAAGTCAAATCCTCATAATAGTGCACATTAATGTGCTTGGAAATCAATGTCTGGCTGCCAACTTGAATTTAGCCCTGTGACAGACTCCTGATTCTGGGTAAAGCAAACAGGAAGTGACTAGGTCGAGATTATTGCCGCCTGGAGTTTCCACAGGGCCCCCTGCTGAGTTACATGTTCTCAGTTTCTTTTGTTTGCCGTTAACCCGTTAAACCCCTCATGAGAGGCCTTTGAGAAAAGTGTCACATACCCCGGGGGCCATTTTGTTTGGAACAATGATCCTAAAGGAGTTACACACCATTGCAATGGTACACTTCCCAAAGGCTGAGACACTTACGCTCTAAAACAAAACAGAGGTAATCCATTCACATGCAAGGAAGTTTTGGCTTTAGCATCAAAGCTATGATTGATCAATACAGACAACCATTAACCTTAGGCAAAACATTGGTGCTGTCCAGAGCAAACCTTCAGTTGTCAATTCAAATCCTGAGTTTGTTTCCATCAAGATATCCATGAGCTTAATTGCCGGCACTTAACACTCAACTATAATCTCAGCAGAGCTGTGTCTGTGTGATGGATGACCCTGAGCCTAGACACGTGCGTGAAACAGGTCAACAAAGTCTCTGTAACACAGGTACGGTGTATGTTAATATATTAAGTTGTGTCAGATTAAAGAAAACAAGGTCCAGTAACCAAGTTAGCGCCGTATCTGATCTCTCTCCAAATGAGGAAAATATTACACAGTAAAACATGCTCTGATTGGACTCCACCATTCGGGATTGAATTAAGAAAATCTAGTTCAATTCCTGAAATTCAAATTTGAATGCAAGGAAGAATTAAAATGAAAAGAAATTCATATAGATGTAATTTTTAACTAAATATTCAAACTATACCGCAACAATCTGTTATGGTAATTTCTATTATCGCTGTAAAGCTGCTTAGAAACAATCCATAATGTTAAAAGCGCTGTATAAATGAAGATAACTTGACTATGCCAAGACAAGCTTAGAATGCTAGATTGAAAAAACCCTTGTTTAAAAGTTGATTTAAAAAAAAAAAAGCTTTGAGATTTGAAGGTTTATTGACATTATGGACAAATAGAACGTAGATCGAAGGATACACTGTAAAAATGATCTTTCGAAGTTGCAAATAAAACAATTTCTGAATGAAAATTAGATAGACAGATTGATGATAGATAGATAGATAGATAGATAGATAGATAGATAGATAGATATAGATAGATAGATAGATAGATAGATAGATAGATAGATAGATAGATAATTCAAATTCAACTCCCTGTGGTGTGTGGCTAATAATTCCAGTAAAATTCACACAAATTAAAAGGGAGCCAATTCTGAGTTTTGCACAACCCTGCAATGACAAAATTGATTATTACTGGAAACTCTCCATGTAGTGCCTGGTTATACTCACAAAACTCTAGTGGTCGCTGAAAACGCTCTAGACAAACGCAGGCTCAACTCCAACAAGAGGAATGCAGTTTCAAACAGAACAAATAAAAAAAAAGTTAATATTTCAAAACAAAAAAGTTTCCACACTGATTTATGTCAACAAACTTACTTGACAGTGAAAACCAGAACGCAAACGGAATCATCAACTACAGCAGAAGTCAAACAAATCTAACGCCTGTATGACACAACTCGAGAGATGCTTCTTAAACATTCCCAGAGTTCAAAGTGTAAGTCAAACAGTACATCATTACTCAGCATCATGTGGATGTGCTTGATCTCTCAGCTGCTGGAGAGCTCTTGAGTCTGACCCACAATGCCCCTGTGCTGTCAGCAGGCAAACGCCCCGTCACGGCTTCTGCGTTCAGCTGCTTTTATGAAACATGTGGGACTTGGATGAAACGCACAAAGATGAATGTCCTCACGTGGCTTTGCTAACAGAGCGCTCTCTGTCCTCACCTCAAATCCCTTTTGGCACATATTTCTGACTGCACGCCAAGATCCACCTCTCACACTGAAGAACGACGGAGAACCCTGAGGAACGGCTGAAGAAATCAGCTTCAGCATGAGACCGAACACAAGACACGTCCTTGTATCTCTTTAATCAAACGACAGACAGCTAACGCGTGACTTGTGTTTTCAAGTGCTGCTATTGCCGATCACAACACAAACAGCTAATGGACCTGCCGCAAGACATTTTATGCAAACCTTTAACAACGTGTTCGATTTTCTTATCTGTTTAAAGGGGTCATTGTACTATAAAAAATACCTAAAACTTCCTTGTTAGTCCAAAAACAGCTTTTATTGAAACCAATCTTAGAAAACGACTCGTTTCGGATTTTGTCACATTATTATGTCATAGTGCAACGAAAGACCACCTCTGCAGAAGATCATTGCGTCTTTAGCTCCGCCCACAGATTCGTGCATGTCATGTAGTAGTAAATACGAGACAAACACAGGATTACCAGAAACAAAACAATAAAGATGTCTCTGAGGAATCCAAGACGTTTTGAAGTGCCAAGTTGGGGGAAAACAGTCTTTGCATTGCCATCTGATCCTAACATTAAAAAAAAAGCGTGGATGAACTTTATTTTTAACGAAGTTCCAGCTAAAAATGCTAGGCGCTCTGCTGAAAATGCCTATTTGTGGGAGCTTGAGAGCGCTTCGGTAGCGTGGCGTTGTTTTGAGACACTTTGCTTGCTATAATATGGAATATCCGCAGTGTTTTTAGTGTTGTTAGTATCTCATTTCACAGATAGTTTGATTCTGTATTCTTTAAATGTCGATGCAACGTAAAGTAAGCTCTGGCTCTTGTTTTTAAATTATTTTGTTCAGTTATTATGCTTCTTCTTGTTGTCGTCTGTTGACGTTGTATAAGCAGGGTGTGGCTGTTGGACGCTGTGGTATTTGTCCCGCCCCTCCTCCACTCTGATTGGACGGCTGGGTAAAAAGTGACAGTGATGACACTGTGTTTTACCCAGAGTTAAACATTCTTCAACTCTCGGCGACCAGCAAAAAACGCAGAGCGCTTCAGCGTGAAAAAGACGCTCAGCGCATCATTACGCTCCTGGCGTTTTAAAAACGTGCGCTCCCGTTTAAAACAATTGAAAAAATACGCTATAGCCACGGGAAAAAAACGCTTTGGTCACGGCCTAAGACACTGTTCGTTTGTTCGATTCATTTTACTGCGAATTTGATGCAGGCTTTTCAGAGAAACTGAAAATAAAAGATGATGCTGTGCCATGGTATAATAAAAAAATACTATGGAAGTCAAATCAACTGTCTGGTTACCAACATTCTTCAAAATATCATATTTTCTGTTCAACAGAAAGAAAACAGGTTGGAACAACTGAGGTGAGTAATTTGACGAATTTGAATTTTTGGGTGAACTATGATCCCTTTAATACACTGGATTATCGGATACGGAAGAAAGCACGTAGAGAATACTGTTTTTTTTATTTTATCTAAGCCAATCGCTGTAATCCTGAATAAAAGCTTCAGTGAGTGACATCTGTTTGTCATCAGTAAGACATTACAACAGTTTCATTTTATTTAAAACACAAATGTTTACTTTTTAACTTTATCGTATAGGATGAACTATGAATAGACGACAGTGAGACAAACACCGTAAGCCATCCTTTGTCAACTATAACTGGTAACTCCAACAATTAAATTGATTAGCCACAACCAAGACTTAAAAAGCATAGTTAATATGTAGATATTTTTTAATCATAGCAGTGGCTGTTTACAAAACAGAGGGTTTGAAAGAGAGGGTCAAAAACAGGATCGAAAATAGCCTATTACTTCTAAATTAAGATATTTTTTTAGATAACAATCTTGATAACAATAAGCAGAAACATTATGAAATTAAAAAATAAATGCATTTTATGACCCCTTTAATTATTGAAAATGTGACTGTAATTGAATATATTGAACCATGCTTCAGACAATCAAAATCTCATTTAGGTTTTTGGTGCAATCAAACAGAGTTCATTCAGGGTTAGCGGGACGGGAAACAGTCGTTGCTTAAAGGCTAGTTACTCAAAAATGACAAATTGTCATAATTTACTCACCTTCATGTCAATTCAAATGCACAAGACTTTCTTTCATCTGTGGAACATAAAAGATGATGTTCAGCAGAATGTCTGAGCTGCTCTTTTCCATACAGTTAAAATGAAACAGGGATTGTCAAGCTCCAAAAAGGACAAAAACAAAGACTCTTAAAAGCAGTTTTAGGCTAGATTTCGAGTCTCCTAAAGCCACATGTGAGAAACAGACTGAAATGTAAGTCACTATTCAATAAAAACCTTAAACATTTTTGCTGGACAGTCGAGGTCATCATTTTCTTTTATTGCATGGAAGAGCAGCTCGGATCTGTGAGTAAATGATGACTGAATTGCCATTTTTAGGTGACTATCCCTAAAATATAATAGCTGTTATATTTTACCACTTCTACCTACATGGTAGACGATATGATAAATCATAAAAAACAACAAATGAAAGACATATTGTCGAAGGTGCACCTTTGTCTATAAAAAGTGATAAATTGTTTCATTTAGATGTTCCCAAATTTAACCCAGCAAATGCATTTACAAACTGTTCAATTAATGCCAAAATGCATGTTTTTTTATGTTCTCAAGTCTGTTTTTGTAAACTTGAGAAGTGGGCATGATTTGAATGATGTGGCATCTTAATTTATTAATACATAAACATATTTTTGCTGCATGTGAATGTGTGTGTATGTGCACACACGCCAAAAATCTAGACAAAGCAAACACTCTATTACAATTCAAACAAGCATTTTAAACATTAATGACATACAACTCTATATATACTTTTCATTTTATATATATTATTATAAATATCTAAAAAATGAAGTCCTAGAATTCTAGATAAAATTCACTAATGATTTCCAACCACACTAAATGATTAACTTTCTATTTCTAGAAAGAAATCTGTAACATGATAAAACGTGTATTATACAGTATTTTCATTACTGTATAAATATTATTATTACTAAATTGCTGTGCAAGACTTAATTCTTCACAGCAATAAATAGAATCAAAGCAATCTGTTCATCAGATCTACTCTCTATTCTTGAGTATTTTAAAAGAGATCCCCTCTACTTATTTTACAAAAAAGCAAATCCAGTAGCACGATTTCAAATGGGACGCATATATTCCAGGGTTGTGATAATCTATTTGTGTTGAGGACGCGGGTTAAATCTGGGCTGGTGTTAATCCTGATGCTGCTCTTTGAGCAGGTGAACTCAGCCTAAGACTTTCCCACGGTCCTCCGGCAAATCCTCTGCCCTGAACCCTCGGTAGACCGCTGCCATCTGGCCCCTCTGTGTTCTCACTGGGAGGGCAGGCGTCAGCTGCACGGCCAAATTCTGCGTTCCACCACAACCCCCACAGAAACACAAGCAGCAAACCGTCCACACACACACCCGACATCCACCGACATCAAACACGTGTGCCTGCCTTTCCGTACGGCACAATTAAATGCTTGAAAAATAGCATTATAGGGAAAAAACTCAACTATTAAAAAGTACAAACAAAACAGGCTTTTAAGGACAAAACTTTCTTAGTATTCAAATGTAAGTCAAATTACATAAATATGACCTCCACACAACAAAAGACCCCCCGACTTCACAATATAAACCTTGACCTTTGGCCCTTTCTACGGCGATCCATCATCACAACATGAGGCACACCCCCACCCCCCTCCGGATCACCCCGGACAGAAATCTCACTCCAAATATCTTACTCCGAAATAAGATTTTGGTTTGCGATCATGTGACAAAATCTCTTCCTCACTGCTCCCACCCCTCCCTCAGTTCCTCGCGTCTTCTAAGCTGCCATGCGCTATCGTCTGACTACAGTCGGGAAGAGAGAAAAAAAGCCCCTGGCTGATGAAGAGAGCGTCCCGGACCGGCCGCTCTTAAAATGCGTGACATTTCCATGGTGGGAGCATGAGAACAGATTCTCCACAATAGCGGGGTCTCCATGCCCGGCCAGTAACCATGGAAGCAGATGCTGTCGCTCTCCCCTGCCCCTTACCTCCCAGCGGCCACGGGCTGCTCCACACTCAAAAGAGGGTCCGCCTCAATTTCTCTTCATCCCGACCGAACTTGCGTGCTCTTCAAAGGGAGCTATTCAGCAGGTCACCGGTCTAGACTTGTTTGCACGGTCCACAGAGCAGCCTTGATGTAACCCTTGCTCTCCGCCTGCCGTGGAACTGCAGACTGCGGGGAACGCTGGGGACGTGGTTTTGAAAAGAAGCCCGTCCGATTTTGCCATTGTGCCTTTTCATTCATCGATCCAATGCATATCGAACCTTCTGTCGGTGCATGTGTGAAACAGTTAGCTTAGCCAGCATTTTTTTTTTCTTCTGGTCAGACTTGACTGCTCCTTTCTCATGTTTAATTTCATTTAATTTGTTTTCTACAGATTTAAGGTCTCTTTTTATCTCTCTTTATCTCTTTTTTATCTCTCTTCCCTCTTCCAGAACTATATATATATATATATATATATAGTTCTGTGGTACTACTATTCTTCTCCTCTGTAATGTTACAGTAAAGAGGCAATTAACAAAAATAGAAGACAGCAAGAAAAAGAAAATAAGGTTAGTGACAAAATAAAAATGTCAATTTAAACAGTCTAAATGAGTGATATTTTCAGGTGTATTCACCTTTAAAAAAATGTTTTTTTCTTTTTCTTAATTTCAACTGCATGTTCATCCAAATCAATTTTACAGATTAATTTAATACGACATGAACTAATGATAAAATTAAGTAACACATCTTCTTATTAAATATGAAGAGTGTGTATTTGTGACCGTGGAGTTTTAAATGACTCTTTTGTTATCTTTAAAAAAAATTCTGCTGCGAAGGACGGCAGAGACGGACACACACACACACACACACACACACACACACACACACACACACACACACACACACACACACACACACACACACACACACACACACACACACACACACACACGCACGAATCTAATGAAATAATAAAAATAAGTTATTCAAATGTGACGCTCATTTTGACATAAAACATCCATAATTAATATCAAATACAGACCAGAAAAACATGCAAATACTATTTAATTTTGTATAAATGTATTTGCTTTTTTATGTCTAAATCTAGAATTAAATTTTCTCTTTTCTAGAATTGCAAGAATTATATTTTGATTAACAATGACTCTAAACTGATCTTCACAAATGCTAACATTTTCAGCAGAACAAATAAATAAACTTTCAATTATTTTAAATATATATATTTGACTGTATTTTAATTTATATATATATTATTTAACAACATTAAATCGATTATCAGAAGAAATGCCTAATGTGTCATCAAATTATGTTTTATGCTTTCTGGAAGATATTTTTGTAATCATTGTATAGGTTGCATTTCACTTTAAAGAATTAAAAAAAGAATAAGTGAAAAGCATTTTTGAAGATCCATGTGTCCATGTGTTCTTATTCAAATGATTTAGACACACAGAGATGAAGAGACTCGCTGTCCATCTGACACAGAGACAAAACCACAGCAGAAAGTGAGCAAATTCAAAGGCAAAGGAAGGAAAGAGATCAGCCAAGTGAGAAGACGATGTCATTGTTGTCAGGAAGCAGAAAATCACTGGCGTAAAAGCAGAAATTTAAAAAATGAGATCTGCTATGAAGAGACACACACTCCGAATAAAGAGCTGGGTAATTTTACCGCAGCTCTCTCAGATATGAGCAGACAGCAGAAATAAAATGTGCTCTTTTACATAAAATCTGCAGCTCAATGCTTCTGAAAGGTGATTTATAAGATAACTGAAAAGATTATGCGTTGTAGACATACTGGATGTTATTAATAAGCATTTCAAACCTTTACATTTTCTATATGCATTAACCAAATTATTTGATACAGGTTTGCAGATATTGTTATAGCTATATAAGGCTACAAAATATATGTTGTATGAATTGTTTAAAAATTGCATTTCACATAGCTTAAATTTAGCATTATAGTAATTTATGTATAGTTCTGATAAGCCTATTTTAATACATTTGACTGTGTAAAATATAACATTTTAATCTTATACTTTATATATAAATAACATTTACAACAATGATGTTGATTATTATTTTTAAGAGAAATTATAAATAGTGTTTACAATTATAACATCAAATATGTTTTATGATTAAAGTTCAACAGCAAGAAAATACAAAACAGTGTGTGCATATTTAAGTAAATTACGAAAAAAAGGATATTTCTGCTTCAAATATTACTGAATTGTATAAAATATATATACACAAATCATGAGGCAAAATGTCACAAAGGTTTGTATACAGAAAAAGCCAATTTATAAAAAAACTGAATTGCCAATTAAATTTCAGCATTCAGCATTTCCTTCTCATAAAACGTTGCATCCAGTAAAGCTTACAAGGTAAAGCTTAAAATATACAAGCAAGATGTAAAGCTGAATTCTCCTGCTAGTTTGTGAGAAATAATAGAGCACATGCAGAGATCCTGGGTGGGAAAGACATCAGCGTGGAGACGGAGAGAGAGAGAGACACTGAACTCTCCGACATGACCACACTGACCAGACATTATACATACCAGAAAAACATTCAAGTTTAAGTCTGCAAAGAGCCGTACTGGTATTAACTGAATTGTGGAATGATTGCTGGAAATTAAACAAAAGATTTGATGCGAATTAAAAACACAAATTTGCACCAGAAGCCTTTCTTAAAATCAATTAGACCAAAATAATCCCCAGTCTGAATTCTGATCTACATCTTTACACGAGCTGTCATTCATCCATCACATCTGTGCCGTAACTGAATGACACCAGGACAACACTGATTAAATGGTGCGGCTAGAGGAGGGACGGACTGTCAAAGAGAGACGTTTTAAAGGGCATCGTAAACATGCTATGAACAGAAGACTATGGTTTTATGTTAGTTCATAATTTTTGTTGTTAGCTAAAATAATTAACCATGACAAATAATAAACAGCAGAGACCAGGGATAGTTGTCACTGTCTTCATTCCAGGAAATATTTCTCACGTTAGATTTATTTTTCAAAGTCAAACTCAGAGTAGACACAACCCTTAACATATACACCTTTAAAACTTTTAAAAACTATTAAAAAAACTAAAAAAAAAATTTTTTTACCATAAAAACTAACAAAAAAGCTTTTTAACATTTAACACCATTATTGCCAGGGGGAAAAACAGACATTAAAACTGTAATTCTATAACAATAGTTAATAACAAATTAAGCAATTATAAAGTATAAAACAATTTAATTACAAAATTAATGTTAAATGTTAATATTAAATTTAATGTTAAATACTTAAATAATATTAAGTTCAATTTTTTTTACAGAAATTGCAATTAATAAATAGCATAAAAATGCATTAGAGAATTATTCACATGAACACAAGAACTAGGTAACTGCATTTAAAAGATGCTTATAGCATCCATAAGAACAAGTGAATGTGAATGTGTCTGTTTGGGCTGGAAAGGGGCAACACTGAGACCCCACCCCAGTGTCTCGCTCGCTTTAGAAACGCCCCTCCCACCCCCTACAGGTCAAACACACACTCACCTGCTTTCAGACGCTGCCGCGGCACACTCATTGTTCTTTAATGCATTGTAAAATGACCCTATTGTTAACTTAACGGCACACAATAGCTAATTAACAGCTTTATTACCCATTACTGCTGTCAGCTTTCACAAGTGTTTTAACCATCAAGCATTTTCTAATTAAAAGATTTATTGCAAATGACGTGCAAAAAAAAACACATATATGAGATTCTTCAATTGCCCTGACAGAAAAAAATGCAAGCTGAGACGATAAAGCCCCGACATTCTCAGATCAGCTCAACAGGAACAAAAGAGCGGCTCTATCATTACGGCACAAAGAGCTTTTAATTATGTGCAGACCAGTAAATGCTCGTCTGTAAGACGGCGGGACGCTCAAGATCCTGGAGTTTCTAAACACCCACATTTTAAGAACCAAGTAACGCTCCATCACTGGTCTTTCCCTTAAACACACACACACACACGCACGCACGCGCACACCACACACACACCACACACACACACACACACACACACACACACACAACACACACACACACACACACACACACACACACACACACACCACACACACACACACACACACACACACACACACACACACACACACACACACACACCACACACACACACACGAATCTGCTAATGTTAATGACGCCTGACTCATTTATTGTTTTGGCAACACTTTACAATAAGATTTCATTTGTTAACATTATTTAATACATTAACAAACAATATATATTTATATAGCATTTATTAACCTTTCTTTATGTTAGTAGTACTATAAATGCTGTATAGGAGTATTGTTTATTCTTAGTTCATGTTGATAAATGAAACCTTATTAGGTGTTACCAATGTTTTTTTTAAAACCCAAATATCACACTGACACAACTCAGATATCCTCTGCCAAATGACGGATATAAAGGGGAATTCTGGTTTCACTTCACTGTGTATGTGTGTGTGTCAGAGTATAAGTGCAGAATGCTCAGATGCATCTCTACAGCCGGGACAAAATGAGTGAGGTGTTCGGGGTCACCTGTAGTCCTGACCTCCAGATCTATATCTGGATCGGCAATTTGACAACGCCAACGAGAAACAATAAGCAGTAAACTATAAAAACCACAAAAATATTACAAATGCTTCTTAACCAATATTTTTCAAGCCCAACGAGTTCAATGTTTGAAATTAAAAGTGACTGATAAGAAATGATTAAACACAAATAATTATAACACCTTAAATCTTACATCATAAAATATATATTGTTATTTTGCTAAAATGGGTTTTACAAATGGGTTTTGAAAAAAATATAGCTATAAATACAAAATGTACTATATACAAATTTGTTTTCTAATCATCAGTACTGTTGGTTGAGATAAAAAATATAAAAGATAATAAAATAAATTCAGATGATTTAAAAATGTAAGAAATGCACTAAAGCTTCTAAAGAGAACTGAGGCACTAAACTTCACAAGTTTAACAGTCAGGAAGCAACTAATAGTGATAATGAGAACCATTAGAAGGGAAACACTTTCTACGAATTGTGTGTGTGTGTGTGTGTGTGTGTGGGGGGGGGGGGGGGGGGGGGGGGGGTATCTCTGATTAACACATAATCAGGAAGTGTAATGTGACGTAACAGACCAGAACCGATCAGAGGAAGATTTTAACCGGGACAAATGTTGTTCAGAATAGCCTGAGGGACATTTATCTAGAACACCAAACCCGAGAAACGGCCAATGAAATGAGATTTGTTTCTTCTGTACCAGATGTGTTTGGAACTGATAAATAAACAGAATATTATAAATAGAATAGAACACAATGACTGAAAAGTGACCCCCAAAACACCCATTTATACACCATTTTATTTTTAACTAATTTATTTATTGCAATTAATTAATCATTTTGTTTTACAATGTATTTTATTTTACAACTCTTATTGTAAAATATAAAATTAAATATTATTTTATATTATTTATTCATTCAATCAATTTAAAAGCTGATCATACATATTTTTTATTTTATAATAGTCCCACTGTCACTTAGTCGATACAATTATACATATATAAATATAAATATAAAATATATTTTTTTAATTAAATTAAATATAGTATAAATATTTTATTATTACCAAATTATGAAATGACCACTGTCAGTAAGCATAAGAGATCAGTTCAAAACAAGCATCCATTAATTAAGACCACAAAAAGATGAGTGAAAAAACCCTGATCAGATCCCACAAAACATGAAAAAGTGAAACAAACAATATATTAAGAGACAACAATTGTGGTTTCTCTTAGACAATGCGTGTGTGTGAGGGAGAGAGAGAGAGAGAAAGAGAGAATGTGTGTGTGTGTGTGTGTGTGTGTGTCCCGGGAATCTGAACGGGTCGGGGTAGTTGGTGTCTCCGGGCAGTGGAGAGGTCAGGACAAACACAAGCTGCTATTCATGGACAAATCAAGTTTATGTGAGAATGCCCCCCCCTCCCAGCTCTCATTACCATCTGAATGCTTCATAACATCAGCGCCTGAAAGTGCAAGATCCTGTCAGAGTGGAAGTCAACACAGAGACCGAGAGTGAAAGAAACAAAAAAAAGCCCTCTTTGCCCTGTGTCTCTAAATAGAAGACCCCCAGAACCCCCCCTCTCTTAAACAACACCTCCGCCATATGTAAGCCAGCCACACACGGGTCAACCCCAATGTCAAGCAGAGCAGCTTGTCAACCCATACACACGTGTGCACACATGATCACACGCATGTGCAAACACACACACACACGATTAATATTCCGCCCAGGCTGTACCATCACAGATCCGGTGGGATCGTCCGGCCTATACGAAACACACCTCATTTCCTGTGACGCCATGTCTACGTTCATAGACCCGGAAACACAGGGATGAAGAGATAAAAAAAAAACACAGACGCAGCCTCTGCTCTTTAAGGTGGACCCATGGAGTTGAGGTCATCCAGAGCAGGACGGGGACAGAATGCAGGATACTAAGAGGAAAGAGACGGGATCCGTCCACATTAAACAGAGATGACAAGCTGCTTGAATGCCATTACAGTGAGGATCAAGCAACAATAGTAGACATTTGTGTTTAAGAAAAGCCTTTAAAAAAGGTCTGCCATCTCATTTTTATTCAAACATTTAGAAAATATACGTTTTATAAAAAACAATATGACAATTTAACAATTTTAAGATATCTCCACATTTATATGTGTGGCTCTTTTATGGGTTCTGTTTTGATTTAGTTTTGACTAACAGTTCTATTTTTTGAATCTGTGAAATATGCATATAAATATTTCAGTATCTTTCATACAGTGATAGTATAAGCATATTTATTAACTCTTTTAACCAAACATTCTCTTTGCCTCCAATAATCTTTTTTTGATTCCCTCAATAAAAGTGCAACAATACATATTTATTACTCTATACAAAGACAATAAAAAATACCAACAAAAAACATTTAATATATACAGAGGAAGAATTTAGGTAAATTCAGGTGTGTGTGTGTGTGTGTGTGTGTGTGTGTGTGTGTGTGTGTGTGTGTGTGTGTGTGTGTGTGTGTGTGTGTGTGTGTGTGTGTGTGTGTGTGTGTGTGTGTGTGTGTGTGTGTGTGTGTGGTAAGGAATAACTAACTATTATTAAATACTACAATAGTCATCCCATTCAGTTTTTGCTCAGCTGCTAAAATGATTATGCTTATTAAATAAGATATTACAATAAATTAAGTACATTTACCAGATTTGCATCTTTTTGTGGTATTTTTAATTACTACTAAAAGTTTGGAGAGAATAAAGGGTGAAGTGATATGCAACTTTAACATATTTAACAAATCTGGAACTATACATTATAAAAGGGGGAGAAAAATAAACAACCTTAACAAACAAACACAATTAAGAATTTAACAATGACATCAAATAAAACTTATTAGAACTTTAAGCATGTAACAAACAACTGTGGAATAATTCCGTTCAGAATGTTTCGAATTATTCCATTTTAATCATAATGCTGAATGTAACCAGCAGACCAAAGTAATCAGTGTGAGATACAATCAAGATTTCCGAAACACAAAGCACGTCTAATTGAATCACAGTAAAAGTTCCCAAAGGCAGCTCTGTGGTCTAGGAACATTAATAACATTTGTGGATTGAACCGAAGATGCCATTCCAAAAGAAAAGAGGCCTGAGATTACACACAATAACATTATGACATACACTCAAACCTCTGCTATTCAAAAGCCCAGACTTATGCAACTGAAACTCCAGACAGCGCCAATATGGACCCGAGCTCAAATATACCCTGACCACCATTAAGGTCTGATCTTATTACAGCGTGGTCTGGGGATTTGGACCGACGCACCCCCCCCCCACACACACACACACCAGGGCACAGAGTTCACCGCGCTCGGCTGCTGGCAGACGGCTCTGCTTCATACTTCTGAATCCCTCAGCTGTGTTACGCTCGCCCTCTGCTCCGTCGGACCCCTCAAGAGCTTTCTGTCTCACGAGCGCACGCATATGTTTGTCTCTCCGGCCGGCCGTAAGTGAAACCAATCACAGAGGCTGTAAACAGAGACCCAAGCCCACTCCCTGAAGACCGGTCCCGGCCCAGATCGGGTTCCCACTCACAGAGAAAGCCTTAGTGTGTCGTCCTAGTGGAGAGGTGTTTCAAATGTAGAGGAATAGAGGTCTGTTCAGTTGAGTTTCAAATAAAGCCAGAGAATCATTATAGAGAATCTGTTCCATTGGCACATTCACCGGATCAATAATTTAAAATGAATAAAAGGACATAGTGCTGCAAGATTAATAAAACTAAATAATTAGGATTAAGATTACAGATGGCACAATGAACTATCATGAAAAGTAACAATTACAGTTTATTTATACCCGTTTATGTCCTGTTACGTAAAAATAACCTCCATTGTCAAATAATTAAAACATTTGGTAACACTTTACAATAAGTCTTCAGTTGTTAACATTAGTTAACTATATTAATTATCATGGACTAATAGTGAGCAATACTACAGCTTTTATTAATCTTAGTTAATGTAAATTTCAACATTTACTAATACATTACTAAAATGTCGTATTTGTTAACATTAGTTAATGCACTGTGAACTAACATGAACAATGATCAGTTGTATTTTTATTAACTAATGTTAAGATGAATAAATACTGTAACAAATGTATTGCTCAATTAATTTGACCTTATTGTAAAGTGTTACCAAACATTCTATTCTATTAATCAAAATTAATAATAGAGATAAATATCAACATCATTTTTAATCATAATTGTGCAGCTCTAAGTAACATAATTAACTTGCTATTTATTATAATATAATATAAATATGTAACTAATTTAAATTGTGTCAATAAGCCAGTTAAGTTGTGCCTTGTTTGGTAAAACACCTGCACTTTAGAAATCGTGTGTGTGTGTGTGTGTTGTGTGTGTGTGTGGGGGGGGGGGGTTGACTAGCTAATCTCCACTGTCCTGTTCTTGAATCTTAAGACATCACGTCAGGGTGGAAAAAAATCCGAAAGAGAGAATGCGAGAGCCTGGTTAGCAGAGCGATGGCCTCATTTTCAACCTCCATCTATTCATTCCCTGCATTTCAATTATTTTAGATGTGTAATCCTTTCACTCTCAATAGCAAATGTAATCGTCCCCATGGCCACCGCACCAGACCGGTCAATATAAACCTAGACGACTCATTACTTCACAGGCTGCTGTCTACAGATGCTGGAGACTTCATGAGCACAATAGCAACACAAGCCCCTGTCGCTATTGAGTTCCCACTTCCCAGATCTCCCTTTATTGGCTTTAAACCTGCCTCTCAAGGGCGCTTTAGTCCAACACATACACACACACACACACACACACCACACACACACACACACACACACACACACACACACACACACACACACACAACACACACACACACATACACACACACACACACACACACACACACACACACACACACACACACACACACACCACACACACACACACACACACACACACACTTTGGCAATGCATTCCCCTGGTGTCTGCCCTAGAAAGTGAGGATCCTTTTGTATTTTGAGGAATTCTCTTTCTCTCCCTAAAAAATGCAAATAAAAAATATACTTGACATTTGAAGTGTTAAATAATATTAGGCTTATTATGCTCATTCTCATATAACTAGACGGATGTTGGTTTTGTAGCTAGAAAGGGTAAAAAAGAAAGACAGTCCAAGAACTAAAAACATAACACAATTGTACAATAACAGAGAGAAAGAAAACCACTCAAACATTCATAAACGCTGGTAAAAAAAAAATTGACTGAGACTGAGACTGAGGCTTTGTATTTGAAAATGAATCGCATTTCACTAGAAAATCAAAGGATAATAAATCATATTTTGTATTGTGACATTCAATTAATGTCAAATGTCAAACATTTTTATGTACATTCCAATTATAGTAATGCTTCCAGGCATTATACTTTATTTTTTAAATTCCCATTATACTGGTTCTAATTATAGTAATTTTTTACTTTCTTGCAAAAATTAATTTCAAGGAGATTTTTTTTTTCCAAAAAATATATTGAGCAGTACAACAAAAACTACCATGATCCATAAATATTTTGCAATTTAATTATGGCATTATTGTTTTCACATAAGATTATTATCATGATCATGTTTTTTTCATTACAGTAAAAGGGGGTAAAATGTGCTTAACCCTTTGTGAAAATAATGTCAAAAAACATCATTTCTAAAATTGTACTTAAATATATATAAATTAATTTCTTTTAAATTGATTTTTAATTGTGTGGAGAATTATGTCCCAAACACATTCTTGGCAGGTTTGTTGAGTATCAATAGTCTTGATGACACGACAAGACAAACTAGTGATCTTCTAATTGCATGCAAACAAAAGGAGAGTTTAACCCCTCACTGAGCTGCCCAGCACAGCCTTTGTCTCACACTAAATATGTGTGTTTGCCTTTTGTGCCTGAAATAGTCCCCTCTCTACAGACAGCAGTCAAAAGCCCTCGATGAAGAGTAGCTCTCAAAGCAGTCCCACCCCGTCCCTTTAGGACATCAGAAAGGCGAGATTGAAAGACTGCTGGACATTTAACAAGTAAACAAGGACGAAACAAGGCAGCCGTAAAAACAATGAGATGCATTTCACCTCTTGAGCCCTGTCACCGTGCAGCTGCCAGTGAGTAGGAAGTGATGTCACATGAACTAGGGGACTTTAGTGAACATTAACCAAACTCAAAATGTTTCTTTTGTTCTGTAAAACATGCTGAAAGGTCACTAGAAATATCAGTTAAAGGTTCAAATAACAACCATCACACCTGCACAAACAGTTTGTCTTTGTAGAATATGTGGATACAGATACAAATGCATGTGAAATTTAACACAGACATAGTAGCCCTCCACTGCTTTTCACAATAGATTTGTTGTGTTGTCAAACCTGCACTTTTTGGAAAATATCTCCAAAAACTATTTTAAAAAAAATAGTAATATAATAAAATATCTTTATTATAAAAGTTTTCTATATAGCATACTAAAGTAAAATATTGCCTTTCAATGTTGAAACAAGTTACCTGTCAAAAAGAAAGCTGAAGAGAGAGAGAAAAATAAAGGCTTTTTGAAGGATTCTGACATTTTTCAGACAATCTTTTTTTTATTCTTCTCATTGTTCAGTCTTACAATCATCATAAATCCTCCTGGAAAAGGTATATAAACCTTTAAATGTAGAAAAAACCTGGTCTATATTTTTTATAGAAGATTGAGTTAAATTAAATTTGACTAGAATAGGAAACTTCGGGCTGTCTGCTGGGGATTTCAGGGCTTTTTTTGGTCGTCTTTCAGAGCGATCTGGCCCATTCAACGGTTCTGAATGAGAAACGGATCAGTGCAAACACACACAGTCTCCGGTTCAGACATGACATCATCTCTTTTATGGCTCTCCAGGACACAAATTGTGTGTGTGTGTGTGTGTGTGTGTGTGTGTGTGTGTGTGTGTGTGTGTGTGTGTGTGTGTGTGTGTGTGGGGATGTGTGGATGAGAGAGAGAGATAGAGAGAAGAGAGAGAGAGAGAGAGAAGAGAGAGAGAGAGAGAGAGAGAGAGAGAGAGAGAGAGAGAGAGAGAGAGAGAGAGAGAGAGAGAGAGAGAGAGAGAGAGAGAGAGAGAGAGAGAGAGAGAAAAAAAAGCTTCTTAGTGCCATTTCTCGATACTGTAGTCAAACTAATAATTAGTGGAGTGTCAGAATCCGGCTAAACTAATGAACAAAAGCCTGAAGGAATGAGAGAAAGATTTATGTTTTAAACACAATGTCTGTAACACTTGAAATCTTGAAAACATAAATAAAGAATTATTTTTAAGTTAAACCAAAAAATTCTGGATAAAAATCATTATAATATTAATTTACACATCATAATATTTAAAACGTAAAAAAACTGAATATTATCTATTAAATACATAATAAATGGATTCTTGAAATGAATTTTTTTTTTACTGGAAAGTCTGCCTAAAAATACTTTTATTTAATTAAAATAAAATGATTACTCATTTGAGTAAGATAATAATCCACACATTATATAAAAAAATTAACTAAAGAACTTTAAATTTTTTTTGGAGTTTTTATCCACAAGTTGTCCAAAAAGTTTTTCAATTACACAATCCAGACCCATCTAGTTATGATCATAATAACAAGAGCTTCTGAGGAAACCTAATACCTAGAAAAACATGTCTCAGGCCCGGATCCTGATCACCAGAACTGTCTGACCACACAGCACCTGGAAACTCACAGCTCATAAAGCTCTGTGGAAAACTGCGGTTTGCACTCTCCTCCCGGCAAATGACAGTGTGACAAATTTACAGCCTGTGAGGCAGTTAAACACATTCGGCACTCAGCGTTCTGCCTGTCAACCAAAAGCAAGTACGCATCCACCTTTTAGTCCGTTATAACCGCAGCAGCAGAGCGATTGGAACACACACACACACACACACACACAACACACGCACACGCACACACACACACACACACACACACACACACACACACACACACACACACACACACACACACACACACACACACACACACACACACAATATTAACAGTGTTCCTTTTCTCCCTGTCAAAATCACTAAGTTAAGAGCAGCACTGTTCATTACGGGCTGAATCAATGTTCTCTCTGAGCTGTGCCACTTCTGATGCTCCTCCAGTGCAGACCAGAAAAAACATGTGGACAAAAGACTAAAAACAAAAGCTAAACAAATGGACATTGTTTCTACAGTCCTACTTAAGAATGAAATTAAAGTCATAACAAATCTTGTGGAAACTGGTTAATTCATGAGATAAGGACCACAATCCTGTGGTCAGTAAAAGGAGTTCAAGTTCATAGTGGTACAGTATAAAACTGCAAAAGTAGTGACTGAGGTCCCACAGAGACAGAGGTCATGCACTTTTTTCAGTTAAAAGTTTTTAGCAGAAAAAAAACAAAAAGCAATAATGCCATTATATACTGTAACGGATCTACCAATATCAAATAGCTGTCATCCATTGTAAGCCTATATGCAAATATAGATATAAAGGACACAGATATAGAAAAAGGAAGCTGACATTAAATACTACTTTGGGAAAACTGAGATTTCCTAGGATGTGACATGCTATATATTCCAACATTTTCAGAATTATTTTGCATGGAGCTTTAATTATGTCATATTAAATGAGACTTTCTATACTAAAATATTGCTAAAACTATATATGAAAATATGGTAACTAATGCAATATAGAACGAGAGAGAGAGAGAGAGAGGCCTAGAGAGAGAGGAAAAAAAGTTAGGCCCAATAGAAATAGGATTTCCTCTGTAATAAACCTAAAATTAGATGGAACATTTGTCTAAACTGAGCACTGGAGGAGAGGAGATCAGAGACGAGATCTCTGTTTTTTAAAAGCCAGGCCATCAACTTGATGTGCCCTGAAGAAACTTTAATATAGAACAGCAAAGAGCCAAAAATAAACCATCTGCCACAAAGACTTCAGAAGGCCTCATTAAGAAGGTGTGCAGATCTGTTACTTCAGAGGATAGTGACCTACATACCTAAAATAGAGAACTAGATTCAGTGGTGGCCCCTCGCTCTCTCTCTCTGTGCTGACAACTAAACTGCAGTATCCCACCTTAAACACACACACAAATGCCCTGCAAACCGTAAGCAGCAACACAACCCAAGCTAAGCTAAACCTACTCGACTCCTTTGCCATTTTGTCCTCCTCCTTTTTTCTTTTAGTGCATTCGCTCTTTTCCATGCCTCTGGCCGTGCTTTGAAACAGCACTCTAGAAGAGAAAGCCGTACGATAATGCCTGTCCAAACATCTCATTCCTGTGACACAAGGTCGTCTAAGTGGGCAACAGAAAAAGGTGAACAGAGGCTTTTTTTTAAAGAAAAAGACTCCGGCTTTGGAAGAACAGGTGCCACAGCATCAGACAGACAGGTTGTAGAAAAAAAAACAAATAATGTGAATAAATGTAACCATCAGGTTTCAGATTGATAGAACCAAACAAAAGATACTTTTGACAGAATTAGTTTTTGGACTAAAATTACTGTACACTGAGAAAAACCTCAAATAATAAAGCAGTTAGTACAAATACGTATTGTATATTACAACATAAAGCACATTTGATTCATTGCCAATGTTCCTGAATAAATTACCAAGCAAGTAAAAAAATTGAGCTTTAATTCCACATTTCAGCTAAATATTATCCATTAATTTAGCATCTGTTAATGAAATCGCTGCTTAGAAAGGTAAACAAAAGGGCTCTTATATATATATATATTTTTTTTCTTTAAGACTAATGCACTCTCTGAAAATATACTGGTAAAAAAATGAATGAACAAGTTCAGAAATGTCCTTAAATACTGTGTGAAAGCATAACAGATTCAAAACCCGGCAGCCATAAGTATGTAACATTGCGAGCGACTCTCCGTAGTCCTTCCAACAGTTTACGCAAAGTTTCTCACTCTCTGCCAAGTTCAAAGCATGCCGTCGAGTCCCATAACTTCCATAAGCAATGCTAGAGGATTTACAAACATTCATAAACGCTCTTTATCAGATCGTAGTCCGTATTTGGTATGTACGTACACACACAGCACCAATGCCTCCGGCCGTGACCCTTTAGCCCAGCTGCAATTCAAAAGCACAAAGCTCCCTTTTCACCAAAACCTGCAGCTCAATGCGAGTGATAAACTGCCTGAGTTGTTTCTCACAGGAAACTGAGTTCTTGACGGTTCAGAGAGGCAAAGAGAAGCCAAACAAAACAGCACAAAAAAGAACATCAAGGACTGTACGATCCTTTGTGTCCACGCAACTTTAGAAAAAAAAAAAAAAAAAAAAAGCATACTACTTACGCTGAACACGAGTGCCTGGCCTTGTGAGGGAAAGAATCCTACTTGTTCTGGTCCATTTCGTGTTTCGCCGCCGCCATAAAAATCTCCCTCCTAGCCGGAGCTCCGGAGAACCAACCCGAGGGCCCCCGGGAAAACTGGCTGCCTCTCGCTGCCTGTCAGGCTAGGAAACCGGCTTCTGTGTGGGGAGCAGCTGTTCCCCTCCACCTCCTCCTCCTCCCAACCGCAGCAGTTCTGTACAACCACACAAAAGCGGACGGAACGCGGATGCCTCCTCCCAGCAATCGCACAAGCGCAGACGAGCGGGGCTGAAAGGCTGAGGCTGGTGGTCAGAGAGGCAGGTATTTAGTTCGCACCGTTTTCTAGTTTGTGGACTCGCTGCTTTTTCGAGGGTGGGAGGGGACAAGCTGAAAGATTCTGGGCGAGGAAACGGCACATAATCCCTAACGGCAGAAACTTCCTACTCGCTGGTAATAAGCAGGACATCCCCCGTCCGAGGGAGCAGGAATGCGAGGCCCACTTTCAAAGAGGCCCAGTTACACACAGGGCACAAAGTCACTTCAGCGTGACCTGGGGGTCAGACACGGCAAGTGTGTGTAAGAGAGCCTATGTGTGTGTGTGTGTGTGTGTTTGAGCAGACATAACCACTAAACAGACGTGTGTCTAGAGTAAGTACAGCACTGCTGAAAGCAGAGAAGAGAGACAGACAATCATTGCGATTTTTAAACTATTAATTATTATATATATTAACCTTCCTAAAATATTTGAGAATATATGATTTGCTTTACTCTTCAAAATCAACTTGCTCCGCCTCTGAAATGACTTTTCTTTTCAACTGACATCATCAAGCCCACTTATTTTTGTACTCCTTCGCTTTAACCACCCGTCAGAAATACCATATTAACATACTACTCCCACTATCACTCACCACCTTTGCGAAAATGAGCAGTTTACAACAGAACATTGTGCACTTGACAACAACTTTCATTTCCAATGTGACAGATGAACTGTAAGTAATATCAGCTGTGATTTTAAACTCATTCTTGGCATTATTTTATTAACAGACTGCCAAAAGATACACCAAATTGGATTAAAAATACAAAATGCAAAATGATTACTTGTCACATGCTGAAAATAAACATGCAATTTACATTTGGCAGACATTTTTATCCAAACCGACTCGCATTGCATTCAAGGTATGCATTTCAACATTCAAGCATTCTCTGGGTATCAAACCCACGACCTTGATGTTGCTAGCACAATACTCTACTATTTGAGCTACAGGACTACAACTTGATGAGGTCATGTGATTACACTGTACTGTATCACAAATAGGAATAATGTTTAATGTTTCATTTAAAAAAAAATACTAGGCAGCACGTTATAGTGTGCAGTATTCAGTATGCTAGCATTCTGTTCTAAACAGAGCCCCATAGCTTTTCACAATCCCATACATTTTACAATGGATAAAAGTTTTGCGCAAACATTGTCTTTTTCACTTGAAAATACGACACATTACAGAAGTAAGATGGGCCACCATTTCATGTTAACTATGAGGAAATGTGTTCAGTGTTTTAGTCACCTTCTCCAGAAGCTTTTAATCTCCAGATATCAGTCACTTGAGGAGAGGCGAGCTGAGAATGTGGAGAATTCAAATCATGTTTAACAAGGCTGTAGATCTTTTCACTCACGTCACCATCTCAAGTGTCTGCAGCAAAAAATAATAATGAAACGTCAGAAGTCAGAAAATAACATATGACAAATCATTCAAACTGGCACTTATTTTATGGCAAAAAAACATGTGGAGTAACTTAAATAAAGGGAACTTTAAATAATGGGAACTGTAACACTCAATAATTTAAATAACACTTAACACTTCGAAACAGTTGAACAAGTTAAAAGGTGAATAATAAAATGAGATTACTTTGAGAATGAAGCATCTATGAATTTTAATTGTGAGATAAAATGACACTCCACAGCAAAAATATACAAAACCATTTTAAATCTGCATATAAGACCAAAAATAACATAAAATTTGCCTAAATACACTAAAGACCAACTTAAATAAACATCTAATATGTTCCAGCACCACTCCTATTGACAGACTAGACAGACTAGATACATTAATTTCAAACCACTTTTTTAAATATTAAGACCCAGAGCTACTTTCTGCTGCATTTGTCAGAATAATATAGATATGTGTTATTCACACTGCAGTCTGCAGAGCAGCGGTCTGAAACCCTGATGTAGCTCTCACTAGAAGTTACAGCTTTGCTCACTGACATACCATGCAGGCACTTGTCAAGTATTTAAAAACGTATCCCTGAAGCCAAATGTAAAACAACACAAGTAAATCTATCAAGGTGCAAAAAGAAGCAGGAAATCAAAGCAGGAAAGAAAAGAAAAGAAAATCTGGACGTAAAATCGACTTCTTACCAGATCAGATTTTGCTTTTATACCCAAATCTAGTATGAAGAAATAACTATATTTGAGTTATTTTGAGATTTTTGAGACCACAAATATTACCCCCCTTTATCCTTTGTTGATCAAGGTGTTCAGCATTCCAGTTTCTACATGAACTTGGCATACAATGATACCTCTATTGACATTTAGTTTTTTAGAGATCTAGTAGAGATTTATGGTTTAGGTGTATTATTTTATAGGAAACAAGTAAAGATATATTAAAATAGGATGTTCAGTTGATTGATCCAAGTTTCAATGAAATATGCATTGTGAAAAAAGAGCAGTGTGCTTTATAAAACACGTACAAAAAGCTGCAGAAAACACTTATTTTACACAAAATTAATTCTAAATAGCACTCAATTTTTTTTTTCGAAAACAGGAAAATGCACATTATTCAGTCAGAGGGATGAAAGACTTGAAATTCACTCAATTGGGGAGACTACCACTTAAACTGGTAAATGGAAACAGATCTTGGCCAATGCCAATATAAAGAGTGTCTCTAGTGTCATTTGGTGAAGAATCGATTGCCATCTATGCATCTGAAAAAGAGAGAGAGACAAAAAGAGAGATTGACGGCATGTCAGAGGTAAGTGAAACTCTGGAACCCTTCCAGGGTTGAATTGACCTAAGAGCTATTCATCCATCTCATGGCATATTTCCTGTAATCAGAGAATTATGGTGATTGAAAGTGATTGGTCAGGGTCAGCACTAATGCACAATAAAACCAAATGCTGAGCTGGGAAACATGGGAACCGATCAAAAGGCCCCAACCGTGCAATCCCGAAACCAGGACAAAGATAGTGAAGAGAGATGGCCTTCCATCAGCGATGCCGCTCTGATTCCTGAGGCAGAATCACTCATTTGGAGAGCCAATCAGCCTTTGAAAAGCTTTACGATGAATCTAATTCATTATCGTGTGATGTCACGATGCTACTCACCTGTGATTGGTTGCAGAGAAGAGCCATTCGTCGAAACGAGGCCACTGGGGTGCCCGCGATTGGCTGTCGGCTCCTGGTAACAGTGTGGCTTGTGCGGAGACAGAGCCCAGCCTGTATCTTATTTGTCGACTGATGGGAATCTTGTTGAGCCAGCTGCGTTTCCATGGAAGAGGCACCTTGAGAGGGTCCCAAAACCACCCCGAGCCCCCCTAACTCTCTCAACCTGACTGCCCCGTCCCGACCCGTCTCTCTTTAACCGCGCACCCCGCTGGGCTGTAGTGTTTGCGGTAAAATCACGGTCTCTCACACCCAGACGCCAGCAGTTCGGAGCAAGCATCATTAAACACGATGGCTGGCAATATCACCTCATTTTTCTCGCTCTCGCTCTTATTTGCTTTTATTTTTTCTCTGGTGGTGGCGTGATTCTTTTCTCAAGCTTTAGCACACTAAAGAGGCGACCGTTGATTAATATTCAGTTCAGGAAAGGAAAAAAAAACTCTTGAACAAAAAATATCTCCAATGAATAGCTTTGAACAGAATGTCCTCTTCTGTCGGGTTCTCAGAGAACAGCCTTTGGCTGCCTCGAGGGACCGTGGATATTTTAGCAGAGGGTTACGCTCTGTATCCACTCCTGGTCCTGGATTTTTGTCAGACAGATCATTCTGGACAGTCTGAAATAAAATAATAACAAAAGAAACAGACTGTACCAGAGAAAAGAGCATTTGGAGTAAATCAAACACCCCGTGCTGCAACAATCCGATCACACGGGACTCAGCGCAGCAAAAAAAAGACAATAGAGCGGCCATATTTGTTCGGTTCTTTTTTTAATGCTGATTCAGAGTGAGATCATTAAGCAAATCTTAAGAATTCTACCTAAACAGATTTTTTCATGACAAAACACCAGATTAGCAGCAATGGAGCAAATGAAGACAATCGGGGTAGGCTACTTTTGAAACTGGCACTTCTGCTGCAAAACAGCATGCTGAGAAAGCCAGAGTTGATTTAATTCAAATTAAAGATGAAGACCAAGAGCCAAGCAAAAACATTTAATTTAAAATAATACATATAGTTTCCCTAAAAAAGTTTTTTTTTTTTTTTGATAAACAAATATATTGTTGCAGGAATTAGTACTAAAACTCAGAAAGGGGTTTAGCAAAGTTAGCATTGCTGAACTTCCCGTAGTAAATTCGATTTTTGAATGGGTTTTTGGTTAAAGTCCCCATGAAATCAAAATGAACAATTCTTATTATTCATGGAATATTACAATATTTATTATAAAAACTTTAAATGAATGTGCCCTTATCTCTTCTCTTCTCTGATGACGAGTTTACTAGCGTATGGGCGGGGCAACCTGTCACTCACATGACATCGAAGCGATAGCAAATGACAACGATGCAACGATTCAATTGACAAAATCAAGTCCCGTCCTAAATTTTTTTCTTGTTCGAGAAGCCATTGCACATGTCAATACGTCACAATAGAGAAGAAAAAACGATCGCAACTTCCGTTTCATGCTGACTTGCATGCTTGAAATAAAGTCTTTGGTTAACACAAGCTCAAGTTATGTTCAAGTTTTATTCTATGACATAAAAAACATCAGTAATAATATCCCACTGACAAGTGGCTAAATTGGGCAACAGAGGCTGTCGGGGACAATAAACATAAACTCAAGTCCACTTTCACAGCCTCGCTGTGTTTATACTCACATTCTTGCAAAGTATTCTAACTCAAACTTCCCTACTTGTAGATTTTAAATACAGATTAAAAGATCTGTCAGAGTCGTGCAAATGTGGTGCCAAAGTCAATATTACCATCCGGTAGTTATTTGATTGTAAGAGAAAACGAGTTAATTTTAAACAGTTTTGCATTAAATTATAGCTGTCACAGGATATGACCCTTTCATTTATAGCCTTGCTTTATTTTGACAATTCGCCTTTGGCTAAGCCACACCCTAGAATGTAGATTGACCAATCACAGTGCAGCCAAGAACCAGCTCCCACAGAGAGGTCCGACACTTTTTCAACACAGGCGGCTCATAATTTTGGTCTCGGCAGGCCATTATCAACCAGTCTAGTAGGTTGTTATTAAAAAAATATGGTTAAACGTTGTGCCTGGGGCATTTGTAACACAGATACGCGTTTCCCAGAGAGGTTGGAGGGGGTATCCGTTTTTTCCCTTCCCCAATAAATCCAAAGTCTTTGGATTAAACTGTGTGGACGTCCTCACAGTCAGCTAAACCCCTCAAGGATCAACAAGCACACCTTTTGCTTTTAACCTTACTGTGAAGTTATACTAGTTAGACAGTTTTAGGTTATGATTTCGGTTCTCATACCGGTTGTTGATAGCTAGCACACGCTGCTAATAAATACAACGTTATACTCGTGTAGTCCGTTTGCTTTGTAATAACGATTATAGAAGTGAATAGAGACCTAACGTTACCCAGCTTTGCATGAACAGTGTTGCTCCTTGATATTGTTAGTCCCTAGTCCTCTGTTTCGATTAGTAGGATATGCGGTGGTTCATTTTTTGACTGTGACCGGTATGCTTTTGCCTCTGTTTGGATGCCTTGTTGTTCCTTGTGTTTCACCTGTCTGTCTTGAATAGAGTCTTCGAACGCATATTGCAGCCCCTTTTGCCTAGTTCTATCGGACACTTTATTTGCTGCTTTATAAAAGTTTGACCAAATTTCAGCAGGAAGAGCAGTCACAACATAAGCCATGTTGATACCAAACCAGAGCCCAGATGAAGTTTGTCGGGACGTAGCAACGGTAACTAAGGATTGCGGGGCTTAGCCAAAGGTGAATTGTATTTAGGCTTCAAAATTGCCCTCATGAACAAAACTTTATAAGTACTTTACACTTTTGTTGATCACAGAGCTTTTTTACTGCAATCATACAAAAGCCAGAAGAAAAAAATCCTATTGTCGTTTTGTCACGGGAACTAGGCATCTAACTTTTCCTGCAGCAGTTTATTTCTGTTACAAAAGAAGTGATATCGCCATCTACAGGGCATTGAAGATACTATCTACTATACTATTGTGTGTTTGCCCTTACTCACTCAAACTTGTCAACAAACTTAACGTGACTGTGAGTGCATTAGCAGCTAGTTGTGAATCTCAGGTGTTGATAATATGAGATGAGGACTGCAGCTGGCGATGAAGCTGAAACCAGCACCTCCAGTGCAAGTAGCCTATGAATTATTTATTTTTACTTTATTTATCAGTTATAATGAAGAGACCTGAAGGATATTGGTTTACTTATTCCCTTTTGAGCTTAACAGAGATTTGAGTGCATAAGAAGCTGTTGTGTCAATCTTGATTTATTGCAATTGTGAGGTGTTCAGTTTTATTTTAGAAAATAAATGTGATTGCTCTCCACACAAATCAACTGTTTCTTGTTTTTCACTGGGATGTCTCTCGTGTTGAGGACTAGTGCATCTGTGAGCCTTCATTCTCTATGAAAAAGTACTGTTAAAATCAGATTCAAAGACTTTTACTCGAGTCATAATGAAATTGGTGACTTGTAACTTGTAATGGAGTCATTTTTGCTGTAAGGTATCTGTACTTGTACTCAAGTATGGTTTTTACACATTTTTACATATGCTGTTTTTTTAGACATTTTATGCAGCTCTTGCCATACAACAACAGTTTATAATGAGCAGCTCAAAAAAGGACCAAAAACATCACCAAACACTATAAAGAGATCATAAATATGTGTGCACCTTAAATTCAAAGTCTTATGATAGCTTTGAATGAACAAATGAAAATGTCAAATTGGAGCAAGTTGGTCATCAAACAAACATCATTGATTTTAACTGCAGCAGGGAGCAAGATTTTCAGTGAATAATGAATTTGGTGTCAGTCTGTTTGTCACACAAAGCTATTGCATGACTACAGACTTTTTGTCCTTTTTGGGACGTGAAAGATGTAAACACTAACTGTTGTTGTACAGAAATGTTCCTTTCGTGTTTTATAGAAATAACAATATACAGGGTCAGTGTAGTTATAATTAAATAAAACTAAATCTATTTTAAATAATTTTCAGAAACTAAAATTGATGGCATAGTTCACCCAAATATGAAACTTCTGTCATTAATTACTCACCCTCATGTCGTTCTAAACCTGTACGACTTTTGTTTATCTTCAGAACACAAATGAAGATATTTTAGATTAAATCTGAGAGCTTTCTCTCCCTCCATTGACAGCTACGCAACTACCATTTTGATGCATCAAATAGTTCATAAATAGATAGTAAAACGAATCCATATGAATTGAGCAGTTTAGTCCAAATTTTCTGAAGAGACTTGACCGTTTTATATGATAAAGAGATTTAATTTAGGCTTTTATTTACATATAAACATTCATCAACTCACAAATCAGTTGTGGTAAACGGAAGCATGTTCGATTGACGTGAGAGAACCAATGAGGTTCATTCTCGCGTTACGCATATATAAATATACAACCGCATTTACCATCGCCAAAGAAGAGCTTGCCTTCACTCAATTTAAACCTATGTTGCAGCTCATGGGAAAAGAACGAAGTTGCGATTAACATGACGTATGCAAATGACAAATCATGTGCCAATATCATCGGGGTGAGATGATAGAGCCAGAAGACCAAATTTCAAATCTTGGCCACAGGATGTGTAAAGCCCCAGTGAAATGAAATCTGTTAATATATAATTTGTAGTTGTGGTGCTCCTAAATTTTTGCTGGTGCTCCTAACTTTTTGAAGTTGGAGCACCAGTGCTACCAAGTAAAAAAGTTAATTTCGAGCCCTGCCCTGTCGTTTCACAGAATAGCACAACGGCAAGCGTGTCAAGTATAAACGCCTCATCCATTTGGAGAGGGGCGCGCGCAGTCAGCGGAGACTCGCGCTCGTGCGGACGCGTCGAGTATAAACAAGGCATTACGCAGCACGTTTGAGCTTCAGCGAGAACCAATGAGGTTCATTCTCGTGTTACGCAGCACGTTTGAGCTTCAGCGAGAACCAATGAGGTTCATTCTTGTGTTACGCAGCACGTTTGAGCTTCAGCGAGAACCAATGAGGTTCATTCTCGTGTTACGCACACGTTTGAGCTTCAGCGAGAACCAATGAGGTTCATTCTCGTGTTACGCAGCACGTTTGAGCTTCAGCGAGAACCAATGAGGTTCATTCTTGTGTTACGCAGCACGTTTGAGCTTCAGCGAGAACCAATGAGGTTCATTCTCGTGTTACGCAGCACGTTTGAGCTTCAGCGAGAACCAATGAGGTTCATTCTCGTGTTACGCAGCACGTTTGAGCTTCAGCGAGAACCAATGAGGTTCATTCTCGTGTTACGCAGCACGTTTGAGCTTCAGCGAGAACCAATGAGGTTCATTCTCGTGTTACGCAGCACGTTTGAGCTTCAGCGAGAACCAATGAGGTTCATTCTTGTGTTACGCAGCACGTTTGAGCTTCAGCGAGAACCAATGAGGTTCATTCTCGTGTTACGCAGCACGTTTGAGCTTCAGCGAGAACCAATGAGGTTCATTCTCGTGTTACGCAGCACGTTTGAGCTTCAGCGAGAACCAATGAGGTTCATTCTCGTGTTACGCAGCACGTTTGAGCTTCAGCTTCACGTCTTCTCTCCCTCGCGCATTAATCAAAACCATTTGGCACGATAGAAAAAGGGCGGAAGACCAAAGTTTCACGTGGAGTATTCAGAGATTTTTTCTCCTGAATTACTGCGTAGTGTGAATTGTGCTAAAAAATAAACTGCCGGGATAATCACACAACCTGTGCCGTAGGCTACACACGTCCACTAATGACACGTCCGATTCGCAAACTAATGACTCATTTGAACCGTTTCACTTTAATGAATGGTTAAATCAACTGGTCTGTCCAACACTGAACTCACGAGACGTCTGAATCTGTGTAACAAATCGGTAACACTTTACAATTTAATGTTCCATTTATTCAATTCTAGTTAACTAAATTACATGTAGGCCTACTATGAATAAACTGCACTTTGTTAATTTGTTAACCATTGTTAATGTTAATTTCAACATTTAAGCTACTAATAGCCTACATTATTGAAATAATTGTTTTTTATTTGTTAACATATACACTGTGAAGTAACATGAACGAACAATGAACAGCTGTATTTTTATTAACTAAGATTAACAAATATTAATACAGCATATTAATAGCAATAGAGTGCCAATCAAAGTCATAATATTATCAGGTTCATCAGGTTCGGCTTTTAATCGGCAGGATGCTGCTGGTCGTTCCGCTCTATTGGCAGAGCTAATTATACGTCAAATATACAACCGCATTTACCATCGCCAAAGAAGAGCTTGCCTTCACTCAATTTAAACCTATGTTGCAGCTCATGGGAAAAGAACGGAGTTGCGATTAACATGACGTATGCAAATGACAAATCATGTGCCAATATCATCGGGGTGAGATGATAGAGCCAGAAGACCAAATTTCAAATCTTGGCCACAGGATGTGTAAAGCCCCAGTGAAATGAAATCTGTTAATATATAATTTGTAGTTGTGGTGCTCCTAAATTTTTGCTGGTGCTCCTAACTCTTTGAAGTTGGGAGCACCAGTGCTACCAAGTAAA
Organism: Chrosomus eos; assembly: GCA_036326025.1. Taxonomy (NCBI): domain Eukaryota; kingdom Metazoa; phylum Chordata; class Actinopteri; order Cypriniformes; family Leuciscidae; genus Chrosomus; species Chrosomus eos. Next base: position 23,093,888 of record CM070841.1, read on the forward strand.
AAAGTTAATTTCGAGCCCTGCCCTGTCGTTTCACAGAATAGCACAACGGCGAGCGTGTCAAGTATAAACGCCTCATCCATTTGGAGAGGGGCGCGCGCAGTCAGCGGAGACTCGCGCTCGTGCGGACGCGTCGAGTATAAACAAGGCATTACGCAGCACGTTTGAGCTTCAGCGAGAACCAATGAGGTTCATTCTCGTGTTACGCAGCACGTTTGAGCTTCAGCGAGAACCAATGAGGTTCATTCTCGTGTTACGCAGCACGTTTGAGCTTCAGCGAGAACCAATGAGGTTCATTCTTGTGTTACGCAGCACGTTTGAGCTTCAGCGAGAACCAATGAGGTTCATTCTCGTGTTACGCAGCACGTTTGAGCTTCAGCGAGAACCAATGAGGTTCATTCTTGTGTTACGCAGCACGTTTGAGCTTCAGCGAGAACCAATGAGGTTCATTCTCGTGTTACGCAGCACGTTTGAGCTTCAGCGAGAACCAATGAGGTTCATTCTCGTGTTACGCAGCACGTTTGAGCTTCAGCGAGAACCAATGAGGTTCATTCTCGTGTTACGCAGCTCGTGTTACGCAGTTATGTTTCCTTGGATTTAAGATGAAAAACTAAAATGACTAAAACCGCACTAAAAAACGAATGAAAGCTATACAGAAAGTACAAAATTATTAAAACAAAGTAAAATTAAGAGTAACCACGTCATTCAGTAAAATGATGACAAATGGCCCTACATTATTAAAAGCAGCAGTGATTTAAACAGGCCCCTGCATTTTGCGATGTATCTGCTAATGTCTCTGTGGACCTACAACAGACGCAGAGGGCAGCTGAGGCTTCGATTTTTGACTCGCACGGCCAACCGCGACCCCCAGGCTCGACGTGTCAGGTGTCACCGGGTGTCTAGACAGTCAGACAATGAAATATCACCATGGAAACGGGCAGGCTGTTATCAGCGGAGTGTGACAGTCAACAGTTGGGACAAGTCATGTTTAAAAGATACACCGCCTGACCTTTTGAAGACAAACTAATAAAAAAAGGCCCCAAAGGCATCAGAAAGCAATGATTCATTGAAGTGAAGAAGAAAGACGAGGGGACAAAAACTCAATTACAAGGTAAGCAACAGTTCCGGTTGTCTGGACGTGGTTAGATAATGAGACATAAGCAGATAAATCCCTTCACAGATTAACATGGCCTCAGTAAACCAGCTCTGCAGGAAATTCATTTTGAAGACTAATCCTAGGTTGAATGCACATTTTCAGGATAAGGAGTGAACAAATGTAATAATTGAAGAATCAACTAGTGAACCCATATTGGTCGACTACAATTATGGATACTGTGGGAATAAGGATGGTGGTTAAGGCCCTGGATTAACGTTAATCCATTCCTAAAATGCAATTAAGATAAACTGCGAAATGCATACATGGGAAAAATAAGCATATGTTTATACATTTTGTATGTGTGCTGTCCAGTAAAAAATAAAAAAATAAGAATAGGGTAACACTTTCACTAATGATTAATGAATGACATTAATAAACATTATTACATTACATATAGCCTACTTCACAATTAATTAACATTCAGTCTAGGTTTTATTTATATGATCACTAATCTCATTCTTCAAATTAATACAATCAACACTGTTAGCAGTAAGTTATTTAACAAAAAATTGTTTATATATTGTTTATCAATAACTGCAAACCAACATTTGGCCTCAAACTATAAGCAGTTTCTCCTGAGAGACAGATTAATGAGTCTTGTCATTAGCATCCTATATAACAGCAGCAAACACTTCAAATTGATGTATATAAACAATTATTTGACATTTATTTGTGACATTTAGTTGGATGTGTTGTTCCAACAAACGACAGATCACTTACCATGTTACCTACTTGTATAATTCGTGTGCATGTCAGGGCAGAACTGTTCTTCACTTGCCTTAAATATTATCTAGAAAGGATTTAAATGCGGTTTGTTGCAAGTTGACAAAACAACAAACATCATAAAATATAAAAATGTACTGGCGCGAGCTCAGCGACGGTTTGCCTCACATATGCCACGAGCGCCGATTCGCGCCAAATTGACGTCACGCGCCTACACGATTCCAACACAAAAAGTCTTTAACACGAAATGATATGAGCATTAAATATTCTCGCTGAAGGAGTTTATTGATACCAGGATTTATGTATTATTACTTTTTTATTATTATTGCTTAGTTTTCCTTTAATATAAAAAGCACTGCCAAATTTCAAATAATAGTAATAAAAATTGAATATAACTTGATCTTAACACATATTTGGCCTTACCTTCATGCAGTAATCGGGCTTTTAAGGCAGGATTTGGGTGATAGAGTATGCTGTCAGTCCACATGTTAGAAGAAATCGTATTTAGTGCCTTTGGTCAGTTCGTTCCTTTCATTTAGCAAGCCGGTCTTTGGCTAGTCTCATGATAAAGGACGGATCTGCTGCATCTCTCCATCAGTGACCTTATTTCTAAAGTGGGTCACTGAATGCACAGTTCTGGCAGAAAGGGGGAAGCAATCGAAATCGAATTCGGACCAGGCAATCAAACCAAGTGGGAAAGCACCCTAATACTACGAAACAGTTAGAAAGCTTATTCTTGCTTTCAGATTTTAAAGATGGCTTCTCAGAATTTCACCCATTTTGATCAAATGTATTGTACCATGTCATCCAGAATAATAGCTATGAAAAGACAAAAATGGCATAAAACAGGCATTTACAGCACAAATAGAATGGGTATTTACGTCGGTGTCATAAGCCCCTCCCCAAATTGCTCACTTGTGGATCAGTACATTAAATCAGAGAGAATCATGCATTTACAGTGAGTTTTGGTTTGTTTATTTGTGTCAGCTTTGTTTAATAGCCTTTAAAGTCATATGCACTGAACAAGCTGCTCTGATCAAAAAAAGAAAAAGAAAAACACACTCTTTGACACAAACATAAAGGTGTAAGTATGTACAATGGTAATGTTGAGTGCATCCATCCAGGAGTTTTCCACCTGTCTGAATGCTAAACTTTTAATTCTAGTTGATGCTTGGCATCAAAACCCCTTTAAAGCTATCTTGAAAAATGCAACAAAGCATGTTCAATCTGCACATTATAATATGAATGCACAGCGATGGACTGTAGTATAGCACTGTGTACTTCAGTAAAGGACTGTGTTCTCATCAGTTTTCTTTGGGAGAGCAATAGTGTTTGTGCCTTTTTATTCTATACCTGGCTTTTTCAGTATGTAAGAAACTTCTTATGGTAAAACAAACTCAAGAAGAGTCTAAAAAGGATTCAGGTGCAGACAAATCTATCCGAGTCCATGGGGAAAACATACTCTGTTCTCTTTGAGATACCCAAAGTAGCACAGCACAGTTTCATTCAATGCGAAGTTCAATAAAGATTAGGAACATTTAAAAAAATATGTATTTGGCCTAAAATAGCCATAAATAAAACTTTATTCTCTCAATGTATTAACAAGCCACAGTATGTCCCATGGCTGCCAACCACAGCACTTAAAACTTGAGTTTTAACTGAGTCCCAGTTGTCAGGTGCACAGACCCGCCTGAGAACCTCCAGCTTTTTGTCTTACTATCCTTAGAAAATCAAAACAGAACAATGCAGTAACACGTAACAAACTGAGGGCGGTGTGGCAGGTTGTTCTTACGTTAAATGAGGTGGGTGGGGGGATAAAACTAAATAAAACTAAATATTGAAATGAATCCTCAACCTCGTTTCACAAAGCTAAAGCTGCATGCGCCAATGTCTAAAGCACCACTATGATACCACTCTTCACTTTGAAAAAATAGTTCACTCAAAAATAAATACAAATCTTTACCCGCATGTCACTCAGAACTCGTAAGACTTTCTTCTTTTCAATATAATTAACATAAATGGTGACCACGGTTGTCTCTGGTCCCCATCCACTTACAGCAGCTTGAATGCTCTGCTCTCCCTTTCATACGGGGTTTGAACCACATAAAGCGAGTAAATGATGCCCAAACTTATTTTTAGGTGAACTATACTTAGTCTCTGCTTAGTTTCACACCGTTCTTATTGTTGCATTAGCTTTAAAATATAACAGAATCCTCAAAATAATATTAATAATACCAATAAGGATAAAGTTAAAATCTCTAGCAGCAAAAGAGAAAGTAAAATTGGGAAGGTTTGGGAAAGCCCTGCTTTAAGGAAGGCATGTGTTAGTGAAGGGGAGATAAAGTCTGCGCAGCTCATCTGCCGTCTGCAGGGGTCCGACTCAGGGTGAGCGACGTCATGACCCGGCCGTAACGCTCGCACAGCTCCAGCGTGGAGTATGCTGGGAGTTTGGGCGGTTCGTGAAAGCTTTTGATCTCGGTCGAGCAGTCGAGCAGCTTGGGCAGGAAGTCGGTGAGCTTCTCCTGCAGATTAGCTGGTGATGAAAAGGACACAAGTTTGAGTGTGTGTGGCACATAAAAGTATCTGTAAGGTGGACTTACCAGGGGTAGGGGGGGGGGAAATTCATATTATGAAGTCACTTTTCTACTTTCTACCGATTTCAGTTGATTCTCAATTTTAAAAAATGGATTATGTTAATGTTAGTTAGTTAATAATGTTGTCAGAACAAAAAAAGCAGAAGTCCTCTGCAGTGCAGCATCCGGACAGTTTATAGAGCGCACAGCTCACGACTTTGCAGAAAGCAAACAAAAATACATCTTGAGTGAATGTGTTCACTGTGTGATGGAGCCTGTTTGAATGCAGATGGAATGACACTGAAAATAATTCCAAACAAAGCCAGAGTCTCTGAACCACACTCCAGGATGTCATCCAGTTTTTGGATGATTTATTTAAGAGAATGATTCAATGACCCATTTATAAAGACAGTCACTTGTGCCGTTTCTGAATGAATCGGTTGCTTTGAATGAATCGACTTGAATGACTCATTAAAACAGGAAATTGCAAACACCTTCTGATGGTTTTAGAATGATATTTAAACAATTTCCTTTTTTTATAATTAGTTCATGTCTATATTCAAAATGTTATCTTAAAAATAAATATTATAGTATTATTTATAATATAGTGTAAAATGCATTTATGCCACCTCTGAGCTGCATTAAACAGTCTGTGTAAATAATTTTTTTAATTATCTCATATTTCAATATTCAATATGTTATGTGTTAATATGTTAAAATGTTCAATATTACAGCTTCTATGCAAAAGATTTGTTTAATTTGATTTGTCAGCAGCACTATAAAGTACTATTACTCTAATTGAATTTATGGATTAAATGTAAGGTTAGGAAAAAAAATGGAGACTCTGATTGAACGCTATTATACAAAAGTTAAAGTTCATTTTTGTACTAAATAGTTTTACTATATTAAATCGAAATATGATTAAAAATCGAGAATTTATTCGATGGTGAGATTCCAAACGATCCCACCCTGAAGACTTACGCTCCATTTCCTGGCCCAAGTATGAGCACCAACGGTTCCTCATGTCTTCCACGGCCACCATGTCTTTCTCCTCCATCTCATCCACCAGCAGTAGTGGAATACAGGCCACAACCAGCTCGTTCATGATGCTCAGACCCGCGTTCACCTCGGTCTCCTCGCCGGTCTCGAACAGGGCGGCTGCGTGCTCGTTCAACTTCTGCGGGACACGCAAAAAAAGACAAGAAAATAAAATCAATACACAATCCGCAAACTTTTGTCCCTTCGACAAAAACAACCGAGGCGTTGAAAAAAGCTGACGTAAAAAGCTGATGTTCTTTGCCACTGCAATTAAACGCTCTTAAACTTCAGAAGCGGTGACTACCCCTTTCGCCATTCTGCTGGAATTAGCAACTAGCAAGAATACGAAGTACTCTACATTAGTACATTAGCTATGTCAATGTTAGCAGTATTTCCAATTAAAGCGAGCAAAGGTAAACAGCACAGCTTGAGATGAAGTCAAGGCCTATGCAGCACTCGCAAAAGGTAAAACAAGGACAGCGACGTGCTTCCCGCTAATGTGTTTACACACTGAGCGCAGTATGCTTCCTATTCCAGGACTGATGATTATATTACGAGCACAATGGCCGTGTGTGTGTGTGGTGGGGGGGGGGGGGGGGGGGGGGGGGGGGGTCACCGGGTACAGCCGTACTAGACGGGGAGAGTGGAAGTCAAAGCAAACTTTTATTACAGCTGATTTACAACAGCAACAAATAGAAGACTCAACTTTCAGCTTTTAAACCTAAAGTGAATCCAAATGCAATAAAAGTATGAAAAACTTTACCCTAATCGAAAGTTTGACAGGAAATGAAAACAGCATTTTGAACTTAAAATGTTTGTAAAACCACACGTATGCAAACCATTGCCCTTAATGCACTCTAAACTGAAAAGCTAACCAGACTTGTTCCAGTCACTGGCGTTTGCAGGAAAGCGTGTTTTAGACTGATCTGAAAGCAGTTTTGGAGCACAGTTTGATCCGGGTTAAGAGGTGGTGGTTAATTCACTCACTAGCAGGCACTCTCTGCGGTAATGGGCTATCAGTTCTTCATCATGGCCTCTGTATGGGCCTTTCGCCAGAAGCTCTTTGTTGAACTGATAGGCGTAGATCAGGTACATCAGCGCTTCCACGTAACTGCAGTAAAGAGTGAAAAGAAAATCTTAATACCTCACAGTACTGATTTGTAATTGAAATATATATGACACATTTTCAATAAATAAATAATTAAATGGTTACATGCTAAATGTTTCTTGAAGCAATTTTTTTTTTTTTGTGGCAAGCTAAAGTTAATAAAACAGAATATGCTGCCATCTAGTGGAGATATAATAAAAAAGGGCTCTGGAAAGGGCCCTTTTTTTCTTCGATTCAATTGTTTTCATAGACAATGTACATTAAGAGAAAAATAAAGAAATGAATGACTAAAGCATCACCTTTTCTTCAGGAATAATTCTAGCCGATCAACAGGAACACCGTCGTCTCACGGAAATTCCTGTAATCCTGATGCCACATCTGTGTCCAAAAAAAGGGCATAAATAACATTATTTTAAAAAGAAAAAGTACAGTTGAAAAGTAGCAAAACATGCAAACTTTTACTTCTCAATATCCCATTATTTGTTCAACTCAATTTTAGAAAATCGAATCATTATATTATATATTATATTGTTTGTGTGTGTGTGTTGTGTGTGTGTGTGTGTGTGTGTGTGTGTGTGTGTGTGTGTATGTATTTATATGTATGCATGCATGCGTGTATGTGTGTATACATGTATGCATGTATAACATTTTTTTTTGAATTGGCTATACCCCACAGGAAGCTGAACTGGAATTTTAAAGATGAATTCACTCAATTTTTTTAAAGAAATTCAACAGTCACACAAAAGGCTTATAAAAGTCATTAGTCCAACAAGTTTTGCGACAAAACATTAGTACATAAATTGAACTGGGGTTGTAAACAAGATGCAGAATCGTCATTTAATTTAAGCCAGAAACTGACTTGGCATTCACAATTAAATTTCGAACAGAGCCCAACCCTGATTAAGAAACATTTCGCTCACCTCGTATTCCTCCATGTTCACCTCGTCAGGCTTAATGAGTTCCAGTTTAGCACGTGCCACCTTCATGATGCTCTTACACCTGCAGGGAAGAAAAGGACCGCCACGTTAGAGCTGAGGCGTGACTCATGAGATGCTCTCAGGAACGAGCTGCGTCCCTGCGCCCATGAATCATACTTTATTACCCAAAACAAAATGGAAAGATAGCGTCGCATCTGGGGCCAGGCTCACATCAATCTAATTACCTCGCTCAAAATAGAGGAGAAAGAAATCAATTTGCTTATGAATATGGATCACGTTCCTCATCGGAGCGTGCAGTCTGCTCTGGAGACACACGAGACGGTTGTAACGAGACAAAAGCCTTTGGGCGGCGCAGACAGGAAGCTGTTTGACAACACAATGATCAGAAACAGCAGCGACTGCTGTGACAAGCTGATAATCACTCTCTGTGGCAGTCTGGGAGGCTGGAGATGGAACTGGCCTTTGGAATAGGGTTCCCGTCTTCGAAAATCAATCAGTTATCAGTGAGGCGGTTCTGTCAAGCTACGGCATTGTGTGTGGCTAACACTCGTCTTTCATATTTCTCAATGTGATGCTCAACAAACTGTAGAATACAATCGGCATACAAAAGTGAAATCAAAGGGCATTTCAGAGCCAAGCCTGTTAGAAACAGTGACAGCAAAAGCATTTGGGGAAAAAAGTGTGAATCTTTTTGTCTATTTTCCACATCTTTTGTAAATGATTGTAAACTGTATTTTTAAACACATTTATAAAGATATTTTAGAGCTGAGCATAACTATGTGGAATAAAGCAAGCACTTAAAAAATCTTAAATAAAATAAACTTATCTTGAGTTACCTAGCCATTCTGTTAAATTAAGCAATCAAACCAAGTGTAAAAAAGCAGTCATTTTATTTTGCACTTGCTTGAATTTGAAAGATATTCTTTGCCGTTTGTAGAGAGATGGTTCATTAAACTTGTACCTCTCATCAAAGCCAAGGTTTCTGTCCGCGAACTGCATCAGCAGAGTTCTCTCCAGGATCTTCTTGGGTGCCTGGTTGTGTATGAAGTAAACAATGACGTGTTGTAGCCGGTAGTCCCTCTCAGGGGGCGTGTCCTCCTGAGCGAACCTCAGTAAACGAGTGTACTCTACTTTCATCGCCTGTTACAGAGAGAAAGAAGCCGAGAGAGAAAGCAGGAAAGAAATAAAAGGGGGTTAGAGATAGATGTGCATGTTTATTTAGAAGAAAGTGTCAAATCAACATGAAATTGAGCAAGAAAATAACTCAATCTTTCCATCTAGACAAGAAGATAAAAAAATAGTGATTGTAGTAATAGCAGCCTGCGTGCAGAGTGAAAATACACAGCTGGACATCAGCGAGGACACAAAACAACAGAGACCTGACAATAACACAACTCACTTACGATCTTAAATGATTTAATGGAATCGTCTTTAAATGCAGATTTTAAATAGTACTTACTGTATTTTGCTATGTTGTGTGAAGTACACAATAATGCATTGTCTAAGTTGACAAAACTCTTCACAACACACAGCAGCACAATTGACAGCAGATGATGACAGTAATGCACAATATACTGAGTCACTGACAGCAACTGCAGGATCATCATTTAGAAATGTCAGTAGCTTACCCGAATGGCACAGTGTGACATGAGATTTAGCATTTAACTAATTTAAGTGTAAGGGAAGTTGCTACATTTATTATAAAATAATTCATAAATCTTATAACAAATATATATGACTTATTAAAGGGGCTATATGTACTTTTTTATCAATCACATCAATCACTTTATTGCAAATGTGTGAACATCTTGTAATAAAACTTAAATAACGAGACTTCCCGACTTCCTAGGTTGTCTATGAAAACCTGTGGACTGGTTTTTATTTTTTATATGAAAGATTTCAGACGTTTTTGCCAGGAGATTCAAAAGGATGTGACGTTTACTGCAGTTCACTTAACAGCCACCGGGTGTCACTAATAACAACTCTATATATAGCCTATGAATCAAAACATAAATATTTAGTAAAAATTAATTATAATTAAAATCAACAAATTAATTGCTGAACCCCCCCCTCCCCCCAAAATTACTATTTTGAGTTATCTACTTAAACAGAACAGTATGCTTATCACCTAGATAAAATAAATTAATTACGAATAATTGACATGGAATTATACATTGGTATCGATACTGATGAAATGACACTAGGGGCTCGTTCTTCGTACGTCGCTAACTCAGTTTAGCTGGATTTGATTGTTGACGATTTGCCATGATCTTGGATTGTTTGGTTCTTTGAAGCTCATCTAGACTTGCTGTCATAGCAACATGTGCGCTAGCTTGAACCTGCTCGCGAGCAGGCTTATTTCATGTAAACAGGATTAGATCGGGCTTCATAAGCGCAGGTGATACGAGAAGTCTTTTAACGCAGCGCCGATTAGTGTACTTTTTGGAGATATAATTATTCTCGGATGTCGTTTACATCAATTATTTTTTGGAAACGCACATTAAATGTTCGACTCGTCGGAGTCGGCCTTTAATAACAGCACAAACTGTGTGCATTGTCCTGATATTATTTGCGAGTGGCTCTTTCCTTTATTGGAGATGCGGAGAACTTGATAAGTGCTGTCTGTCGTGTCATTCACAAAGTTTACCCTGGCGCTCAAGCAGTTTTTAGGGGTTTTTTTTTGTGGCATTTCCAAGCCAGTTTAGACCCAAGGTTGTAGGCTAGCAGGTTTTTTTTTTTTTTTTTTTTTTTGCCAACGCAGGTATATTATAATTTTTAATGAAGATCATGCAATCATGAACATGCCGATTAATATGACACAGATATGTCCCTCAGGCTTCACTAATGTGATTGGTCAATAGACTGCACACATGTTCCCATCAAGGCCTCTATGAAGGGGATTTTGTGTACAGAAAGGGAGATCACAATGTAAATGTGCAGCCAAGTTACTATTACAATTCTTAATATTCCAGATTAGTAATATTATATTAAATTTTAAAAAAGGCAGTTGACAGACTAAAATCTCTAGATGGCGTGTGTGACTATTCATATTACTAATGTGGAAGCACAGAGACATTCACATTTATGCACATTACTTGAACATGGTAAGGAAAAATATAAATATCAAGCTCACTGTATTACATATGTAAATGTAAAATGTAAATGTATGTACATATACAGTTACAATGCAGCTCTAGCCAGGACAAGTTCACACAATGAAATGAACTTTGGCCAACTAAAGGGAAGATTTCAGTGTCTGAAAAGCCTGAGTGTTGCACCTGACAGGACCTGTGACATTGCATGTGCCATATTACACAACATTGCCAACATCAGAAAAAGAAGGGGAAAAAAGGTTTAATTAAGCCTAAATGTTTAATAAAAGACAAGACACATTTGCTTAGTTCATTGAGTCTTATTTCAATAGTTCTTTGTAAAGAAAAGCCAGTCATTCAGTCATCTTTTGCCTGCAATAAGAGATATTATGCAAGGTCAGCAATAGTACTCTGTGTGAAAGTGTATTTTACTCTGAAGTTTATTTTGAAGCGACTCTATTTCTAGTGCAATTTCTTTCTTTAAGTAGTCAAGTTCTATTTCTCCCCCTGATTTTTGTTTTTTTCAAAATACTCTATTTTCTGTTGAAGACTCATAGGGAATGAATTTAACCCTGTGTCATTTGTCAAATTGTCACACATGCCTCATGCAACAAATAAAAAGGAAAAGTTACACTGCCCACACCTGTATCACTGCGTTGTGCAGACTCTTCTGTAGGCCTTTCTGTACATGTGGACTCATGTCAGAAATAATAGACATAGGCACAAGTATAAATCAATTAAAATTATTTATGTATTTGCAGGTAGTCTACTTCCTCCAAAGGACAGTCATCTGAGAAGGTTTCTTCACTATCCAGTGCAATGTGATTAATAACTCATGGCAAAATATTTTCACATTAACATAAGTTTATCAGTTTTTTACTTTCACAAGTCAAAGCAATTTATCATTACTCAAGATTTAACAGTTGAAATGACTATACCAGCCAATATGCATTATAGGCCACCACAAACGCATTTAATTCATCTGCTACTTTTGCCAGCCCTCTCTCCTGGCTTTTGCACACTTAGAAGTGTTCCCTGGCGTTTTAATTAAGACTCAAAATCGGCATAACCTTCTCTTTCTCTGCTTGGGAGAAAAACTGGGCGTGTTCTTTGGCCATGCTGAACAGCCAATAGCAGCGTCGCTGATCACTGTTTCTGCTATCGATACATATCCCCTTTTAAACCAACGCGTGAACGCGCAGTTATCTCAGATAACTCAATCCAGCGATACTAATCATAAACAACAGGAGTGTTCGAAGAACCCACTTAGCCGGATCATGATTAGCCCGATGATATTATCTTGGATGTCTCATTTGATCTCGGATGTTTTAAGCAACGTACGAAGAACGAGCCCTAGTGCTGTCAAAGTTCTGGAGGCTTGTGTTGATCCAATCTTGTGTGTCAGCATCACCCACAGAATCTCATCAGCAAACCTACACACACTTCTCTATCTACAGCGGATGAGTAATATAAAGAACCTCATTTGCATATTAAAACAGATGCAGAGGAATTTTACATAGCCTGCAGTGTAAAAAGGGAGCTCACAGAGATAATGAGATGCTCAGGGAGAGGGGGTGTGGTCAGAGCTAATGAGATGCACAGGGGGTGTGGCATGCAGCAGGTCATGTACCTTGAAGAACGCTGCTTCAGGCCCACACTTGTCATAAACACTCCTGGATTTGCCAATGGCCATTATGATACCCTGCATGTTTGGGGTCATCATCGCCTGCCCAAGGAGGGAAGGTTATTACTACACCGGCCACGTCTCCAAAACTCTCATTGGGCAGTCCGCATGCCAATCACAACACAGCTCAGCCACCAGCGAATGAACTCAAGCCAACCCATTGAAGTAAATGAATTAGCTTAGTACAGAAAAGCTAATTCGATATCATGCCCACAGCATTTTAGGATGATTAAACATTCAAAACAGGATCATCATGCAGGTTAATGTGTCTTTTGCTTCTTTAAATCAGTTATGAACGCCAAAGTGAGCCATGTAGATGTTAAATAAAAATAAATATAAACAGCACAATGATCTGAAGCTTCTGCTACATACTTCATTAACAAAAATCAGGCAAAATGGAAGGATATTCTATTCTGTAAGATTTTACAGGGGGCTAAATTAGTTGTTTGGGAGTCCTGTGGGAGTAAATTGCAAAAATACGAATCGGAAATGGGTTTGGCAAGCCAGAGCAGGTTGTGAAAGGGATGCTGGGATTTTTTGGGCAGCACTCTCATGACCAAATGCCTCCAAGAACTCTACCTCATCATCATAACCTCCCTCCTTCGACTGAATGACGAAGGTTCCTACATTAGGAATGGCCACCTCCACCACCCGCTGAGGCGCGGGCGGAGAGGGGGCGGAGTCGTCCTGCTCAGGGTCAGGGGGAGGGCAGGGGTCAGAGGTCACCTCGCTGTCGGGATGAGATGACTGAGACAAAGAGAGAGAGAGAGAGGAAAAAAGTAGCTCGCCGCAAAAGAATGTGGGCCAGAAGAACTGAGAAAGCATGTACTTGTGAGTAAACTAATCCAGTCTTTCTTGCTACAAAGTGAGTTTATATATACAAATGAGAACATGATTGATACAAACTGTCTGAATCAGGCTTGTGACTTTAAAGCTAAAGTGTGACGTTTCTACGCCACAATCTGCGCAGTAGTGATCCTGAGGTGGAGCCGCGGTCTCAATATATACTTTATACACTATATACACCTATACATGGGTCTATACACCCACTCACGCAGACTCAGTTGAAAGCACAGCTGCTGTCAATCATGACGTTACACTCTGTTTTTATAGTATTAAATAACTAAAACCAAACATACATCAGGGTGATAAGAAATACCCCAAATGACAGAAACCATCTTTGGGGGAAAATGAAGTAATTGTTTATTTTAGTTTGGCTCGCATCCCATTGGAATACATGGAGAGGGTGGGGTTTATGACCTATACTGCAGCCAACCACCAGGCGGAGAATTCAATGATTTGGCTTCACTTTTCAGGACCACTAGTGTCACCAAACTGAATTGGGATAATGTTTGTGATTGGCTGAGCAAACAAATAGCTCTGCCCCAAACCGTTTTGCTTGTTCAGGAAAATCATTTAATCTTTAGTAGTTTATCCAAAGAGACTTAACACTGAGGAGAACAATAGAAGCTATAATCAAACTATGGCTGTGTGTCATTTCAAATGCCCTCCAGAGGTCGCATGTGTAAGCTGCATATGTCATTTGGGCAGTCTCAATTCAGAAAAGTAACATTATATTCCAAAGTAAGAAAGAAATTACAGTAATTTATGCCTGAATACCTTAATTTATCTGAAATGAGATATGCTCTGACATATGTGGTAACGCATGCAATCTTCGGAGGGCACAGCCTTCAAATGAGACATCTTATGAATCACTTAGTTGTATCTGCATATTAAACTTAGATATGAAAGTACTTGAGCATAGAAAATAATTACACATTCAGATGGAAATGATACTCATTCAGCAAAGCGTGCATGCAACACAACATGGATCAAAAGATTTTTTTGGATATTTGAGTGATCTGAGCCAAATACCCAAAGTCCAACATGTTCATAAGACAGAAAAAAAGCAGAAATAGCACGAGATGAAAACTAACACATACTTGCCCTTCTTGAAAACTAAACCCACACAATTTAGACCAACTTCCATGACTTCACATTTGTAGACTTGAATGTTTGCCCTACATCCAACTAGAAAAGAGCACTTTCTAAACGCACCCTTTGGTCTCCGTGTTTGTTCTCCAGAACCATCTGAAGACCCAGATCTGGTTCATCATGTGTTTGTGTATGTCTTACTGTGTTGAGCAGGGCCTCTGGACTCTTCTCATCGAGCTCAGCTGCAGCTTTGCTGATGGCCCTCTGCGTGTCCTCCTGCAGGTGTTTGGAGTCTCCGGTGGGCGACTGCTGCTCCATGTACTCTGGGTCATCCTGAGGGGCTGTTGAGGAAGCAGAGAATGAGTTTCCTTGAGTTAAAGACGGTTGTCTCAGACAGTATGGCCACAGACTGGGCTCACCGGTGTTGTCTGGAGGGCAGGGTTCAGTGCTCATGGGCTGGGCGGCCACACTGGCGTCGCGGCGGCGGCCAGAGCCAGTTTCTCCTGCTGGAGTTTGCGGGCCTGTAGAGCATCCCACTCCTCCATCTCCCTCTCAAAGAGCTTGTTATCCCCCTCAACATAATCCTTTAGATCAGGAGGGAGCTTGTCCAAGCCGCTGAGCATCTGCCCCGTCTCTTTATCAAACTCCTCTGAGATACACATAAGCAGACAGTCAGCATTTCAAACACATCCATCTATTTAAATGAGAACATATGTTACCTGCTGTTTTATTAATATAAAGTCAATTACAACAGATTATTTGAAAGGATCCCTACACATTAAAAAAAAAAAATGCAAGCCATTAGCTTATCTAAACTCAACTGTCAAATGTTTTTTAAATAATGGCATTGGACATTCACCAATGAATTTTTCAAACTTATTTATTGTATATTTCACTTTTGATCAGTGCTGAGATTTGATTCCTTTATTCCATTTTATTATTTAAATATGAATTAAATAATTGTTTAAATACATATTTATTTGTTATTTTCAAAAGTATTATTTTTTTATATTTAAATGTCAAATAAACGCTTTTAGATTTCACTATTTGCTAAAGCAATATATAAATATATAAAATACATTTATTTAATACTAAGTAGAGTTCCATTATATTAACATTTTTACTGACATATCACTTGAGACTTATTGATATAAAAATTATAATTAAACTTTATTTGGAGTACTACTAGCATAAATGTGTTTTAATGTCATTATCGATAAGGATTGTATGAACTTTGAATAATATTAACCTTTAAATGCAAGATATTTAAAGTGTACCTAAAGTATACTTGCAATAGTTCCACTTTAGCACAAAATTAGTTGTTCCAATTTAGCAGACTTTAAGTATACCAGTTTAGTATACTAAAAGTACAATTACAGGGTAATTTTATTGAGTACATAAATATGCAATATCAGTAGTATACTTGGCATGAAATAAATGTATTTCAAATACATTTTAGTATATTTATTTTTCACTAGGGTCATAGGAGAATCAAAAACTAGCGCATGCAGATGAGGTTACCTTCAATAAGGAAGGGTTTTTTATCATCAATATACATGAGGCAGTATGCGCTGGCATTGCGATATCCACCGAACGAGTCTCGCACCAGCTCCTCCCAGGACGACTTTGTCACTGAAATGTCATTGTATTTCATCCACTGTCGGTGATGTGGGTCGTAGATGTACGCCCAGTAGTGACCTGCGTTTGCCTGACCCTCGTGGACCAAAACGGCATGCAGCCGGTACGGCACCTAAAACACAGCATCAAGTACAAGATGAACTCCTTCTGGGGTCATTTCTGAGATGGATAGAAAACTATCAGAGATCTCAAAAAGCTTCTTACCTGCATCATGGACTTGTCAGAATACATAAGCTCGATGGTTCTGTGGATTCTGGATATACTGGCCTGCAGATCTGACAGATCAGACAGAAACATGTATATTTATAAGCCCAAAGCAACAGGAAATCAGTATGAGCACGTTTGCATACATGCTTGCTTGTACCTCTGGTGTCATTCTCCACCTCGCTCCTCCAGCGGTGCAGACAGCCCTCCAGCACCCGCAGCTCCTCATCTGTGATGTTTCGTGGGGCAGGGTGCATGGGTAGATCCGGCGGCACGCGAGACTGAGTGAATGGTTTATGGATCGAAACCCTTTGCTGCTGCTGCTGCTGTTGTGCTGCTGCTGAGCCTGCAGACCAGAGCTGGAGCCCTCGGGTGAGACGGAAGCATCCGGTTGATCCCCCGCGCTGAAGTCCAAGCAGAAAATACGTGAATATCTCAGAACTATACTAAAGAATGTTTCCCTCTTAGAATAGTTTTGTTTTGTAACTTGCCTTGCTGGAGGTGGCAGCTGATGAGGTGCAGTCATGCCACCAGGTGGTGCTGTTGTCTCAATGTCTTCCACAGGTGACGTGCACACAGGCTTGCTGGAGGCAAACTCCATGGCATACTGGAGAACATCGGCCAGAGGAAACCGCTTGGGCCCTGAGCCATAGCTCAATACCTGTCATAGAGAACGTTTTGGGTGAAAAATAATTAAAAAAAAGTGTTGGTTGTCTATAGACTGACAGTAGAAATATGAAAAAAGAAAGTCAGTCGGTCTCCTCATACTCAATCTTCAGGCAAATTACAGGCAAATCTCAGCATGTGACTTTAATCTTTCCATTAACAGCATCTTTCATGTTTAAATTTGAGATTTTCCTGCTATGCAAGTTAACAGCAGGTTAGCTCTAGATCTGAGTAGAGGTTAAATAGAGTTAACAAACCTCTCCAGTCGCTGCTGGAGGACGGTCAGGTGCTCTTTTAGTCTTCTGATCTCCTTCGTTTTATCCGCGTGATGTCTCTGTTCCTGTCCATGTACCTGAAATCAATTGCATAACTGAATTCACTGAAAACTGGAAGTCATTTTTGTTTTGCTTGTCTTATTCAATATACATACACTATATTATACAAGTACTATACAATTGCTTCTTTATCTGATGTGGCATCAAGAAACAACTTTATCAAAACAATAAAAAAAAACCCTGCAAACATTACAATGATGTCATTAATATTGCTTCGACTTTGACTAGGGAACAGTGCAGGTCAATGAGAAATGTTCCCCTATTTTACAAAATAAAAAAATAAAATAGGCTACTACTAAACGAAAAGATCTTAAAAAGAATATTATAAACTAGTTAAAAAGGTTTGTCAAAACAAACTTTGACGTTTGCTTGAGAAAGCCTGAACAGAAAGTTTGAAGTAGTTTTAAAAGATGGAAGTTTGAAGGTTTTCAGTCTGAAGTACAGTAGTCAACATTTGAAGTGGATCAAAAAAGTTAATAATTTTTTCCTAAGACAAGATCTGGTATTGTTCAAAATTCATGTATTGAATAAATAAATAAAATTGCACTAACCTGTCCATGTACAGCATGGAGGGAAACTCCAGCTTGTTGTGAATCTTTTCAGGTCGGCCTAAGGCTTGATTAAACTCAAACCTCGACAGTTCAAAGGTCAAAACTGGTGGGAGTTCTGTGAACCAGTGCTGGAAAAAGAAAAAACAGCAAAAATTTGCATATACAAAAACTAAAGTCAAATTTCTCGTTTGCCAATAATGGTCAAGTGAGAAATGGCTTTAAAGTCTTAATTAATTTTGACTGTTTTTGATACTAAGTTTTTTTTTTCAAAAATCTGTCTGTAGTAGTCTTTTAACCCCAGCATGCTCCATGAGAGGCCCATCCATGCGACCCAGCTCCGCCCCCATGCTGACAGCTGGAATGAGCACGGTGGCCTGATCACATTCTGAGAGAGACACAGTGTGCTGGGCTTTCATTAACATCCCAGCCTGTTGGTGCCCAGAATAATGTACACCAGAGAATCTCCTTCTTTATTTGCACTCAGCTGAAGTAATTAGCAGGAAGCAGCTGCAAAGGGATTTGCCCAGGGCGGCACTGATGACTGAAAAGCCATTATGTAACATCTCGGTCAGAGGTCACATGTTTTGTTTTTTTCTTTTACCTCAAAGATTGCGATTGGATGAATATGAGGACAGTTTTCGGGTGTTTAAGGGTTTTGTTGCGCACTGGGATGAAAAAAAAGAGAGACAAGATCTCTACAAACCTCTTGTCCTGATTTGGCGGAGTTCTCAGCAGAATGCAGAGACTCGATCTCTCCTTCAATCATGGCTGCCTCTAAACACTCGTGGAGATCTTTGAAGCCATTCACCTGGAGAGGGTACTGCCCAAACATCTCAGTGTTCTCAAATTTCTTTCCTGCGAACACACACACATGCTCACATCATTGACTTTATATACTCGCTGTAATGTGTTCCATATAATAACAATCTCTTATCTTATCCATGTAATCACTTTCTTTAGTGGGCACCATATGGATGCATCACAGTGAAAGTATGTAATGAAATCATGCATAACAAATTGAGACAGCATAGGTACATTAATCATTTGCATTAATGTACTTG
Organism: Chrosomus eos; assembly: GCA_036326025.1. Classification (NCBI taxonomy): domain Eukaryota; kingdom Metazoa; phylum Chordata; class Actinopteri; order Cypriniformes; family Leuciscidae; genus Chrosomus; species Chrosomus eos. Next base: position 23,112,587 of record CM070841.1, read on the forward strand.
CGCAGTATTTGTTTATGGCCTTACATTCACTCGCACTTACAAATATACTAATCAATTTGGGGTCTGTAAGATTTTTTTTAATTTTTTTAAAGACTCTTATGCTTCCAAAGACTGCATTTATTTGATACATTTTTTTATTTAGAAATATTATTACAATTTAAAAACTGTTTTTAATTTCTAGATTTTCAGCATCATTACTCCAGTCTTCAGTGTCACATGATCCTTCAGAAATCATTCTAATATGCCGATTTGGTGAACATTTATTATTATCAATGTTGAAAACAGTTAAATCTTACTTGTTCAGTTCAAGTTCAGTTCAACACTTAAAGGAGTAGTTCACTTTTTAAAAAACTTTTGCTGATAATTTACTCACCCCCATGTCATCCAAGATGTTCATGTCTTTTTTTCTTCAGTCGAAAAGAAATGAATGATTTTGATGAAAACATTCCAGTTTTTCTCCATATAATGGACTTCAATAGTAGCCAAAACGGTTCAAGGTCCCAAAAAGAGTTTCAGTGCAGCTTCAAATGACTTTAAACGACACCAGACGATGAATAAGGGTCTTATCTAGCGAAACGATGCGCCATTTCGAAAATAAATAAAACAGTTAAAGTATTATTAGCACAAATGCTCGCCTTGCTCTGTCCTGAAATGCACGTTCGTGATTCTCCTGTTCGAACTCGTTCATAAAATGAACAAATCTTTTTTCGAGTCATCGCATCGTTTCGCTAGATAAGACCCTTATTCATCGTCTGGTGTCGTTTAAAGTGATTTGAAGCTGCACTGAAACTCATTTGGACCTTGAACCATTTTGGCTACCATTGAAGTCCATTATATGGAGAAAAACCTGGAATGTTTTCATCAAAATCATTAATTTCTTTTCGACTGAAGAAAGAAAGACATGGACATCTTGGATGACATGGGGGTGAGTAAATTATCAGCAAAAGTTTTTTAAAAAGTGAACTAATCCTTTAATCTTTTAGTGAAAATTGTGATACTTTTATTTTTTAATTCTTTGATGAATAGAAAGCTCAAATGAACAGCATTTATTTGAAATAAAAATCTTTTGTAATATTATAAATGTCTTTGCAGACTTCAATTATTCATTTCTTTAAAAAAAATATAAAAAAAAGAAATCTTACTGATCCCAAACTATGGAATGGTAAATATTTTTAAATAAGAAACCAGACATTTTTTGTGAGTTTTCACTAGATTTACAAATTAAATTTTGGTACTCAAATGAGCTAAACAATTTAGGAAGGTAAAAAGATCACCTAATAAGCAGTCTGCATGTAATCAGATATGATCAGTGCTGTCATGTTTAATAAGCCCAGCACCACTCACACATCAATGACCGTTACATCTTGGGTTCTCCACAGCACATTAACAACACAAGGTCACTTTTATTAACTAGGGGAGAGGACTCAAACAGCCGATGGATACTCACCCTCCAGGACGCCTACAGCCAGGAAACGTCCATAAAAAAGCTCAACCATCGGGTTCTTCGGCTTCTCTCCCTCCCTGTGTAGAACAAGAGCAAACAGAGTCGCATGGGGCTGGATATTTTCAGTGTCCTTTGGCAGTAGGAGTCACACGAGGACTGCATTCAGCAGGTATTTAACGGTGCTAATTGAAGTCATACAGGTTAATGTACCACATTAATCATCATTAATGCCCGTTCCAGCTGAATTTGTCATGTGGTCATACATCATTTTGAATGATATGAGAGAGAAACACAGAGATACAGAGAAAGGCTTGTGGTCATCGGATCTTCTGGTAGGATGTACTGTACAGAATCTTACCTGTCCTCCTCTGCTTTTATCTGAAACGCATCCTCCAGCCAGTCCAAGAGTTTATGGGTGAACTCGCTCACATCCTGCTGTACAAACAAACAAACTAATTCAAATCCTGAACAAATGTATTCTTGTTTTAACTGGTCTCAATTGGTCTTAGAACAACAATTTTGTACTTGTCTGTCAGTGCACATGTGCCAAAAATGCACCATATTAATCAAAAGTTCAGGCTTATCTATGACGCTGAGGGTATAAAACAGATTGACCCATGGCACAAATATTGAGAGATCTATAAATAGGTCCCTATTTTTGTAGCATTATGTTTTTCCCTGAAGCCCACTAGTTTTCGTGTACAATAAATGTTGCAATTTCATGATTTTAGCCCATTTGCTGAACCTTAGAATGAAACGGGCTGTTTTTGCTACTGTATCTCTAAGACTATATACTGTATGTAAATAAGTTCTGTTATGACTAGATAACCTCTTTGCAAGTGATACAAGTAATGACACGCCAGTCAAATTGCTGAATACAGAATATGCATTAATATGTAAATGTGGGCAGGCATATGCTAATATGTTCATTATTTTTAAGTACTGTGATAATGTTTAAATGATTACATTTTATTGTATACTTCCATTTATTTGGGATCAGTAAGATTAAAAAAAAAAATTAAATCTTATTTTTCAAAAGATTTCTATTTCAAATAAATGCTGTTCTTTTGGACTTTCTATTTATCAAAGAATCCTGAAACAATGCATCACAGTTTCCACAAAAATATTAAGCAGCACAACTGATAATCATGTTTCATCAGCCTATTAGAATGATTTCTAAAGGATCATGTGATACTGAGGACTGAAGTAATGATGCTAGAAAATTCAGCTTTTCCATCACAGGAATACAATACATTTAAAAAATATTCAAATAGAATACAGCTACTTTAAACTGTAATAACATTTCACAGTTTTACTGTTGCTACTGAACTTTTAATCAAATAAATGCAGTCTTGGTGGGCATTAGAGTCTTCTTAAAGGGATACTCCACTTTTTTTGGAAATAGGCTCATTTTACAACTCCCTCAGAGTTAAACAGTTGAGTTTTACCGTTTTTGAATCCATTCAGCCGATTTTCTGATATTTAGAAGAATATCAGTAAGCAGACAGTTTCTGGTCTCATTGACTTCCATAGTATATTTTTTTCCTACTATGGAAGTCAATGAGACCAGAAACTGTCTGGTTATTGATATTCTTCTAAATATCAGAAAATCGGCTGAATGGATTCGAAAACGGTAAAACTCAACTGTTTAACTCTGAGGGAGTTGTAAAATGAGCCTATTTCCAAAAAAAGTGGAGTATCCCTTTAAAAGCATTACAAATTCTTACTGCCCCAAACTTCACGTTCTGAAAGTTAGAGTATGTCTACACAGAAGCACTCTTGTTTATTTTAAAAGAGCAAGGAAAATACCGTTTTTTTTTATTACATGTCTTTCAGAGCCTTACCTGCTGAGACTCGCTGGACTTGAAGGCGTCCTTGAGGATCTCCACGGCTCGGGACGGGTCCACATACTTCCGCTTGGAACCCACTAACAAGGAGAAGAGGCGCCTCAGCTCCTGCATGAACGGTAGGTTCCTGTGCTCCTGTGGGAACACAAATAGAGACCAAATTCTTAAATGCCACAGAGAAAAAACACAAAGTATTCCCGCAGCTCAAACAGCAGAGCACGGCACTAGCAATGCCAAGGTCATGGGTTTTACTGATAAAATGTCTGCCAAGCGCATAAAAATGTAAAATGTTAACTTTAAGCAGGTCCTAAAATTAACACGCATTAGCGAGTATATAAAACAGTGTCACACACCAGTCGGCCAGTAACATTTTTATGAATTCTTGCAATGCATGAATGTGAACAAACATGAACGACACTCGGGACAGTTGCTGCACCGACACAAATTTAAATATACAAGTGCAAGTCACGAAAGGGAGCTCAATTCGGTACTTGCGTGCTGTGTGGAAAGTGTTGTGCGCGCACACATCCGTCCGAAGCGCACGCCCAGAAAGCCACATAAACACTGAATAGAACTTTTTCACATCATCTTGCGCTTCAGCGAACAAATTCACACAAAATGATATCAAAAAAAGAGAATTCTAGTAAACATAGTCGGTTATGTAAACGGTTGAGAAAGTAAATGCATGTGTATCAGTACATTAGATCAGTGCATTCACTCTTAAAGTGACAGCAGCCTAATATTACTGCTGCTGTCTGGTTTGTTTTTACTCTTTTTTAATTAATCACTGCTCTTGACTGAATAAACTATGTAACTTTAATAAGGATTCATTAATAAGGGTGTTTAATTTATACAATGAAGACTATGTAGTGTTTTACATTTGCGTCCCTTGAAACCGACTGTTAGACCTACCTGAAAAGCACTGTTTATTTATTTAATATGTATCTTAGTTATATTCATTTGTGCTTTTGCTTGTAATTTGATTATATGTTATTGTATCACTGTTTACTTGTCTTTAATCATGTTTTACATTGATGTTAGTTAGGCTAGTTGTTTTAGCTGTGATAATGAAATTGGAATAGAGGATTGTGAATTTTCTAAAATTATTAGAGGTATCTAAAAATTTGGTGTCATTACTGTTTTATAGCCGGTAAAAAATATTTATGGCTGGTACATTTCATTGGCGGGTGTGGCAAAAAGTTAGTTTTAAGCCCTGGATATAGGGTATGATGGCTAATTGTTGAGTGAATTTGAAAGTTGAGAGTTGATTAGTTAGGTCTGTCTGCAATTAGTTAAGGAGATCTTTGCCTTACAAACATCTCAATGCCACACAGGGGTCAGAAATCTTCACCAGATCACATCATCTGGATTTTCTTCTTCAGTATTAAATGAGAATAGATTAAAGTCTAGAAAGAGCTTCTCCACTGACCCAGCAGACGAAAAGTATGAGCAATAAGAAGAAAGAAAAGACTGAATCCAGGGCTCAGTGGTCTTCTATCAGTGGATGAGGTTAAGCTCAGATTAGCGGCCATGTCTGCTGACCCCGTTCGCAGGCTCAGGGTCCCCAGAGAAAGCACGAAGACAGAAATCTCAAAGACAGCAGTTGGCCTGCTGAGCCGGACACTGTCCACTACTTCTTCCACTTAAAAACACAGTCTGGAGGAGCTGATGTGACAGTTTAACAGCTAGAACACAGGGACCTTGATAAAGCACTTCCTCGGCTTCACCTCCTCTGGTCACAGGCCAGTCAGATGGGTGAAAATCACTGCTCGTACCGGCACGATAATGTCACAGCATGCAACCGTGCTTTCAAACCAGGTCAAGCAAGGTCACAGTTGCTGGAAGTGTGTCTCGGTGAGAAATGGAAGCTCTTATGGCATGCGAGTTGTTGTTAACCACGGTGGACATGGGTATCGGGCGGCAATCTCACCTTCTGATTGCGGGGCAAGTCCTGCATCCGTGCAGGGGGGGAATAATGCAACACCAGCCTCTGGAACTCCAGCAGGTTAAAAAGAACTGCAAAATATAGATAGATAAAAAAAGATAAATATCAGTGTTTGAAAACAGTGTGTACCAGCACTGAATGTCAACACAACCTTGTGATGATACGTTAGACAAAACGCAAATGCATTTGGCATGTTTCTCGCGCTTGGTTGAAGTGTCGCTACAGTATCATAGTGTGATGACTGATGTCTTGTTTTTGGTGACAGATTCACACATTTAGAGTCTCCTCGTCCAGATCTATAAACGTGCAGAGCTCTGAGCGCCAGAGCGGCTGCGGTTCTTACATGAGCGGGGGCTTCTTCAGGCGTCAGGTTACACACAGGAGGTAAACAACATGTGACAGTACTCAGCGATCATTACTCAGCTCTCTACACGGTTCATGTTCTGACATCGCGAACAGACACAAACAATCAGGCCTCAGTAGGACCTGAAGTCACATTCAAAGTTGTTGTAAAAAAAGCCGATATACACACATAAATGAGTGCTATATTAACATGCTAAGTTGAACGGTAATATAAATTGCCTAAAGTTAGGCTAATAATTATATAATAATGTAATAAATAAATTATAAAATGTAAAACCAGGTATATTTTATAATATTGCAGTTCTTGCCGTTTTATAAAAGCAATAACATACAAAAAGCCAGAAGTTACAATTGTCGTTTTTGAGTTGTTAACAGATATGCAAGTCTTGGAGATTACTGTGAACAATATAATCACACATTCAAACCTTTGAGGTTGGTAAGATTTTTTTTTATCTTGTGCTCACTAAGGCTGCATTTATTTTATGAAAAATAAGAGTAATAAAAAAAAACAGTAATATTGCAAAATATTATTACAGTTTTCCATTTTAATATAATTTAAATTGTAATTTATTCCTGTGATTGCAAGTCTTCAGTGTCACATGATCCTTCAGAAATCATTTAATATACTGATTTGCTGCTCAAGAATCATTTATTATTCTCAATGTTGAAAACAGTTGTGCCTTAATTAAATAGCTTAAACCAATAATAATTTTTTTCAGGATTCTTAGATTAATAGAAGTTTGAAAGAACAGCTTTTATTTGAAATATAATTTTTTATAACACTATAAATGTCTTTACTGTTATGTTTGATCAATTTAATGCGTCCTTGCTTAAATTTTTTTTTTTTTTTAAATCCTAATGAGCCCAAACTAGTGTACGTTTATTTATTATTTATTTTCTTGCCATATTTAATCTACTCTAGCTCTCTAAAAAATGATCCATCACTGTCTAGATGCACTTATTGAATTTTGTCATCAAAAATAATAAATATACTGATGCATTGATACAGCAATATCTCTTTGTTTTTAATAACTGCAATGCAAGGCCAACTCGGCTTCATTCAGATCAGATCTGCAACGTGAGACCAACAAAAAAACTGTCTGGGGAATTATAAAATCAAATAAGATAATTAAAAATAATGACTTAAACTGTCATTTGTTGTTTTCCAGTTCATTTGTTGTGTTTCTAATAGTAAAGCAATCAAAGCGGCTGACAATGACCTGTATGACTGCACTGAACCAGCACGTGTTCCCCACGTTCTTCAGCCCTACGGGACAGTTATCCTGCCTCTTCCTGTCATAGGGGTTAGGTGAATCGCTCCATACTTCTGTGTGTGTGCGCTTCAGGCTGGCCTTGTTCTCAGCGATGCTGGCCTCCAGGACTCTGAAGCACAAAGACACCAAACATCACTTCTGTCTGGTCGCACACGGTATAAAAGAGTTCTGATACAACTCTGCTTGCTATGGGATTCATTTAATAATGAAATCTAGAGTAAAAACCCCACCTGCTGATAGCCTGCTCTTCATCAGTGATGCCCGTCTCTCTGAAGGCCCTGTTCGACTCCTCCAGACTGAGAGCGATAGCCCGCTGCAGGTCATCTTTATCTTCTCCAGTGAGATCAATTACATCTGAAACAATCACAGGAACATCCCAAAGTGAGTCAATTGTTTTATTTGTGATCATGCACAAAGGTGTTTAACAGCTGTGAACACTTTTGTTAAATCAGCCAGTGCCAAGAATATCAAAACGCTCAAATATTGCCCGATTAATCATCCTGTTTGATATTTCATTAGTCAGACAGCTCACAAGGTTATAACACACTGTCACAGTGATAGGAAAAAAAGCACGTTGAGAGCTCAAATAAAAACATGAGGAAGCATGCCAAACTAACTGTCAGCATTTTCTCAGTAGTAGGACTGGGGTTTGTGTCATAATCATTTAAAACAAGCTGGGGGAGCAGCAGGCTGGATCTTTAAAGGTCTGGCTCTCTCAGATGATGTGCATGCACTTATAAGAGAGCTGCCAGAACTCCCACTGTTATGAGTTACATGATCTCTCATTTCAGTCTCTCTTTTCTAAAGAGGAATTTCAGCAAGACGTGTAGCACAAATATTAATTCTCTGGTTTGACACAGCAGAGCAAATTCACTCCTGCAGTTTAGAAAGTAATGAATCAGTCCTTAAGTTCAGGAACCAAAATACAGATTGAAATCGAAATAGTCTTTATATCTATATCTTTTAGAACTGCTTATAAATCAGTTTTGCGAGCTGTCGGGAACAGAGCATTTACAGCTGGTTCCTTTGCGTCAAGGCATTTGATTGTACTTCATCACAGAGCAGCGTAATCTTTCCCTGGATTCCAGCCAATCATTGTTCTTAGATTTAAATACGTACTTGTATCAGCCTGGCTGCCCACGCTGATGTATCTATCATTGGTGATTTGGGCCGTCTGGTAATAGGTGGCTTCATCTTGCTGCGGGACCTTGGCATTCTTTTCGGTGAGAAAGGCAACCGCCTCGGCTAGGTCACCGTTACTGGCCTGGACACAACCACCTTTCATTACATGCACTAGGAAACTAACTTGTCTTTGAGAAAATAATATTAAAAGTCCATCTATCAAATTAACTGCAAATATATAGAGTTATAAAAACAGAAAGCTCACCTGCAGTGCTTGCTGTAACAGCTGAACATCTGTAGTTCCAGTAACTTCCCTCAGCTGGTTCAGTAATGTCTGCTGGTGCTGTGAGAAACGCAAGAGAAAACACTTTTTTTCAACTGTTAAGTAAATCAAAATGAATCTTTCCTGTGCTTGTGACTATACATCTCCTCTATATATATATATATATACTTATAAAGTAAGCATTCACCCAACACTAAATGTCATATAAAAAAAAGCTAACTGCGGATGGTCATTTTTTTCTCTTTTTGTCTAAGTGGGCGGGTTTTGGCAGAATAAGTTAGCAAATGGATTGCTATGCAAGACCAGGATCAAACGTGTTGCTGTCACCAGCATCACTGTGGAGCATCAGGACACACTGCAAACAGAACATATCACATCTCTGGATGGGAAACAGAGTACTGGCCCTTTATCTCAGTCCTGGCTATGATCAGGAACAGCATGAGTCAAACAAGACTGTGCCAAGCCGAAGAGGGAGGAACAGCAACGCTCCTCCCAAGACCGAAACACAGTATGACTGATCCGTTTCTACTCATCTGATCATTTTAGTTTAGGTTCTATCGAATCATATACAAATGTTCTTCTGCTTGCCTCATAATAAGTCTTGAGTTACATACTGACATCATTACATAAGCGAACAGCCAGTGGGTAAGGGATGCTTCACTGACCTTCTAATGCATTGCAAGCCTTTCCATTCAAGATATGACATGAAACATGGTATGTGCGGAGCGGGCACGTCTCAACACTCAAGGTGGCACACCCCTCCCTGATTGTGGTATTGATGCACTGGGCTAAGTAACACACATTTCTCAACAGTAACATGATAAAGCAACACACGCTCTGTGCCAAGTAAGGACTGCTGAACCTTACAACCCGTTCACTTTCAGTTTATGCGAAATACACAGTTTTATATTCCCCACCACCTGCTGCAACTCAGGTTTGAAGACTCATCTTGTGTAATTAAGATCACATAATCGCTTCTTTAGTTACTACATAAGAATCTGATGAATAACCAGACTATTTTTAACTTCATAGATCATTATACTACTATTAAAAGCCAAAACAACCCATTAAACGTACACTTGAGATGTAGATGCTATGATATAATACCAGTAGAATGAAATTGAATCTGTTTGCAAACAAATGTCTATCTACAAAAACACTATTACACAACACAAACTAACAAGAAAAGCCTAATATTTACAAAGAGATCAGATAATGCCACAAAAAACGAACATCAAGAGTCTCTTTAGAAAATTTGCTATTTAAATGAGTAAACTTGACAAGAACAAGAAAAACCAAATGCTTACAAATGCAATAATCCCACAAAACTAATATTTATGAACAGACAAAAGTATGTTTACAAACAGATGAAATTGAATCACACATAAACAAACTAACAAGAACAAGTTTCGTGTTTAAAAAAACTGATTAAATAAATGAACAAAAAACGCAAATATGTGGCACAAATGAACATGGAATGGCTAATGTTTACAAACATATTTTACAGATGTGTGGGTGTCAGATCATAAACACACGAGCTATATCAAACACAAACTCAACAAGAGGTATCATTACCCTTCTGAACACTAAAATAGAGACTTAGCGGGATATTTAGTCAGATTTAAGAGTTTCACTGAGATTTCAGTGCGTTTTTAGGGGTAAGTTTAAGTTAGCAGGTTTAGCTGTTAGCACAAACGCGACTATTTCGAAGCTTTTGTTAGCTATACGTGCTTGTGTTGTTTTATTTGCAGTTGTTTATTGTTTTAACTCGTTTATTTAACATTATTAAGCGTGTAAGCATAAAAGGCCCAGTAAATAAAAACAAACACAAAAACGTGAGGCGCGGCTAATGTGATGCTATAACTAGGCCGCAGCAATCAAACTGAGTCACTGGCACTTTCAACGCCACCATAAACCTCATGACACCGAACGAACCGAGCCGAACCGGGTCTGTGTGTTCGGGCGGTCCGCGGGGGTTAACGTTACCTTCTGAGAGTGCTGCTGAAGGACATTCTGCTCCACGGTCATGGCCGGTTCCGATCCAGACGAAATGGACTCAGGTTCGAGGGTAAAAACGCAGCATACAGGAGTTAGAGGAGTAGAATATGGGAGAGTTTAAAAAAGAAAAACCCCGTACTCATCCTCGCTGCAACGGCGCCATGACGAACAAGAACAGATACATCTGACATCTCTGAAATCCATTAGCTGGGTCTGGAATCTCTGGATCACACGCGTGCCCGCCCATACGGCATAGTAAACACGCACACATTGAAACATGTAAAACAGTAGGCTACACATAAACAACGCAATAAAAATAAATAATTAATAAAGACGTGACTAAAAAAATCCACTGTTATTTCCTAAGGATAAAACACACAAACACCTATATATAATGTAAACAGTAAAACGAATATGAAACACAAAACAACATATTATAATTAGCCTAATTGTGTTGCTTTTTAACGCGATAACTTGTTAATCACTCCCTGCTACATAACAGGCCAAGTCAGCTGACTATGAGTTCTGTAACATCCATGAAACGAAGTAAAAGTTCTCTCATAGAAGAAACTGCTGTTTCTATTCAGTGAATGTGTAAGTATGACCATGCACATACTGCGTGTAAAATAAATGAACGAAATGTGGTGTTCACTCTGGCTTTTGCATTTTAGGATTGATTCTTATTGGTGCTTTTTATGAATATCCTATTAAATCCTCCTGTTGAAATAGATAGATAGATAGATAGATAGATAGATAGATAGATAGATAGATAGATAGGATAGATAGATAGATAGATAGATAGATAGATAGATAGATAGATAGATAGATAGATAGATAACTATGTGTCCTGCCAGCAGGTGGCGTTATTGTACATGCGTTCAATCCATTAAAAGTTAAACTCTGACCCAGGCAGAAGAATAAAGCACACAAAAAGTCACCGATCAGAGGTTGTGGTGTTTCTATTCTACTCATTTTTAGTGCATTTTTGCTGTGAACTTTTTCACCTTTGAAATCACCGAGTAAGTCGCCGAAATGAGAGCATGACCTAAACAGCAGTCTCTGTGTCACTAGGGTTTTACTCTAGGTGTTATTTTACTAACACCATGATGACACTGAATGTGTTGTTTTGTAGCCCTGTTCCAGATTTTTTCCTGGAAATCTTTGTAAATGTGGAGTTTGGTCTCTCATGTTCCTTAATAGTGTACGATATATGTTTCACTGCATGTCTGTATCTACAATCTAAGAATATCAAAACCGTTTCCTGTACTGTAATTAAGTGGCACTCTCTCTGATTACATAAGGTAGCTCTACTTTACATTTACAGGTCAGAGGTCACTAAATATGATGTGATCATAATGCAGTTGGCATGTGAGTTCATGTTACAGCTGTATTCTGTAAGGTTAAATTAAAAATAACATTCATAGTACACTTAGCATGTTACTCGGAGTCGCAAAGAATCCACTGTAAAGAATTAATTTTAGTCAAACTAAATAAATCTGACCTCTACCCCCACCCAGCTCTCTTAACATTTATATGAGGTGTAATTCAAAGGTTTCACGGGTCAGTCTGGGGAATTTCCTCAACTTTGGGAGTGGTAAAATGAAGCTCAGGAAATATTCTGTACAAATGAGTTAGTTGCGGCGGTCACTCTTTGACCTTTGCCCTCAGAACCAATAGTTCTAATCTCAATCTGGCTTCAGTGAGATTGCTTGACATTAAAAGTGCCCTTTCACATTTAAAAGTGATTTGTGGAAATGTTTGCGCTAAAAGTCCATGACCCCTGAGGATTTGAGCTGGTCATGCGTAGAACATATTTATGGAAACACAAACGTTTTCTTAAAAATCTGCAATTACAAAAAGAGAAAAATTTAATATATAGCCTATATAAAATGTATGTATGTGTATATGTAGGCCTATATAATTTATCACTATGTATTATACATCTCAGGATTTTGGACCCCACTTTTTTTCAGAATTTTGAAATATATTATTTGTATATATATATATTAATATATTATTAATATATTATTTCAAGATTAAAAAAAATAAAATAAAAAAAAAAACACCTGCAAGAGGAGAAAAAAATTATATATAGATATATAGCGGTCCATACAATACAAATTATATTTTTCAAAATTTTAACATTTTATTTCCAGGTGAAGAAAAAAAGTTTTCTCAAAAAAAAAAAAAAAAAAAAAAAATATATATATATATATATATATATATATATATTATATATATATATATTATATATATATATTATATAATTTATTTATTCGTTTTTTTTGTAAGTTTTGTTATAATTTGAATAAAATAATAAATCTATATTTTTTTATTAATTAATATTAATATTATACAGAGTAAGGTCCAAAAATCTTGAGACAAAATATGAAATGCAATATTATTGTTTGAAATTCTAAAAATGTATTTCCCGATTTAAATGAAAATGACAATATGGACTTAATAATACAGAATATAAAAATATAAATATAAAAACTCTCAAAAATTAATTAATTGCTCCACTTATTAAGCTTAATTGAAAAATCTTCCATGAACACGTTTCATTCTTAATGTGTGAAACTAAGAACTGAAACTGTTTTTATTGAACTTGCATATTCAAAGTTTTCTCATATCGATGCACAAAATCAGAACTCAAAACTTATATTATCAAAGGTCATGAGACCACATCTGTTCCAGCACTGAACTTCAAATATCAGTCCATTTATCGTGCCATTAACCCATGAAACGTTAACTCCAACATAAGTTAAGTGTGAATCAATTTTAAGCTCTTTTATGCTCTGCGGCACGAGGTCAACACACCACCAGTTGCCCGCGATCAACAACAGGGCTCAGTGAGCGCTCTTAATGAAAGGAGAAGTTCTTCTGCCAGCTGTCACATTTCTGGTGGCCTTTGAAGAGGGGGATGCTGGGAAACGGGAGGGGAGGGTCACAGCTGCAGGGCAACTGCAGATCAACCACAGTGAGTGAGCTGAAGATGTCAGAGAGAGACAAAGGTCAAAACCCCTGAGGCACTGGCACAGACTTCAAGAAGCTCACCTTCACACAGGAGTAGGTGAAATAATAGAAACAAAGAATATCTACAGCATGATTAAAGCAATAGGCCACACAAAGACATTTTACCACTGTTAGTGGGTGTTTGTTAGGCATGATGTGCAGAGAAATGCACTGCAGTCAATTTTATTCAAATTTAAGCCAGTTTCAGGTACTATGAAATTAAAATGGACCCTTTTTTATGGAATGTCACAATATTTATTAAAAGTTATTTATCTGTAATTTTTTAATTCATGTGCACTCATATCTTGTATGGGAAGCCGTTTCACTCGGATTTACGCCACAATGTAAGGAAGAAAAGACTTTTGCATCTTTTGTTAAAAGAAAGCTTTTTGTTCAAAAAGTAACCACAAAATGCTTTTGCAAAGTAATATAATTCATTAGCCTAAATGTGGACTGGTAAATGTTTAATGACTAAATGTTTAAAAAGCCTTGAAGAAAGAAAGAAAGAAAGAAAGAAAGAAGAAGAAGAAAGAAGAAAGAAAGAAGAAAAGAAAGAAAGAAAGAAAGAAAGAAAGAAAGAAGAAAGAAAGAAAGACATAGAGAGACAGACATAGAGAGACAGACATGGAGAGACAGACATGGAGAGACAGACATAGAGACAAATAGATAGATAGACAGACAGACAGACAGACAGACAGACATACAGACAGACAGACAGACAGACAGACAGATAGATAGATAGATAGATAGATAGATAGATCAGATAGACAGATAGATAGACAGACAGACAGACAGATAGATAGACAGACAGACAGAGATCACACAGACAGATTGACAGATAGACAGACAGACAGACAGATAGATAGACAGACAGACAGACAGACAGACAGATCAGACAGACAGATAGATAGACAGACAGACGGACAGACAGACAGACAGATAGATAGACAAACAGACAGACAGATAGACAGACAGACATATAGATAGACAGATAGATAGATAGATAAATAGATCAGACAGACAGATAGAGATCACACAGACAGATTGACAGATAGACAGAGAGACAGACAGACAGACAGATCAGACAGACAGATAGATATATAAATAGATCAGACAGACAGATATATAGATAGATCAGACAGATAGATAGACAGAGACAGATAGACAGACAGACAGATAGATCAGACAGACAGACAGACAGACAGACAGACAGACAGACAGAAGATAGATAGATAGATAGATAGATAGATAGATAGATAGATAGATAGATAAAGACAGACAGATAGATAGATCAGACAGACAGAAAGATATAGCGAAAGATAGATCAGACAGACAGACAGATATATAGATAGATCAGACAGACAGATAGATAGACAGAGAGACAGATAGATAGACAGACAGACAGACTAGATCAGACAGACAGATAGAAGATATATAGATAGATCAGACAAACAGACAGATAGATAGACAGAGAGACAGATAGATAGACAGAGAGACAGAGACAGATAGATAGACAGAGAGACAGATAGATAGACAGACAGACAGATAGATCAGACAGACAGACAGATAGATAGACAGAGAGACAGATAGACAGAGAGACAGATAGACAGACAGAGATAGATCAGACAGACAGACAGAGAGACAGATAGATAGACAGAGAGACAGAGAGACAGATAGATAGACAGACAGAGACAGATAGATAGACAGAGAGACAGAGACAGATAGATAGACAGAGAGACAGATAGACAGACAGACAGATAGATCAGACAGGCAGACAGACAGACAGATAGATAGATAGATAGATAGATCAGACAGACAGAAATATAGCGAAATAGATCAGACAGACAGACAGATAGATAGACAGAGAGACAGAGACAGATAGACAGATAGATAGACAGAGACAGATAGATAGACAGACAGACGATAGACAGAGAGACAGATAGATGACAGACAGACAGACAGATAGATCAGACAGACAGACAGCAGACAGACAGACAGATAGATAGATAGATAGATAGATCAGACAGACAGAAAGATATAGCGAAAGATAGATCAGACAGACAGACAGATAGATAGACAGAGAGACAGAGACAGATAGACAGATAGATAGACAGAGACAGATAGATAGACAGACAGACAGATAGACAGACAGATAGATCAGACCGACAGAAAGATATAGCGAAAGATAGATCAGGACAGACAGACAGACAGACAGACAGACAGCAAGATAGATAGATCAGACAGACAGAAAGATATAACGAAAGGTAGATCAGACAGACAGATAGATGTGTCTCTTATCCAGTAAATAAATGGTACACACTTATTTCCTTTTGACAGCAGCCTGTGAGAATCATTCAATCAGATAAGCTCTAAACTGTAATTACGCACCTGTGAATGAGTTCTTTCTAACCCAGCAGCTGTGGCTTGTGATGGAGTCTGGTTAAACATTGACGCGGGAAGCCGTGCTTCATCGTAGGAAATACACACAGCGGCTCCAAACCTCCATCTCAACCTGCTGAACCTTGCTGACCCCAGTACTTCGTCTTCCTGGAAGACCAAACCATTTCCTTTGTGTAGTGGGCTGTGGTTAAATGGCAAGGAGCTCGCCGGGCCGCCTCCAAACCCCCCTGCCCTGTCCACCGGCCCAGTCCAGGATATCAGAGGATGTGAGACAGACAAACGGCCGTTTGTGCACTTTAAACGGTGACCTCGGTTCAGACGTGTGACTTGTGCTTTTTGCCCTCTCTTCTGTTTTGAAGCCAAAAGGAAATCGGGGGTTACTGGCAGTTCAAGCATGATAAGATCTCTGGATGGAGAAGTTCACATGGAGGGAAGGTTATGTGAAGTTAAAGAAAAGAAACCTTATTAGAGGATTAAAGAAGTGAAGACAGCAGACACAAGCCTCTCCATCAGAAACAGCCTGGAAGTAAAATGTAAAATCACGTATTCCCTTTGCAGAACCCCCAAAATTATTTCGACATTTTCATCACACTTAAAACTGTTTGAATGTCACTGCATTAGACACTAAAGTATTAAAGAAAGAAAAATTATTTTATATATTATATATATTCTGTTGTTGTATATTTTAAAAACGTAAAATTCATTTTCTAAAAATATATTTTGCACAAGTGTCATATTTCTTTCAAACAAATGTGACTACTTGATATTTTGTTGAAACTATATATATTAATTATCTTACAAATAATTTTGAGCTACAACAATGGGGAAACGCTATAAACCATTGACGCATGCAACGCAGCAATTTTGGCTTGAAATGTATATTCTGTCATTTGTTTTAAGTGGCCGAAAGGAAGTGCAAACTTGAGATCAATGCGTTTCTCTCACAATGGTTGGAGAAGGCATTTTTCAAAATGGAAGCCAACTACCTGTTTTCCCATAATTATGAAACAATGTTTTCCAAGGCCCAGTCCCAAATGGCGCACTTCATGCGGACTTTCGGTCTCGTGGACTTAAATTGCGCGTGCTCGCCGAGTCTACGAGTCCGTAGGCCGTCCCAATAGCATTTTAACGCTCTGAAGTGTGCTCAGCAGCGCCCCCTTTGTACCCTTGAAGCGGTCTTCCGCGAAGCCCGCATAGAAGCAGGCTCCACGCACTTTAACTACCCAGGAATCCTTGCGAAAGGCCAATCAGACAACAGATGGGAGGATATTTCACTCACGGACAATTGTTAACATGGCTCTGAGAAGAAAATATTTAAGTGTAATTATCATTACGGTTTTTATGACAAGACACAAGTTTATACAAACATTATGATCATCAACCAGTGGTTGATGTCTATAACATAGGCTAATAATAGCGAGCTGAATAATATAATAATATAATATTATGATTCATAAAATAAATAGAACAGAATGTCAGGGCTTTACTGAGTCATAAACACAACAACAATAGTCAGCATATTTCCCCGAACCTGCAGCTCCTGTCCATAACAACAACCAGACTGTCTTCCGATTTTTTAAAAAACTTTACAGACTCAAAATACATGTTAAAGACTGCTTTGAAATGAGCAAAGTTGGGTTTTGAGTTACTCCACTTACCGTAGTTTGATGAATATGACATTTTCCTAATAATAGAAACAAATCAATAACATACATTTTTTTATACAAAAGTCAAATTCATTTGTATGAAGTAAGACAGATGACAAATTTAAGACAAGGGATCTGTATCTCTGCTAAAGGAATTTAATATATGTCCGTGATGCCCTTTATCCTTTTTTTCCCCCTTTTTTTCTGTTCTGTTTGTTCTTTTTTTTTTCTTTCTTCAAATTATTGTTGTCTCATGTTTTACTTGTCAAAGGTGATACTTATCAGAAAATATGTAAAAGAAATGTCAACTTGATATCAAACTCTGTGATTTTGAAAATTCAATAAAAAAAAAAAAAAATAAAAAAAAAAAACAGACTGTCTTCCTGTTTCCGGCGTGATGATCGAGTCTGTCCCAAAAATACCTCTCAATGCGCCCTCGCGGACTCGCGCTAAGGGCCCTATAGGTCTGCACTCATGACGTCACTGAAGTGTGGACTCTGAGGAAGTCCACAAGTCCGGAGTGTGCCATTTGGGACAGGGCCCAAATCCTCCTTACCATCTCTTTCCTGCCATTGTTGAGAACTGGCAATCATACAAATACCAGTTTGGAAAGTCTTTTTATATAAATGGTTCCTTTATGATTTGGAGTCAAAGACAAGGAGACGATGGTCATAATGAATGCTGGTAGTTCAGATGTTAAGTATTGGTTAACCTTCTCACACATTGTTGCCTGGAGATGTTCTGTGTACATCTAAACAGTTTAAACTGCTGAAGAAGAAAAAAGTATGATAAAAAGCTTGCTTTCGAGTAGTTTAATCATGTTCACTTGTAAAATCGACAACTATTAAGGTTTACAATTTTACCTTTGGCCTCATGTAAGGTTATATATTAAAAAACATTTCCGACACATTGTAACCTTGGATGCATAAATACAGGTAAAAGATGGCAAACCTTCATTCAGTTCTGTGCATTTCAATATTTTATTATGCTATCAGTGCAAATAAACACCAAAGACAGAACATAAGAAAACTAAAAGTCTCCAGTCAACATAGGAGTATATGAAGTTTTTTTTTTTCTTTCAGTTATTTACAATGCAGAGCCACAACATTGATGAGAGACTCTAAATTAAACAATGTTGTTTTTTTTAGTTAACGAACAAAACCATTCAGAAAAAGGAAACAATTACGCACATTTTCCTCAGGTTTGAGCACAGGCTCAACAGTTTAGGACTGCATTTGCAGACAGATTATGGTTTAAGTACCCATCTCTCCATGATAAAAGCATCTATTTTAAGACTTGACATTTCCCCATAACACAGGGACTCCCCATGCGTGTGCATGCTACAGGCAGCAAAGAGCCTCGAACAGAGCAGTCGATGAACAAAGATTATCGTTAGCACAACATAGACATGCAGAAAAGTATCATCCTCCAGTACCCTATGTACATTATTAGTTTTCATACAGTATGTACACTGCAAGACGTTAAAACCTTTTTTTTATGTCTTAAACAATACAAAATAGTAATCTTGAAAGCAATATTTACATAAATGTATCTAATCATTGTCAAAACATTTGAATCGTACAGAGAATGTGGAATAAAATCTGTGATTTTCTTTTTAATGTTTAAGACTTGAGTGATGGGCCTATCTGAGAAAAACAACAAATTATTTTCAAATAAAGTGAACATAAAACACAAAAGAATCAGACTGAATTCCAATCCCTTCTCACAGTAGAGTGTCTGATTCACACAGTATCCTGAAACATTTATAGTCCATAAATATCATAATTAACCCTCATGGCTTTGGTGGACATACTGTAAAATCTCTTTCAATATTCAACTTCCTGTCAACACCGTAAATGTGTGAATGCTACATATAGGATATTTAGATAAGATACAAAACAACAAATTATACAAAATTGTAAAAAGGTACATTTCATTGGCTAAAAATATGACACTCAAGTATTTTTTTTTTTTAAACGTCATGCCATTATCACCACATAACAGCTACGGTTTCATTCCAGATGAAAAATAAAGCACGGTAAATCTGACTAAGTTACGATTGAGGAACATTACAGTAAATGTTGTTACCTTTCGATCACATGTGAAACCCTTCTTGACCTCAGCTAGCTTTACAAGAAAGATACCTGATAGATTACACTGCCGTTCTGCTGTAAGAAAATATACTTTATAACTGGACATTTCAATGCCACAAATCCAATATTGTGCTTAGACTGTACAATTTTATATGTCTCAGTAAAATGAAAAGGATCCTGATTTGGCTGTAGATAAATATAGTGTGAAATTAGCAGTAACATTTCTGGATTCATCAATAATACACGTAATTGGATGTTCTTCATAAATATTTCAGTTGTGGAAGGAGAAAAAGCTTTTTGTGGTGGACATTTTACATTGTGCTGGACAAAGAATTTAGCTTGGCATACATACAAAAAAACATTCAAAGATGTGTATGCAAAGGGAGAATCATGTGACCATCTCATTCTGACATCAATAAAAAAATAAGAAATCAAACAAATGTACTAAAATGAAATCATTTCAAGTGGTGGCAAACAGCCAAATGTTTTGAAAAGAATGACCAAATTTATTCAGTTTCTGTTTTAAAATGAAAAAAAGACCAAAAAAAAAAAAAAGACAAATGACCGTACATGCAGTTATTCAGATTCTCTGTCTTTGGTAGTTCACATCTACCATTTTTCCACAGAACCATTTAGGCTCTCTTCTCTCTGGCTATGAGTCTGTCTGTGGACTGGAGAGTTTATCCTGTGCTCATAGTCATTGTACGGCTCCACTTTTGCACTCATGACACAGTGGGCTGGCTGCATCTGATCCTGGATCTCAGGTCTGAGCTGACCGTTTCCTCGCTGAAGCATGTAGTAAAGAATCGGGTTAGACCTGGTTAAAGGTGGTGAGTCTGGACTGGATCTCTCCTCCCTGTTAAAAGTTCCTCCAGGAGACCCCTCAGGTTCTTTTTTAACTGGTTGAGGACTGGCTTTGGGAGAGGATTGAGCCCAAACTAATGATCCCCCTGTGGTATCAACAGGTGTGGGTGCTGTTTTGGGACCCGCACTGAGAGAATATGGGTACCATGGCAAGTTTGACAACTCGTAAGGGGAACCAGACTGGGATAAGTTCCCATTGGCTGCACAGTTTGCCTGAGGGATGAAAGGACTTGGGGTCCCTCTGGGCTGGGACAGCTCCTTCAGACAGTTCTCTGACAGGAGGAGTTGCTTGAGAACATTGAAGCCTTGGCTTCCTCTGGAGAGAGAAGTTTTGCTCTTGGGACTACCAACTATCTCTTCCTCTTTAGGTATTACTAGGCCTCTACCATTAATTTCAGGTGTTCCAGACATGAGATTATCACGAGTGGCATCTCCAGACGATTCACAAAGTTCATTGCTTAGGCACTCTGTCAGTTTTCTTTTTTAGGAACGGTGCTCTGAAAATCCATTGGCTCCTCTTTTACAGAGTTCCTACGGAGCCTAGTGTGTGGGTTTGAATGGTAGGTAGCATTCTGCTGTTTCAAAAGCTGGCTGAGAAGTCCAAATTTAGCAGCGGTTTCTGTAGGACATAACTCCGATTTCGTTGTGTCCTGTGCTTCAGCAATGGGTGAGTGTTGTGATGATCGTCTCTGATGGTTCACCCCATCATTAGAGCTGTCTGATGAAAAATTCTCCTCTACTGGCTCTGTTTTGATCTTACAGTCCAGAGAAGGGTTGTTTGAGCTGTCACAGTTGACAGTGCCTGTCTGAGGCTTCACCAGCCTCCCTGAGGTTACTTCAAAGAATCTGTGCCCACTGGTTCTTTCTTTCTGGGAAGCCGTTCCCAGCAGAAGCTGCAGTACAGTACGCTTCTCAAGAAGATTTTCAATCTGTGTTGGCGCTGAGGGTGATTGGTTACATTTGTGAGGTGGGAGAGCAGGAGGGGAACCTCTATCTAGTGCAGAGGCTTTATTCCGCTTGTTTGGAATGACAAGTCGATCCAAGAGGGCCTGAGGCTTGTCATGCTCAAGTTCTGGGCTTTGCCTTCTGCTCATCACCATTTGAGAGTGTAAAGTAGGGGGAGAAGGTGACAAGTTCTTTATACCACTCTGGGCTAGATTCTGTAGTAGCTTGCTGGCACTGAACGGAGGCTCCACCATCTTTTCACTTGAGTGAGTTTTAGACTTGCACAGATCTAATGGACTAGACTGGGCATGAGGCGAGGGGAAGGAGTATGAAGGGGAGACCGAGCTGAAGGTAGCGGTTTGCAGGTGCAGAGGACTCAGTGATTTGCTGTCCTCAGGTGTGCCAATCCGTTTAAGTTGGCCTGTTGTCAAGCTGCTGATTATTGAGTCAGGCCGCAAACCAGGATTATCTGAACTTTTGTTTACCTTCTCGTTATTTCTGCGGTCCAGCAGTAACTGCATCAGAGTGACCTTATCATGGGATTTCATGTCTGGGCTGGTCTCGAGATCTGTGCCCTCATGGACCATTGGCACGGAAGGTTCCGGCTTCCATTTGTTTATGAGAGACTCTGTGCGCTCCACAGAGGGGGTTAATGAAGAGGAGGGCTCAGATTTTTGGCTAGGCCCTCTGCTTTTCATGGAGAGGTCGATGGGGGAACAGCTGGGAAAACTCTCAGCATCACTGCTGTCTTTGGTCAGGCTGTTATCCTGGTTGGAGTACTCGCTGTCAGAATTCAGGGAGGAGGCCCGGCTCGGGAGGATCCTGCAGTCGTCCTCCAGGTGTCCGTTTCTGGTGAGCTGCTGCTGGGAGTTGTGATTATTGAGAAGTAGGAGCAAAAGGCTGCTGCAGTTCTGTGGCTGTCGACCGTGTCTGTCGAAGGGCCGTCTCTCTTTGGGGGGTCTCATGGTGGGTGAGGAAAGGGAAGGGCTTCTTTTGCTGGAATCGATCACTGGTGGGGGGAGTGTTCCGTTTTGAACATTTAAGGAGCTTAGCATGTCTGAGGTGGTTGTTGGTTGCCCCATGCTGGGAGGCCTCTTATCCTGCGTTTGAGTAGCCATGGCAGCTAACCTCTCGCTGGCTGATCGACTGGTTAATTGTGCTTTTAAGGCCTGTTCTCTGGAGTACTGCTGTAGATGAGCCTCGCTGGACAGCAACAAGGCCAGCTGACTGCAAGCGACACTGGGCTTAGGTGAAGGGGCCGGACTGGTCCTGGTCCGTACTATATTGGCAACAGCCTTGAGACGCTCTGTGCAGGACAATGATTCTGAGCTAGAGGGCTGGGCAGAGCTTTGAGAGGAATGAGGAGAATCAGAGCCTCGATTCTGGTTACTCTGACAACAATAAGGCACTGTTTGTTTCTGGTGCTTGCGTTTCCTCATGAGGCTTTTTAGGCGGCCTGACGCTGTGCCGTAACTCTGGTAGGTTTCCTTATCAACAGGAGCACTTTCACTGCTCTCCCTGTCGAGCGGTTTGTGGCTTTGAGAAATGTGCTGTGACAAGGCGACACTCTGCAGCCGAGAGCTGAAGGACTGCAGCAGAGAAGCCAGCAAGGTGCTCTCTCCCTGCCCAGAGCCATCCAGGCTTCCTTTGTAGTGCTCCCTTCTCTGTCCATTCACTTCCACTACAGTCCCTGATCGTTTCTGGCTGTCATCTTCATTCCACGCTCCTGAGCGAAGCAGTCTGGCTTTTTTAAGGTGCTGTGAGGCAGCACTAGGTGGTCTACCCTTGTCTGGCAAGGGGGAGCCACGATTTGGGGGCTGAAACACCCTAGTCACCCTGTTGGCATTCTCTACGTTGTTGTGAACAGGTTCTGATCTTTGTGTGGCAGTGGCAGCAGGCCCAGTGGTGACCGGATGCATTAGCAAACCTTCCAGATATGTTAAAGCAGCAGAATCCTGGTGAGTTTCAGGGCCAGACTCCACCCCATGAGTCATGTTCAACAGCAGGATGCCCTGATGTGGTGTTTTACAACTACTGAAAATGTCTCAGATCTGTGCCATAAATGATGAGAGCAGAGAACTCCAGCAGCGCTTTGAATTTAGTTTCTTTCCAGTCAAAAAGTTTTACATATAGGACCAGAGGGCATTTGTAATGTCAAGCACAACATCCCAGCTGCCATTGCTGTGCATGAGTAAATCCACACTGCTTTAAAATGATATTGAGAGGATGTTTCTCTGTCCTGATGAAGCAAACACTATATTTGGGAGTTATTCTGGGAGAAACCAAAGGCTCAGTGTTCCCTGTTTGCTCTTCTGATCTCAGATGTGGCCACACGGGAACCTACAGCACAAGAAGAGAGAACACACCATGAGTGACAGGCTTCAACATCCCAGCATCATCAAAACAACCACTGTAACTTTCTTTGAAGTCTCTGTCAAGACCAATTAATCACAAAATAACTAATTAAATTCAAGAAAAAAAGAGAAAACTTTAGAGTGAACACAAAACTTCTTTTTGACAAACTCTCTATAGTGACTCCAGCAAATGTCAATCAAGCTGCTCTGACACCCAGCTTTAGAACTTATCAATGTTCGTTCTTACGTAAAGAAAGTCTTTAAATGTCCATTATTTCCCATGAGGCTGAGCATTTCTGAGAATTATCAGTATCACCACAGATTAAGGAGAGTAAATGGACATCTTAAGGTTTCTTAAATCTAAGTGAACCTGTGTTTTGGATTTAGTATCCACAAAGAAAGATATTTGCTTAAACTTTGTTAGTAAGAAAGACAACTTATTGCCTGCTGTGCTCAAGCATCTTTTAAAAATTACATTCACATTCACTTTTGACAAAAACAATAGAATTTTGATGCTTGTCATTTATCGGTCATCATCAGTAATTATATGAAATACCAAGTTATATTATGACTGAAAAACTATTGTTAAATCCAGGAAAACAAGTTTTAGAACTACAATCTATATAAAACATTTCCTCTTCCACAAATATGACAATTAACATGGCATAACAGGACCAAAGAAGTGAATAATACCCATTTAAAAACGTCTGTCAGCAGCCCCTCATACTTGGGCCAGTAGTGTTTCAGCAGAGCTGGCAGGTGTAGAGGGGCACACATGGCACACCTGTCAGACCGTTCCTCCACAGAGCTACGGCATCAGATAACATGACAGCACCGCTGGCTGCTCGCTCGACGGGCCTGAACCCTGTCAGAACTGCTTCCATAAACACTCCTGACTTCCCACTGTCAGGGCCACCATCACAAAGGTTAATTAATACAGGATTCCAGCTCCCCTAAAGCAGTGCTCAGCTGCCAGAGAACATCTTACCCTCCATGTCCTGCCCCTTCAGCAACGGGGTAACGTGTTTCAGTGGTTTGCTGAGGAGTTTAGCTCGACCTTGAGCTGGGGATGCTGTTACAGCAATTCAACAGCATGCTCACGCCTGGAATATCCTGAATGTGCTGTAGTAACTTAAGATCCTCAAGATGACGTGACAGGAAAATCCTGCGAGAATCAGCACAAGGTCACACGCATTTAAATGTGATGCAAACTGCATTAAGTTGCAAAGGTTGGACGCAACAAGTTACGACTGAGGAGAGCGGAGAGGAAAACTAATTCATTAACTAATTCAGTCTCAGTTACATTATCAGCCTGGGCCACTGACCTAAATTTAACAACAAAGACAACCTGCAACCTTTAGCAACCTGCTAAAACTGGGCCATCTCACGCTAATCTTAATGGGCCAGATTAAGATTCATTTCCTGCCAATGGAGGAATAAAAGTTCAAACTTGGGACAGATGGAGAAAGAAGATAAATAGACAAGCTGAAAAATTGGACCATAAGAACAATAAAGTAAACACATCATTCAAGACAAATCAATATTGGTCTACAATCGGATCAAGCTAGATTAGATATCGTCCATAAAAACAAAAGGAAATCTAAAGGGATAGTTCAGCAACAATGAAAATTCTGTCATCATTTACTCACCCTCATGTCACTCCAAACCTGTATGACTTTCTCTCTTTGAGTTTTATTCCACATGATGAAAGTCAGTGGGGTCCAAACATCATGATGAGACCACCACGCTGACTTTCATTGTATGGGGGAAAAAAATAAGCATTATGGAAAATATCTTTTAAGTTTTGCAAAAGAAAAAAATAAAGTCATACATGTTTGGTATGACATGAGGGTGAGAAGAAATTGACATAATTCTCGTTTTTGGGCGAATGATTCCTAACCAGCAGGACTATGAATATGAGTATATAAATACTTATTTATGTTAGTAACAATCTTGGTAACACTTTATTTTAGGGTTCAATTCTCACTATTAACTAGTTGCTTATTAGCATGCATATTACTAGGATATTGGCTCTTTATTTAGTCCTTAAAAAGCACATATTAATGCCTTATTCTGCATGACCTTATTCTACATCCCTTAATCTTACCCAATACCTAAACTTAAACACTACAAAAACGACCTTACTAACTATTAATAGTTTCATTAAGTTTTTGGGTTTGTAGTTTATAGTTTATAGTTAATGTGTGTTCCCCATACTGAAGTGTTTCCACAATCTAATATACTGAGAGTCTATTATGAGAGGAAGCAGGCATACAAGAGACAGGAGAAACAGGTCTAAGATTCGATCTCACAACATGCACTCCATTTGTCTTTTCTGCGCATGACCCTTCTGAACAAGAAATACAAAATATGTTTTCTCTCTCCCTCTCTCTTTTTCCCCTCCATCTCTCTCCCTTCAGCGGTCCACAAGTGATTATCCATTATCTCTGACAATGTCAAACATTCACACCCAACAGCATTTTAAGTGATTTCACTAGCCAGTGGTGAAGGGAACAGCGGCAGACAGGAAGCTTTATCATGGCAGGGCGTCTCTCTTTGCTCACCCAGACACCACGAGCAGGAAGGTCAAACCATCATCAGTGGCTGAGAGGCAATTTCCCCTGAGGAGCTGGACAAAATATGGCCTTAACTGTGAACGCCTAACTTCTTGACGCAAATGTCAGGGATTTGATATCCAAAGCCAATCCGGTGACGCTCACACGTGGGGTATGAAATTAATTGGAATCCAACCCATCCCACAAAGTACCCTAACAAAAAAAAGGTTAATGAATGATCCCCATTATAAGGAACCGTAATCCATTTGCACCATTTAAAATGCATGATTAAAAATAGGGTGAGCCGCAGGAACTGTGCTGTGAGTCAAGGTCAAGTACGCCTGAGTCTCAGTCCACGCAACAGCTGGAGTCCATGCAAAGCGCTCAGTGTTAATAAAAAGTGACAACCCGGTCCTTGCTGTGCATATCGCTAATATCTGACACCAGACTGGCAGACGCTTCCCCGGCGTTAAAGGTAAGCCAAGGTTAAAGAAATTTGAAAGGAAAGGGAGCCGTGTGAACCGCTTTCCATCATGTTATCGTAGGCAGCTGGTGTTCAGCCAGGCTAGAGGCGCTCACTCAGATACACAGGACAGATTTTGTAAATCCAATATGGCTCAAGAAAATTAAATAAGGGGAGCGACGTGCTCAAACACGACTGCAGCGTCCACATCAGTGAACTTTTGCTTTTTTGGAGTAAAGAAGAGAGCAAGTAAACAGCTTCTAAGATGCCATGGAGCTCTGCAAACAGAATCTGCTATAAATCTAAGTCAATCAGAACAAACTTACTAAGAAACAAACTCCCTTCCCTTGACAGTGAACTTATTCAAAAGAGACATGACCAATTAAACACACACTGCCTACAGACTGTAAAAAAGGGGCGACACTGTAATAAAATAAAATAATAAAACATACAATAAAATAAAATGCACGTAGCACATTAACAAATAAAATTAAAGTCTATAATTTATGCTGAATTACTTTTTTCATTTAAAAGTTCACAAAAGGTCATCTCTCAGGTTTAATATAAAATATCTTTGTGCTTGGAAGTTGAATGAAAATCTTCATGAGGCGAGTAGATGACAGAATTTACATTTTTGGGTGAATTATACCTTATAAATACAGTAAGCTGAGTCTTGGATAAAACTAACTGTATAATGCGAATCATATCGTTTACATTCTGCTGCTCCTTGCACTTGTCATGCAAGGAGCAGCAGAATCGTAATGAACTAGGGGTGTAACGATACATTGTTATATCGAGATATCGCGATATAAAAATGCGACGATATGTATCGTTGATGTAAACGATACATATCGTCGCATCAACGATACATATCGCCACATTTTTATATCGCGATATAACAATGTATCGTTACACCCCTAGTTCATTATAATTCTGCTGCTCCTTGCATGACAAGTAACTCCAAAATGTTCATATTTATAAACTTCAGCATAAGGCTAGTAATTAAATTCAAACCAGAGATTCTATTCATTTTCTTAATCGATTAAGTGCACTTAACCAATGAAAACACAGAGCCCCCGTGTTCCTCCTCTTGGCGCATCATTTCAGCTGGCACAAAAGTTGGCAGAACATGCCAACGAAATGCCACCAGAGTAAGATTACAGCATCTCATTCACTATGCGCTCTTATCACTGGGGCTGGAGTGCGCACACACACACACTCCAGCTACTCGCAGAAACACTTTGACTCCACTTGCCAACTCCTCCATATCTACTCACCCGCTGTCTCTTTAATAGCAACACAGGCCGTTACAAATAGATCTTACCCCGTTCCTCACAGCTCCCACAACTACACCGCTCAAGCAGGTAGAATTTCAGGCATTCAGGGGAAATTAAGGGATCTTCCATGTTGATCAATTACAATATGTCCTTATGTTGCCTTTGGCTTGCTCAGTTGGGGATATTCAAATTAATTAACCAATCATTAATACCATTGATCAGCCCTACCTAACGTTGAAGTTTTTTTCCACTAAGAAACAAAAAACATTGTTATGTTATTTTGATTGATACTGTGAAGCTGCTTTGATACAATCTATATTGTGAAAAGCGCTATATAAATATACTTGACTTGACATGTAAGCCAATAAAACGGTCAAATTTGAAGACTTGTTACACTTCTCATTACCCCAAAAGTTCAAGTTTGTCTTCAAAAATAATTATTTAATATACATATAAGAGGGCTGCACGATATATCGTTTTAGCATCGATCTCGCGATGTGTGCATTTGCAGGATGTGCGATGTCAAGTATAGGCATCATAGTTGATCCGTACGGGTCAGCTGCATCCCGGTTCAGAACGCATGTGATTAGCAGATTATATAAGTTTAAATATTAACCATCATAGAGTGAAAGTTTATCATTTGCATGTGTTTTTAAGTCGAGTCAGGCATCATGAGCAATAAGACTCGAGGGCAGTTTTCTGTGCGCAGACTTTAATTTTTCATTTGATTATTCAATTTCTGTACCTGAATACTGCTAGATTGTTTTTAAATCCCAAAATTTTATTTATATATATACATACACACACACACACACACACACACACACACACACACACACACACACACACACACACACACACACACACACACACACACACACACACACACACACGTAAAGTAAATAAATAAATAGCAGAAGAAAAAATACTATCGCAATATAAGTTTTTTTCCAATATCATGCAGCTACAACTATATTTCAGTTGTAGTTCAAATTCACATTCAAGATGAAATTCCTTTGTAATTTAAAAAGCATTTTCCGTCCCGTTCTGAATGATGCACAGCCCTGGTTAACTCCTCTCCACACTTCACAAGTGTTTAGCACAGATATGATGAATTCCCTTACTCCACTAGTCTTACTCCAAAAGGTCACCTGAACGAATGAGTCAATTTCAAGCACACACAAATACACAAACAATCTATTCCCCTCCCAACAAAACACTTTTAACAACCGCTTGAAATCTTCAAGTCAAGAAACCCCTCAGGACTGTAGCAGCAATCTTCACACTCGCTAGGACTACTTAAGAAAACAGTATCCCAACTATAAGCTTAGTTTAATGACGGCTAATGAGAGTGGCCCTCCGTTACGAAGTCGACGGGAGTGCAGACAGAATGGCCGTCTTCGCTGCAGATCTCAGGAGGCTCAGACAGGTGAAGTGTGGTAATCAATTTGCTCTACCGGCAGGACTCCTCAGCAGAATACTAATGAATCTCTCTCTCTGCGCACACACACACACACAAATAATCCCAATCACACTCTCACACGTTCACTCAAACACACATTTCAACTCTTTCCTTGGGTTCCTCTGGCTGCGAGGAATGAGAAAACTCTCAAGGCTAGGGGTAAAGATTACACAGCCGTTCCACTCGACACTTCGAAATAGCTATGGGGGAAAATCAGGTGAAAGTCAAACCTGGAGTACAACCCCAGCTGCACGGCCCCGTTTGAACACAAACACACGCACGTGGACACACTTATAGCCAGAAATATACAAAACAGAAACCAAACAAGCACCTGCGCCGCCACACACAGGTACAGATGCACCCAAGGTAAACATTCCAAAAGAAACACATGAGCAGTCACCCATATAAACACTCAAGGGGAAAGGCATGTCAGAGGAGAAAACCAATTTATCACAATTTAGGGATTGAGCTGAATCTTGAATGCCCAGCTCCCAGATTTAATGTGTTTCTTGCTGCACTGAATGACAGATTTTAATAAGGGTCACAGGACAAGTGTTACTACCGATCTTTTCTCCACTAATGTACAAATAAAAAGAAAATTAAAATTTAAAAAAAGAGCAGATGTATTGAAGGCGTGGCAATGCGGGCAACACAAATTTAAATCCAGCATTTCCCGATCCTCTTCACAATCAAAACAATAAAAGTGTTAAAAACATGCTGGTATAAAGAAAATACAGGCCCTTTGGAATTCAATGATTATGTAATCCTGATAATTAAAACTCCAATTGAAATGGACGCTCTTTCTTCTAATATACACTACAGTTAAAAAGTTTTTTTTTTAAATGCAATACTTATATTCAGCAGGGACGCATTTAGTTGATCAAAAGTGACAGTAAGCATTTCCATTTCAGATAAATGTTGTTCTTTTGAATTTACAAGGGTATCCTGAAAAACAAAAAGAGTATCTTAACTGTTCTCAATATTGATAATAATAATAATAATAATATGAAGAAGAAGTAGAAGAAATCTTTGAGCACCAATCATCATATTAGAATGATTTCTGGAGGATCACGTGGCACTGAAGACCGGAGCAATGATGCTGAAAATTCAACTTTGCAATCACACTTATCAATTACTTTAAAAAAAATATATAGTAAAAGGGAAAAGAGTTATTTAAAATAAGATTTCACAGTATGAGTACTTGCTGTATAAAATAAATGCAGCCTTGACAAGAGACTTTCAATAACATATTTTTAAATAGAATAAATCTCCAAACTTTTGAACGGGTGACTATTAAAAAAAAAAAAGTATATGTTTTTTTTTTACAATGTTTATTACAGTTTAATTATCTTTCATTTTTTATTTTAATATTCTCACAGCCGCATGAGCCCCAGGGCTCAATGTGTGAGAACAGAACACATGTCCTAACCGTTAGGCCAAGGATAGCCACTGTGCTGCGAGTCAGTCAACAGGGCAGCCATACAGTAAAGCCAATAGCACATTTTACATCAGCAGGAATAATTACATTTTTACACAGAGTGTCATTAATTGCCTCTAACAAGAGGACGCGACCTCACCTGGTTTCATACACAGCTGGAGAATATAAAGAGAAGCTACATGGGAACACACAGGAAGCTGACATCCTCTCTGAACTGAAGTGTGAAGACAGCCAGGAGCTAAAAACCAGAGTGAAAACCTCAAAAACAACGAACAGAAAAAAGAAAAAAAAAGGTTGCTGTAGCACTGCTGATGTATGCGCCCTTGACACACTGACACTGTCATGTGACACTCTGTCATCCGCCACCTGGCAGAACCCCACCCTCACTTCCTCCTGATAACCCAACGGTATTGAACTAGTCCCCCCCCCACACACACACCAATGGAAGGTAGAGAGGGTCACCATGTCCTCATCTGTAATCCTCTGCCATTCTTCAGCAGCCCGGCTGGAGGAGGCGGCACCTGCCACAAGGGGAGAATGCCCAATTAGGCAGCTGTCACGCAAGGCAGAGGCTCCAAACTCATCCCTGTCCAACTGGAGAGCAGCTGCGGATGCCAATTACAGCGAAACATTAACCGCTTCGGTTCCAGGAAAAGGAAAGAGCCGGGGCAACACATGATGTTCGATGCTTCCAGGTTTCTAGCCTGCGGGCACTGGAACCTGATTACCGGCATGCCCTGCTCATCCCGCAGCAGACACCAGGAGCAACATCAACTCTAAAAAAATATTCAAAATGGTGAATATAAGGCTGATACAATCATATAACTAGGGATAAACGATATATCGGCCACCATATCGGTATTGGCCGATGTACGCTCATAGTTTTGATGTTGTCGGTATCGGCCCGAAAAGACAATTTGGCTGATATATTAAAGCCAATAAATAATGGATCATTTTCTTTCAGCTGAGACACTTCAGATTCGCACTGTTCGCCATGATAGTTTTCAATTGCTTTAAATATGATTGAAATCACTTCAAAAAAGGAAAATACAGTACAAGTGCAACATGTACAGCAAAAGTCTGTCATATGGGCTACATAAAATTAATATACATTAATATATATAATTGTGTGTTTGGGACATTTTAATGGTGAGAATCTACCAATCAGGCTCTCAAAAATTATATAAAAATTTGGATATAGATTTATCGGCCAATAAATCGGTTATCAGCTTTCAAATATAAAGAGTTATCGGTTACCGGTATCTGCCAAAAAAAATCATAAAAATGCCATTTATTTGTTTATTTATTGTATCAGAAATTTTTTTTGTAAAAGGTTTCATTTTATTTCCTGGTGTAATTTTTGGACTTTCAATTAATCCTTATAACATGTCAATATTTACCATTCACTTATTTTGCGCATTCATTTAATTTCCTGAAAAAAGCAGCAGATAGTCGACATGAGTGAAAACTCTGAAACTTGCATTTCTAAAATGGCCAAATCCATACCGGAAAGAACGTGCAACTGAAGTCTCACTTTCAATCGTGATCCAATTATGTAAAGCACTGTAATGCATTAAATCACGACTTGTACTGTATATTGTGATGTAGTTCGCGATACCATACACTAATGTGGAGGACTGGAGAGCCAGAGAAATAATCTTTTCACTTCCTCTCCAACCTTTTTCTGCCAAAAGAGCGACAGTAATGTAACATTTCCATGTTTAAATCAGATCTTCACAGGCCTGGGGCCTCCATAATCTCCCTACTGTTAATTAAATGACGAGGGAGCGTAGGCGAGCCGAGAGGAGAGAGGGACAAAGCTGCTGGGTCTCCTGCCACAGCAAGACTCGTTAATATTAAAGATTTATGCTCTTCCCCCGCCATTGCCTCAGACCTTTCTGCACTATGTGTGAGTGTCTGTTTGGATGTGTGTTTTTAGGACAATGCACCGCAATGCAAACTAGACCATCGTTTCGGTCTCAGCAGTGTGTCAGGGAGCGCGGAAATTGTTGACAAATTTGTTGTGATTGTATAATTTATCATCTCAAAACACTTCTGTTTTGAGTAAGACGGAAACTAATCTGCAACAGCGAAATGAAATGAGCTGGTTGCCAGCCGGCAGAAGATTTACGACAGACGGAATCCGGAATCATGACAGTGGTTATTGATCATTTAGTCTCCATGGTTTCTCCGTTTAATCGAAAAGTCGCAAAACGGTGATAACGGACGCCTGAGGGACAGATTAGTTTAGCACAGATACCTCAAGTACACGACCGCTGCTTTTTATAAAAGGCTATTTTTTGAAGCCAAACATCAGGTCAACCTGGTTCACTCTAAAATTAAGCTTCAATGGGTTAGCGTGCCAAGAAAAACAGTACAAGAAGTTATATTAGAATCACTAAAGAACCCAAACTGTTAAAGAATCATTCGTTTCTCAAAAGCATTGTGTGCCAAGTGGTTCGGTGGCGATGGATCTATGATCTATTGGGAAGTCTGTGAAATGGATGAAATGATTAATTGACAAGATCCTGCTTAAAAGAAATCCACTTTTATGATAATTTTTGGGTTTTTTTGGAGCTTGACAACTCCAGTTTTCATTCACTCCCATTATATTGAAAAAGTGGCCTTGGTATTCTAGCATTCCCCAGAAGTACGTACGTCATGAACTAATCCTTTAAATGCTCTCTCTCTCGACACTAGTAAGATTCTTTTAGACAAAACTAGTCAAACAAACTGCCATGTGACATAAAACAGGGGAATTTTACACTAAGCTCATGTATGACCGCAGGGCACAGGGCAGTGAGACTGCAGACTTAACAGAGCTTTAACTGTTAATCGCCACAGATAAAAGCGGATGCATGAGTTAAAAGCATGAGAGGAAGCGGTTAGCATGACCGTTTGAATGGCTAAGTTACGTTAAAACCTCTCTCCCTCCATTTCATACAGATTTTAAAACCACACACACCCTCTTTCCAGGCTGCACCGGAATATGTGGCACTGCAGAGTTGTTTCAAAGCGTCTGAGGATAATCGAAGACAGCCTTTGACTGGCGCCTCAACGCAGCCACGATATCTGTGGTCACATGAAGGCATTGAGGGGTTAACCATGGGGTAAATGAAGGATTTTACAGTGCCCCCATTTCCCCGCCCTCCTCTTCCTGTTGTTGCTGAGAGAGTCACAGGGTGAGCGCATGTGACCTTGAGATGCATAGATGGCACAGTCAGGGCTGCCTTGCCTCTAGGCGTCCTTGAACTGGATCTGCAAGACAAAAACCTTCACACTGCCAGATTGACATCTCAAATCCCCCCCCCCCCCCCCCAACCCAAACGTCCCTCTCTTTTTTCAATCTGCGTGCCTGTTATCTCCTCCCCAGTGGGGGAGTCTAATCTGAATGCTGGATCTTTAACCTTAGCACTGAACTCAGACAGAGGCGGAATTTCAAAATGTCTCACTGGTGTATTTTTAACCTTCTTCCACAGATTGTTTCTCTCCGTTTCAGGGGATTAGATGACTCTCCATGGCATCTGAGACACTAGCCAAGCCGACTTGGAATACACGTTTTTTTGAGGCAGAACTACTTGATGTTCACAACGGCCCCGAACAAACCTTTTGAGACGACATCCACCTCCCAGCAAAAAAAGCTCTCAGCGAATAGCTGGATGAGCTGGTTTTGGTTTTTATCTGAGTTCTGCAAGAGTGAGTTTGTGAGAAAGGTTTGTAAACGTTTTACAGTGAGACACTTACAACAGACATAAATGGGGCCCAATTTTTGCAGAAATGTGATTATGTTATAGGAGCACTTATTAATTTGGGTACTCTTTACTTTACAGTAAGTGTACTTATTGTACTTACCCAAGAAAGTACTGGTAAAATAAGGTAACTACATGGGTTAATGTAAGTTTTAGGGGTAGATTCAGGGTTAGTACCTAGTTATCACCCAGTTATGGTAATTGCTATAAGTAGTGCATATTATGTACATGCGGAACAGGACTGTAAAATAAAGTGCTAACATTAATTCTTCTGTTAGAACTGGTGTATAATTTGAGATTAAACATTGTTCTCATCATTTTTGGTTGTTTTAGCATTTTAGGCATTACACTGTCATAATAAATAGATTATATATTTACACAGGAAAGGTTAGCAAGTGATTTTTTTTCACATTATATTATTCACGTTATATTGCTTATGCACATTGCTCACGTTTTGTGGATATACTATTGAAGTGTTATAATGTTTACGGATTGAATCTTTCACTTCCATTGTGATCCACTGATTTTTGCTCTTTTTTGTTGAAAAGGTGCAAATAAAAGCAGAAATAACTGAATAAAATATAAATATTAGATGCAAACTTACATAAAATAAGTTGAAGTAATAAAACTAAAGTAAAAAAAATAGAAGCTAAACAGAAATATGCAAAAAAGTAAATTGAAATATAAACATAAAGCTATAATATACTATATAAATAATACGAAAATAACTGATGGTATTCTTTTAAATAAACAGGGTCAACATGCATGTTTTGCAGGTGAACATCATGGCTTTGCTGGTCCACAAGCTGGACCTGGACCAAACTAGCACCAACCATAACCAGAATCCTGGTATGTGTCATTAGACACCTCTACTCTTCATCATTTCAATAAAAGTGCAAAAAAAAAAAAAAAAAACACAATAAAAAAATAGTTTTTGGTGCCATATGCATCCTCAGTGCCTTTCTGAACAAAGAAATGGCATAAAAACAGAAAGTGACACACTGAACGTGTTACAGGAGAGCATAAAGCGCCTTTTATCCTCATGCAAATGCAGTGCCCTTGGTTGCACAAGGTTCATCACTTTAAACAAATATTTGGACTGTCCTCTGTACATTGACACCAAGGTAGGGGAAGAGGGGAGAAATGTCATGTTTAAACACTAACCCTGCCTCGCAACTAACAGGAACACAACGCACATGCATGAATCCCGCCAGGCCCGGGAACGTGCGGATCGTGTCCTTTGCGGGAGACTCTGCAGTGCCGTGCCGACTGACCTTTCCTGACTGTAACGTTATCGCATGTCATATGTGATCCTGCTGGAAACCATCTGCCATGGACTCCTCTGGCAGCACACAGTCCAAGACGTCACCGCTCTCCTCACCTCCGCTGGAATTCATCAGATTACCACAGGAACACCCACCAGGATCCTCATGCAACACTCAATTAGACCAAAGGTCATTAGTGCCAAGGCATCAGGTCCGTGTGGCTATTAGTATCAGACTCAAACTAGGGAAGTGAGCAGGGAAGCAATATGTCATAAAAGATGTTACAGTGATTATACCATGGTTCAGCAGTGCTGTAGACATGACGAGAAACGGAGCAAGACACTATAGGGGTGGACGATGTGAGCTAAAATTTTGAACAACACAATACAACATTTTCTCAAAAACAATATGACAATTTACATATTTTTAAACTACTGGAAAAAAGAATGTCCATGGAATGGAAAAAAATAGGAAACAACTTTATCAATAAATAAAAAACAATCGAAAATAGTTATCCATTAATTCAACTGTAGCATTTTTTCAAAGCCAAAAAATAGAGCCCATCAGCAACTAGTTAAATTTAAAAAAGTTTTAACTTTGAATGTTATATATATAGTGTTATATATATATATATATATATATATATATATATATATATATATATATATATATATATATATATATATATTATATATCATGAAATATATAAAATGTTACATAAAAAAAGCATGTTTGGCTCTGTTGTGAGTACAATTGTAACACTTTGTAATTGTAATCTTAACTTTTAATCTTAATTATCAATAAGAATACACCTCTAAATATTCATATAATTGTTTTAATACTTTAATAATACTGGATAGTTTCCATATTATGTATTATTCATTCTTATAGCTGACAGGAAACAATAAGCATGCAAAGCGAATTGAATTGGGCTCAACTTCAATCATTTTTATTCAATATATTGAGCCACTAATAAGAACAGTCTTCAACAACTACACTATATACTTGATACTGATGTGATGAAATAATGTTCATCATAAAATATTAAAATTTTTAATGTTTCAATTCAGCCAATTCAAAATCCAGTAGCTACTGTCAACAGTCTGAGCTGTCATTCATGTTAACTTTGAATGTAATCTATGTTGTATGTAATGTATGGTTAAAAGTTAAGACTTGGATAGTTCACCCAAAAATGAGAGATCTGTTATCATTTACTCACCCTCATGTTGTTCCAAACCTGTATGAGTTCTTCTGTTAAACACAGAAGGATATATTTTGAAGAATGTTGGTAACCCAATAGTTGATGGTCAATGACTTCCATAGTAGGAAAAAAATAATACTATGGAAGTCAATAGCTACAGTCAAGTGTTTGATTACCAACATTCTTCAAAATATATCCATACGAGTAAATGATAACAGCATTTTCATTTTTGGGTGAACTATCCCTTTAAACTGCCAAGAAATAACAACGGATATCCAAAATAAAACTCAAATAACTTCAAATTCGGGATTTTGTTGAATATTTCTCAAAGTTAAGGAAAGTGTGGGACTACAGAGCATTTCTGGGGAAATGTGTCATCGCTTGATTGGGACTGATATTGAGGTCGTTCCAATTGCTATGTTTTACAATCATGCCGCCCTTCGCTTTCAGAGCAGGCCAACCTGCTTTCCATTACTCACAGTACTCATGATAAGAGCCATGGTGTGGTGGTGTGTGTGTTGGGGTGTGTTGTGTGTGTGTGTGTGTGTGTGTGTGTGTGTGTGTGTGTGTGTGTGTGTGTGTGTGTGTGTGTGTGTGTGTGTGTCACAACTCAAAATCTCAAATAGTGAAACTCCCGGTCAGGTCAAAGTCTCCCTGTGTCAGTTAGATGCAGAACAGCTCACTTATATCAAATATTGAACAGTGCAATATAAAGGGCCATTATTCAAAAAGAGATGCTTTGGGTTCCAGAGTCCAGTCGGCTGCTCTGTGGCTTTCTCTCAGTACGCTGAAGGATCCGTTGACCTTTTACGTTCTACAAAAACAACAATTGGTCATAAAAGGCCACGCCCACTGGGATCTGTGTCCAGGAGCGTAATGATGATGCAGTGATTCTCCCATGACTCCTGGCTTTCACCAATGTGGAGATACTGATGTCATCTTAATTACCCTGAGCTATGGAACAAAAAAAACTTCAATTGAGCTGCAAGCTCACCTCGTACATTCAACGACTTTAAGGAAACGCTTTGGGAAATCATGGTGATCTCAAAGTCAGTCAGTCAAATTGTAAAAATGATACATAGTTTCAAACTTTAAACTATTGAAGGAAAGGAGAGGAAATTTTCTCCGCATTTCTGGGGCGATGTATCATCACTCTGTCCGGGACTGATGTTGTTACAATTGCCATGTTTCAACATTTAAAGGGATAGTTCACCCAAAAATGAAAATTAAGTAATTAATTACTCACCCTCATGCTGTACCAACCCCGTAAGACCTTTGTTCATCTTCGGAACACAAATTAAGATATTTTTGATTAAATCTGAGAGCTGGATCACTCCTCCATAGGCTTCTAAGGGATTGAAACCTGACAGCCCCGAAAAGTCATTAAAGACATCGTTAAAATAGTCCAAATGGCTACAGTGGCTCAATTTTAAGTTTATCAAGCGACGAGAATATTTTTTGCGCGCAAAAAAAACTAAAATAACGACTTTATTCAACCATCTCTTCTCTTACGTGTCATTCTCCTAAGCTGTTGACGTAGTGTAACTGTGCAGCGCTTCTGGGTTATATGTCACACGTAGGCTCACTATTGGCCGACGCTGGTCATGTGTGTGATGCGTGTGACGTTCAACCAGAAGCGTTGCGCAATAATACGTGAAATCTCCAGGGTCAAAGAGAATACTTGAATAAAGTCGCTATTTTAGTTTTTTTTTGCGCTCAAAAAGTATTCTCGTAGCTCGATAAACTTAAGATCTAGCCACTGCAGGCACATTAAATATTTAAACATTTTCTTCAATGACTTAATTTTCATTTTTGGGTGAACTATCCCTTTAAGAAACAATGAGAGAATCAGTTCAATATCTCAGATAATTTTTTTTATAAATATAATTCAAGTAAATACAAATACATACACAATACAGTTATTATACGTTTCATTTATTATATATATATATATATATATATATATATATATATATATATATATATCATATATACATTAGTTAATATACTGTGAACTAACATGAACAAACAATGAACAGCTATATTTGTATTAACTAACATTAAAAAAGATGAACAAATACAATAACAAATGTAGCTATTACTCATGGTTAGTTCATGTTAGTTAAAGGGTACCTATCATGGAATTTTGAAAATTACCTTTCATGTAGTGTGTAACATAGATCTAAGTGAACAAAAACATCCTGCAAAGTTTTAAATATGAAAGTTCACCGTATACAAAGTTATTGTCTCTCAAAAGTAAGAGTCGACTGAGTCGCTGATATGAATCGATAGACGAACGATGCATTTTCTCTAACTTTCGTACATCACTTGTACAAGTTATTTGAATTCGACACGCCCACTCAGTGCGCGCGCCCAGCAGACAGAGAAACCTGACAACATCATGTCGACGAGACTCTGTTCTGAAGTGCGAATCAAAAGCAAACTTTTTTTTTCACTGCCCAGGGACAAGCATGTGAAGACTCAGTGGCAAGAGTTTATATTTACAACTATACCACACAAGTATAGCCACCTTGAGCTGTGTTCGCGTTATTTTAATGACGATCGCTTCACAAACACAAATGCTTTCAAGTGTGAATTCGCGAGTCGCCTGATACTGAAGGAACGTTCAATACCAAGTTTATTTGGATCAGCTTCCTCCTCCGAATCACAACCTGTAAGTACTATTAATAATTGTTGCTTTTATGTGTGTGTGTGTGTGTGTGTGTGTGTGTGTGTGTGTGTGTGTGTGTGTGTGTGTGTGTGTGTGTGTGTGGTGTGTGTGAGAGTGAGAGTCACGCTCAGCAGCTTCTCTCCAATGTCATTTTTTTTGTTTT
Organism: Chrosomus eos; assembly: GCA_036326025.1. Taxonomy (NCBI): domain Eukaryota; kingdom Metazoa; phylum Chordata; class Actinopteri; order Cypriniformes; family Leuciscidae; genus Chrosomus; species Chrosomus eos. Next base: position 23,152,424 of record CM070841.1, read on the forward strand.
TTGAAATATGTGAAATTATGTGAAGCGTATTGTAGTACTGCAGTGCTTTATCAATATGTTTAAGCTTTGGGCTAACGCAAAATATAACTGACTGCGTCATCTGACCAATCACCGCCGATTAGCGTCACGCAAAGGAGGGGTTTGGACAAATGAGTCGCCAAACGAATCATTAGGGAGTAGGTGAGCAAATCAGCTAAAAATAAATGCATATTATAAGACAACAAAAGTGTTTTTTGTCATTGCATGCATGTAAAACTGTTGTTGGGGACTCCCAGAACATTATTAGGAACATTTTAAATGCCATAATAGGTACCCTTTAATACATTAACTAACTAATGTTAACTAATGGACCTTATTGTAAAGTGTTATATATCCATCTATCTATGAATAAGCACTCGGAACAAGAGTGACAACTGTATTTAGCTGTTGTGTGAGCATAGCCATTGTTTCTAAACTGTAACTGAGATGATATTGTATTTTCTCAGCTTTTGTCCCAGTGGAGGCAATGGGTGTGATGGTCCTGAGAGACCACAGACCTCCGTGAACAGTTTCGGGCACATAATATGTGCTTCATTTGCAGCTCTCTACTGTTCGACAAGCCGTTTACAAGACACAGTCCCTGCCGTTGACCCACTTCTGTGCGTCTGCGTCTGGCAACAGCCCCTGCACCCCATCTGACTGACTGCAGCACCGCAACCCTCGGCCTCCCTGAACTGTGAGGAAAATAGGTCATCATGTCCCACTTTTCTTGCTTTTTTCCCCCTCTAAAAGAGAGTGTATGAAGACTGCTGCAGAGTTTGATCAGGCAGCAGCTCAGCAAAAGAAGAGAAAACACAAACACGGAGAGAGAGAGAGAGAGAGAGGAGAGAGGAGAGAGAGAGAGAGAGAGAGAGAGAGAGAGAGAGAGAGAGAGAGAGAGAGAGAGAGAGAGAGAGGAGAGAGAGAGAGAGAGAGAGGAGAGAGAGAGAGAGAGAGAGAGAAATTCTACAGTACCTTCATTAACCTCAGTATTCAGAGTGCACATGCTCCTCACATCAGTGACGTACAAGGGTCTTATCAGACAGCAAGAACGAACACAACAAATGCCTTAAACACGGCTCACGAGCCAACTGTGGCCGCCTGAATCACACACGTCATGTGTACACAATCCCTCATTTAGAACCTTACAAAACGACCTCATCAGTGAAAACAAGACAGCCTTATCTCAAAACTTACAAGGTGGGCCTCAGGTCAAGGTCTTTTAATTAAGGCCAAAAAATAATGCGAGGAGTATGTGCACTCTGAATATATATATAAGAACATTTTGATTTAACAAGTTCCTTAGATGAGATTTGGACAGTGTTGTGAAAGTCTTGCGTATGATTACTGTAAGGTGAGAACACATTTTCAAACAACACAAACACATGCATATGAAGAGATATCGATCAAGCACTCAATGCCAACAACAACTCAAGCTCTCATATGTCTGTCTCTGACATCAATTATTTTGTCAGTTTCAAAAGCAAACACCCGCCGGCACACATCTCGGCAAAAAACATAATCACGTCACCAAAATATGGACAAAATTTGCTTAACAATTGTCAGCCTTTTCTGATAATCTTACATTTGCATTTGGGAAAAGAAACAAGAGATTCCATGTCCAGCGGAATAATAACTAATGGAATATTGTTAAATTCGCTGATAATCGGGTGACCGACAAAGCTTAAATGTATGGGCTCATGCGCAACTCTCTCATTCGCCACGAACCCAAACGTTTCCATGGCTGGGATGTAACATTTAATTGCTAACCTGTTATTTCTTTTGTAAACCAAGCTTTGTGTGCTTCACACCTGACATAATATTCATGTAAAACAGCGTTCACATACAAACAAAAAAAAAATGTTTGTGCGGTTGTCAAGTTTACCGGCACAGCCCTAGCCTAAAGAAAATCTAACACATTCACATAAACAAATCTGAAGGGCAAAAAACAAGGCGCTGAATCAAACTGATCATTGACCTTTTTAAACCCGTTTAAGTGTATTTAGAGCAAGTGTATTTAGGGCAGCCCTGGATGGAGAGACAGGTGGCTTAAAGAAAAGATCTGCTATATTTGAGCCGTCTGGCCTCGGTGACTGAATCAGACATGTAAACATACTTACACAAGCAGAGCGACAGCACATGTAAACATCTCGCACAGGTCAGCGGCCACAGGTGAACCAGTTTCTACATGGCCACAAATGTACAGCACTAGCTCACTGAAATACTCCAATCTGGCTTCAGCTCAAGGTCACTGGAGCAGAACTCATTTTGTTATAACCTGGTGAAAAATACCAACTCGAACCGCAGTGGGTTTGTGAAAAAGGCTAACTTTGCTGATCACAGTGCGCTGGGAGTACTGAACCTTATACCAGCAACAGTAGATGTAAAAATGCTGATAAAGTTCAATTCATTTCTGAGAATCTTTCAAGCCATTGCAATAAATGTACTCCAAAAAAAAGGGAATTTCACCATTTTAAAATACTTAATCACAGTTTTTAAGCATTAATACATAAGCATATAGGCTACAATAAAAATGTATATTGCCCAACCATAGCTTATGAAGAAGCATGTGGCAAAAACAACTGAGTTATGTCTAATATTTCTTTCCACCATACCAGATTGAAGCTAGGCAAAGACTCCATCATAATTATTCATTTTTGTATTATGCAAAATCAATCACCGAATCAATATTCATCATGCACAGTGGTGAAGCTGTGAATTCACAATATGAATGAAAAACTCACCCAAACCTGTAGTCGAAGTGTGAGTGTGACACATAAGCCCTTCATGGTGTCACATGACTGAATCCCGTTTTAGAGAGTTACTTAAAAGCTTTCGGGTCATATCAGTCAGGTCAAGGTCGGAGCGCTGTGTTAATGCCAGGAAAGCAGGCGCTGCCTCCATAAGCCCCGAGCGGTCTGCTAGGACAAAAGGATGTCTGTCCAAGGACATCTCTCGAAACTACCGAAAGAGATGCGCGCAAACAAACTTGACTAATCAACGGCTCGCGGCTGATTGGGATGCGGAGTGCGTGATGTGAACACACAGGAATTGCATCTCACACGGAGAAGGTCTTAGTTCAACACAAAAATCCAACACTTTACCCTCGCGTCTACTTCATGTGGCAGGAGTGCATACAAACAGCAGTCCATAATAATATATCCCAGCATGCCTCGCTGCATGAAGCATTAGAGTGCTTTGAGAGCAGGGGCATGCGGTGTGAATCTTTCAACGTTTTCACCGCTGGCTGTGCGTGAGGGACGGATAGCTACACCCCACATCTAGCGGCTGCTGAGGTGTCCCTTGTTGCCTGGCAACAGCTCAGCTCGTTTTAACCCCTTAAGTAAGTATTAAGTGATTCAGCAGTCTGAGGCCAGTGACGGGTGGGCTGCTACAAAAGTGACAGGACTTTATTACTTTCCGGGGTTTTAGCGTGCAGCTCTGTGCTCAAAAACACACGGCAGCGTAAAATCTGCTCCACTGAGCTTGACCCCTGACATCTCGACATGAAATGAGTCATAGCAGAATCAGCCCTATGACAAAGGCCCCATGACATCCACGGAAGCAGGAAGCTATTAGCTCAAAGCTGCGATAAAGAGCATGTTTACACCTAGTAACATCCGTCTCACGTGATCCCATCATAAGTGGTCGCCGCTTATACCCGTGACTACTTGCGATTTTAGCGAGGGGCGTCAGCACAAGCACATGATTTAAAGAGATAGTGCACAAATTAAAATACTTTCTTATGCACACTGCAGAACACAAAAATGGAATCTTAATGTTACACGTTTTTCTCCATACAATGTAAGTCAGTGGGGCCCAAAGCTGCACCCAATTACCATTAATTATATCGACTCTTACTTTTTTTTTCCCACAGCTAATTTAAAAAATACATTATAATCAGGGCTTGACATTAACTTTTTGGTTTATCAGCCACTGTGAAAAAACTGCCATATAGATATTTTAAATATTATCTAATAATTTAGCAGCAGGTATATTAGGCTGCTGTCACTTTAAGACCTGACGCACGGATGCATTTTCTTTCTCAACTGTTTACGTTCACTTAAAACATAACTGATTGTGTTTACATTACATTATTTTGTGTGTATTTGACCGCTTAAGCGCAATCAGCAGCGAAAAAAAAAATTCACTTTTGTACCGAGAGGCGGCTGAGAGCACAAAATCTGATGGAATGGGTAAAATGATGTGCAATACACACAATCCCACGCAGAAATTCAAGCCCTGTAACACCAGCAATATTCATCCGGAGCAAATGAAACGAGTGTGTGAGGGGAGGCGGGTTTGTGTGTCAACTCGCTGTCGGGAGAGATGGTGTATCTATTCTTTGGAAAATGAGTACTGTCTGGGAGTGTTTTTAGATATTTCAGTCTCGATAAATATATATATTGACAACACTGCATTTCTTAGTTTATTATTTCAGATGCCTTTTTAAAGGACTACAAATGGAAACCTTAATAAATTATATAAATTCAACCCGCCTCAGTGGCTAGTAGGAGTGACTGCGCTACACACCGTTATAAAAAAAAAAAATATATATATATTATATATATATATATTATATATTTATATATATATATATATTATATATATAATAATATGCACAAACACACACACACACACATAGCTAATGCTTATCAAAACGGTTCAACCTCAAGCGGCAGTCTTTATAACCCACACATCCATCTTTCATTCATAGATTCTGAAAACTCCTCTTTAGTTAATTGCTTGGGCCAGTGCGATCTGAAAGCTTTTAGATGAGAGAAATAATGAAGCTTGGATCATTCCTGTCACCTTCTCTGTGAATGCTTACTGATGCGCTGATTGCAGATCATTCTGCGAGTGTTCATCTCTTCAGCATTACTGCAGGGTTTATGTCCTTCTCAGAGCTTTGAAGGTTTCTGAACGAACAGACCACTAATATGGTGTGAAGGACAGTTTGGCACGCTGTGGCCTTGAACTGCAAAATCTGCATGTATTCATCTCTCAGCTCAAAGAGACAAACGACTAAGCGGCACAACTCCAGAATCACTGGAAAGGACTGCGGTTTCACTTAGCACAGCACCTGCTTAAAATAAAGCACGATATGTCCCCCAGGAGCAGAAAAATCTTCCTGAACCCAATTGCCAGGATTCCTTGACCTCCAGGTCCATCTTGCCTCAGGACATAGTGGGCAATACAGTAATACAGCTGAGGTCAGCCGGGTAATTATATTAAATTAACTTGTGTCTGTGTTATACAAGTTGTTGAGATCATGTTTCTCATGATCAGCATTTGTCCGTTTTGGAGGCCAACTCACATTTACAACTGGCCTACATGCTTTCCATCCACCGTTCTTTGCAGAACACTCATGGCTAAACACTAAATAGAAACAAGGCAAAATTAACATTTAGTTATATCTAGAGAGTATCTGCACATTTGATCATTTTCTGCATCATTTTAGTGGACCTAAGAAAAGTCAAATGTATTAAGTGTGTAGTGCTAACTTAATTTATTGGCATATATATATATATGAATATACAATACAAACAGGCAAGGGCGGTGAAGTGTATAATTTGAATAGTATTCAAAATTGCATTGATTGGTCGATTGGTAGGGGTGTTAAGGTCACTGCTATTGTTCTAATGTGTGGTGATGCTCGATTTATCGGAGTTACATCTCCCAGCAAACCTCCACCGCAAATTCAGCAAACTATAAATCGTTTGCAGTAAATCAATCAGCAAAAATCAATCCATCGCTATAAATGAAAGCCCTGCCTCCGTCCCAAGGCTGAGGGGAGAAGAATCTGTGCCCTGTATTTCATACGATCGCAGTGTTTTAACTCTGCTCACTAAACATTGTTCGATTTTGGACTGTCCCAGACAAAAGATGACCAATCCTAAACTGTGGCCCTACGTCGTACAGTGAGAGGTTGGTCTTGCGACCAAAGACAGCCTGCGATAAGTTTAGCATGATCCTCTCAATAGTGTTTGCTGCCATGACTACGTTTACTGAATAGCCAATAAAAGCAGCATGAAATGGCATATTGATCAACGCGACACGGCGCCAAAACTTAAAACTATTTTCCTCAAGCTCCATCTGCAAAATTAGCATGCAAAGTTGGCCTCTTTCCCTAGCCATGACTCCGCGTCCATATTCTCCTCCTTCGCTTCCTCCTTTTTTTCAGCACACATAAAAACAACAACTGCCAAAGTGCGATTCATCTTGCTCTATTTGTTTACCACTAGCGCACACTGATGATGTTCTATTCGTCGTAGCCTACGATTCAATAGGTGTCATCATCATCGTAGTCTACATACAAGTTTTACCCAAGTTTATAAGATTCATGTCGTACAGTGTGATTTGTAATGATCTTGGCTTGCTGAAATCTACACATTACTAGCAAATTACACCTAGCATAATCTAGCATTACACTACACAGCCAGACAACCGTCTTCATCCTTTCTTTTGGTGTACAGAACCTCTCGTAAAAACAGCACAAGCGCTTGTTGATCTCCAGGCCACCTATTATCACTGATATACCCTGTACACAACAAGATTCATTACACAAGGAACAAACATGCAACCACTGTGTCCCTGAGCTGTCAACTGACCTGTTAATGAGTGTAAAGCGCCCGTGGCTTCTATGGATTTACGACATGTTACACCAGCAAGTTTATGTTTTGCACAAGCAAAACCATGTGCTTTAATATTGCTAAGTGTGTGCTCTGAAAAATGCCGCATTCTGATAATCGCTCTTTTGTTAAACGTAAAACATGTGATGATATGAAAGACCTAAGCCACTCATTAGAATGTTGAGGTTGAAGTTTAGGAGGATAGTATTTTAAGGTGACGATGACCCAACACTGTTTTAACCGCTCTCAGTTCATTTTATTGACATCCCCTCTGAGAAATTAGGTCGCTGTGTGTTCGTTTTCATTTCTCTAGCAATGATAACATCATTACAAGTCAGCATCAATCTTAAAGAAGCCACATAATACTGTCAGCCTGATTCTCTTCCATTCTTCTGATGTCTCCAAATGTCTGATGAAGAGACATTGGTGTGTATATATATCATATATTTATCATAAAGATACACATTTTCTCATGGAGATGAGAGTGAAAGATTTTAATAAACTAATCCTGTGAGAAATTGTTGTTTCTCAATCCACTATGTTCTGATCTCTTTAAAACACATGCACATCTATGCTGTTTGCAGAAAGTGACAAATGTGAGTTTTTCTGTAACTTTGGTCTTTTCTTTCAGCAAAGAAAACCACCTGAACCAACACTGAACCCAAACTATGATCTTTGACGACCTTCAAACTTCAACCTTTGACCTCTTTAGTCCCATTTTTATTGACTGAAGCCACAGGAAACCTTATGAAAACTATAAACAATGCAAAGTCCAAAATCTATGCCTGTCGTCTACATAATAAACACACACACACACACACACACACACACACACACACACACACACACACACACACACACACCCCACACACAATTACTGAACAGATTACCCTAGTGTGTGTATTTATTGTATTGTGTATATATATAGCCTACACACACATCAGTAAAGTCATTACCACTACAGTAAACCAAATTGAAGACTTCTTACACTGTATTACATAGTCTTACATTATAATCTTACATAAAAAGATTTGGCTCGGGAAAAAGAAAAATAATCTATTCTTTTTCCCGTATTTCGATGAATAATAATAACCAGCAAATAAATGAAACGGTAACATCGCACTGATAGTAACAGAGAAACAAAATGGAAACTAAATGACAGAAGCGACCATTGCGATTCACACAGCACACGTTCTTGCGTCTTTGGTCTCGTCGTTGTTACGTCTTTAAGACGCCGAGTCAAGTTAAAAACTGCTCAACTTTTAAAAAGGCTGTCTCGAGACCACAACGTCCTGTTTATAAAGGTAAGAACGCGTCCCGTGTGAACGGCGTCTCGCATTCCGTACGCGTCGGTTTTTCTTTCAGCACCTCCTAAGATCACAATAAACATACAGCAAACATCTCAGTCATATGCAGCGGAGTGTTTCCAGCTGCTGGGCGGGCATCGAGTCGTCTCTACACGTACCTGATTCCGCTATCCGAGCGTAAGCGAGCGTTTCCTGCGCGCAGACGTGCGCCGTGAACCGCGCCAAATGGAAGTAACGTTAGAGTCCAAAAACTCATCGGGCTCCCGGCACCGACTGTCGGGTCTGAGTCTGAACTGTGTATTCTCGGAATCCCCGAGAACTCCGCAATGTTCACACTCCTCCTCCTGCTCTCTCTTGCCCTCCCTGACTGAGTGAGTGAGTGAGTGAACGCAGCTTAAAGCTACAGGAGGCGCTTTGAGTGTACGTGCGTGCGCGCGCACAGGGAGACCGTGCGTCAGCTCACCTCTCACCCTTAATAATCTGAAGTAATCTGAGAAAAGGAGAGTCTTTATGGCTTCTGATATACTGTATTTTATAAGCAAAACGGATAAACATTTATACTTATTTGGCAGAATAAACCAATACACCAATAAAGCCATTTCACATGACCAAAAGTGTGATTGCGGCAATCTAAACCATTTTGATATTTAGGATATTGTTCAGATTTCAAATTAGCAATTTAGGTTGAATATTTATTTTTCGCCAATAAAACGTTTTTTTAAACTCTAGTAATGAGTACTATTTAAGTTCCTGGATCTCACACACTGGATCAGCAATTTTTGTTTTATCTCACCAAGTTGACCTTTGAACTTTGAGGGGACCTTTCATCTTTGAACTTTAACCCCAAATGCCACATGAATGGAGATACAATATCCGCCCTTCATTCCTTCACCATCTCGAGTGGACCTGTGCTCCAAAGCTTTTCACGGAACCATGGTTCATAGAACTTCAACCTTTGACCTTAGAACAGAGACACATGTGTGTTTAAGTTTTTTTTTTTTTTTCAGTCATTCTGTAAATTGGCCTCCATACGCAACATGCACATGGACAATCTGCAATTCAGCCTGTTGATAACCATCTTTAAATAATCAGGTATTTTATAGATCTACTGAAATTTTGGTAACATATACTGGTCGGTTTTGATGTATTCTGCATAAACATATTTATTAGGTCTTTTTTATTAGGTTTATTTATTTCCATGAATGCAAAAATGTATGTTTTTGAAAGAAGTCTCTTATGCTCACCTTATGATCAAAAATACATTAAAAACGATAAAAGTTTAAAACATTATTACAATTAAAAAGAACTGTTTTCTGTTTAAATGTATTTTAAATGTAATTTATTCCTGTGATGCAAAGCTGAATTTTCAGCATCATTACTCCAGTCTTCAGTGTCACATGATCCTTCAGAAATCATATAATATGCTGATCTGCGACACTGAAGACTGGAGTAATGATGCCGAAAATTTGATGCTTTGTCATCGCAGGAATACATTACATTTGAAAATATATTAAAAATCAGTTCTCTTAAATTGCATTAATATATTACTGTTTGTGTTTGATTTCATGTATTACTTTTTGATACTGACAAGATATTTTGGATGTCATCAGATGAAGGAAAACTGATAAGGTTTCTTCATCTATCATTAGCAGAACTTTCTAAATAGTATTTTGAACTTTTTCCACAAACAAGTGTATCATACTGAATGAAGTATACCTTACTGTATATGGCTTTATATGCAATTTCTTTCTTCTCTGCTGTCATTGAAATGCAGGACGGGTTTATATTCTGGTTCCAGAGGTCCAGCAGGGTGCCCAGGGCATTTGAACTCAGACGCCTGACTGTCTCAAGGGGAAGAGGCCGCTGTGTCAGAGGACATTAACCTTTGACCTCTGGCCCCATCCATGCATTAACCTCTGTGTATCTGGTGCCCAGAGAGGAAGAGAAACCAGCGAGAGCAAAAGATAGGACACAGATGAGACAACAATGATAAGCAAAATAAGACCTCACTGTTCAAATGCATATGAATACATTTTGTTTGACAATTTCTGCAACTCAGAAACATGACAGACGTCACTAACCTCTTGAACCTCAAATTACATTTGTATTTAGAAACGTAAGAAGGCAGGCACTGTAAACACACTTAGGAGAGTATTTGGAAGGTATTTGCAACATAATGTCGAATGTCAACTGATACAAATTTACTCTCTCAGAATTGTACCAAATAGTTTAAGCTAAACAAATTGGCTGGAAGAATGACAGCAAAAAGTCAAGAAGCTGAGAGGTACAATAAACAAGTGTCAAGTTTCTCTATCGGGAGCTTTCATATTCAAATAAGATTCTGTCCCTCTTTGGCTAACGTACTTTCAAGATGGAGGAGCAACATGGCGACCGACATTAGAACCCCTTACCCGTATGTATTTTCAATGGCATATTATACACTCACGAGAATACTTTATTACTTGAACGAAGTAAATATACATTAATGAGCACATATATTTTTGAAAGAACTAAGTGTTTTTAGCTAAGAATAAACTAAAAAAGTTACACAGTGTAGCTTTAAGCCTACAATGTGTTTAACATTACGATGTACTTTGAATAATATCGATCTTTAAATGCAAGGTAATTAAAGTGTACCTAAAGTATACTTGCAATAGTTTGCAACTTTAGCACAAATCAAATACTTAAGTCTTTAGTTGGACCTCAGCATTTCCGGAAAACTAAAGTGCATTAAGTACAAAATCAGTTGTTCTAATTTAGCAGACTTTAAGTATACTAGTTTAATATATCAAAAGTACAATTGCAGAATATTACGTGTAAATGTATGTGTAGTATACTTAGCATAAAATAAATGTATTCAAATGCATTTTAGTATATTTATTTTTCACTGGGAATTTTCACTAATTTTTGTTTGTTTTTTAATGTGGGCAATTTGCTTTAGCTAACACAATCCCTCACTTATTTTTGCATGGATGAAGGTGTAAAATCAATGAAGATACGAAACAAATAAATAAATAGGAATTAAAATCACAACTAGTTATGTTACAAGCAAAAGTATACGAAAACACAACAAAATCTGGCATTAGTAGAAAAAACAATTAACAAAACATAACATAACAAACATAATTACCAAAAAAATACATAAACCAGGATACAATATGCAAAATATTAATTAATTAATCAATGCAAAAGCACATGCAATCTGGCATCGAAATAAAATATACCAAAAACAAACAAACTTGAATGAGGCTTTATGAAAACCATTGCTTTAAACAGAGAGTAACCTAAACGACACAGGTGATCACCACAGCATCCAAAGTCATGACCTAGATAAAGATGTATTCATAAATAATCAGACAGGCATGAAGGCATAAGATTTAATATTCTGTTTTTGCAGGGCTCCAAATATACGTCTATTAATAGCCCTCACAGGATTATATCTTGAACAGGAAGCTTTCAGAGCGCTCAGCGACTGATCATCGCAGGTATTAAAGCGAGCGTTACACTGCAGGGGTTCAAAGTCCGTCTGAGCACCCGTTAGCCTCTTGATATCTCCATGATATGTGTCGGAAAGAGGCGGGAGGACGGTTTCATCCTTTTTTTCCTAGTCTTTTTCGCTTCCTAAGGCTCAAAGACACAAAAAGTCTCTGAGGCGAGAGACGAGAACGTCTCTGAACAGCGTCTCTGGTGCATTCATGCCATAAAAATGGTTTCCGAAACATCGTTCCCTGCGTTAATCAAAACTGATGAGTGATTTGAGCTTGTCGTTTCATGAATAAATAAGTTTAAAAGCTCCCCGGTGACTGACGGGGAAGAGAGTATTTACTCTGTATGTCCCTCTTTACATCTTCGGCATTTAACCTACATTCGCAGGCTCTCAAACACTTTGGCTGTCACTTCTCTGTCTTTGCTCAAATTTGAAATATAGGTTGCCGCTGGTGTGCGTACGTGTGAGTAAATGCTGCAAAATCTAGCAGAAGGACAAGTCCCGGCCTGTCACAGAGAGGTGGTTTGTCTATCGTTCCTTGCGCTTTCCGAGCGTGTCTTCTTGACCTACTTTGTGGTCTTTGGTTAATCCCTGGATATGAGAGAGAGAGAGAGAGAGAGAGAGAGAGAGAGAGAGAGAGAGAGAGAGAGAGAGGAGAGAGGAGAGAGGAGAGAGGGAGAGGGTCTGGGAGGGGCTGCTTTGCTTTTCTTCTGCCTCATTTGACTATCAGATGGAAAGGACAGAGCCCCTTGTAAAAACATTTCCAGGCAGCCATGAGATTTGAATGTGCCATCACAGCACTCTCCTCCGCCGTTGTTATTCTTTCGCTCTCTGATCTTTTCCCTACTGCGATCCTGAAGATATTTTTCTCGGAGGAGGCGTCGTATGCGTCTGAGTTGTTACTGACACCGAGACACGGTTCTCATCAGGTGACAAACAAGCTCTGACATCTTTCCTGTCATGTTGCGTCTGGCCTTGTTTCTAACTTAACACGCCATTCTCTGGAGATGCCACCGATATTTTCTTCTTTTCTACGAGAAGGACTTTGTTGTGGATCAGAATCTTTCCAGATTGAGAATAAACACATTATAAAAGCCAGTGTATCAGCTTTCTAAGTGACACAGTTAGGTGAGATTTTATTACCCAGCGTTAAAAGGATCGAGTTATTGAACCTCTTGTCATCCTCGTCCGTGTCAGATGTCTGATGTTGTAGTTGATAGGGGATTGTGTTTGTGTTTAGGACGTGTGTTACAGACCTCAGCTTCCACTGTGGATGAAACAGAAGGAACTCTGTGTGGAGGTTTCTACTTTTCTACCCCAAAATTAAATATTTACTCACCCTCAAGAGATTTCATTCAACTATGTGCTATTTTCCAAAGTCTGAAGCATTTGATAGAGCTTTGACTGAACCTGCCCTTCACTGTAGCTTTCAAATCTAATATAGTGGCATCACTGCATCAAAGAAAATGTCAATTACATGATCAAACATTATGGGTTCTTATGTGTCTCTTGACCAAATATCATTTAAAATTAATTTTGAAAGTTATCTTAATGGCTTTAGAACACTTGGAATACATTAAATATTGAAGCTGCACTTATATAAAATGTTTCATGTTAATGGCGAAACTACAGAGCCCCTGAAAGGGACATGGTGAAGAGAAAAAAAATTGAGGTGTGAAGAAAAATTACGTCAATTATTTTGCAAATGTTTTGCGTTCCTCCTAGAAACTTCGCTCACAAAACTTTTACGTACCCTCGGAGAAACTTTGCGTTTGCTCGCAAACAAACAAATGTTTGAAAAAAGGGGCTCTGTATGATGCTAATAAATATTGAAAATGTTACATTAAAAATAATTCAAATGATTAGAGGTCGGCTAAAATATTGGCAGTTTTGCACAAAAAGAGCAAATTTCCTCTTCCAAACACCTGGGCGGCCGGGTCCCCGATATACGGCCGATACACCAAACATTTGTGTGGCGGCCGGCTGGTCTTCACCATCCACAGTTGTAAGATTTTACAACTTGGAAGTGCCGACCCTGCAGACACGAGTCTTTTTTATATAAGAGGTATTGGCCCCTGTTGGGTCCAAGCCACTACACATCCCTTTGAGGCTCCCGTCTCATCCGGTCTTATGCTTCTCAGCTCCAGGCGGTAGTCAGAGCAAGTCATCAGCTAATAGCATGGCGTTTTAAAATGGGTTACCATAGCATGTAGATACAAAATATGAGTGAACCGTTCTCGAAAGGAAAAATACTCGGTTACTAATGTAACCTCGGTTCACTGAGAGATAAGGGAAACGAGTATTGCGTAGCCGCCCGTGCTATTAAGCTACACGTCCAGGTGCTGTCGCTTCAGTCGACTTAACCTGATTCCTATGGCGAAATGGGCTGCTTATATAGTCACCCCATTATGGCGTGCGAGAGGCGGGAACTGCCCTGTTTGCGTGTCCTCGCTGCTTCGCCATAGGTTCGTGCAGTTGCCGCAGCCCAGCCAATCAGTGCGCTTAGACAGCCTGCACTGTGCTTGCTACACTGCACTGCGTTTTGAAATAAGGCTTCAATATTTTCGAGAAAAGGAGTTTTCCTATAGCGTATAGCTACGCAATACTTAGTAATGTTAGTAACCGAGTACGTTCCCTTGAAATTTTCTTATGGGTGTTTATAACAGATTTGTCAGGTTATGAGGAAAGGTCTTTGGTAAACATAACTTGACGATACTTTGAGCTTGTGTTCTACAACGTAAACTGCACATACATTCGGGTTATGGAATGACATGAGGGTGAATAAAAAGTGACAGAATTTACATTTATAGTTGAATCATTCCTGGCTTTTTCATGTCTATATTATCAATCAAATTGGGAGAGATGACATATCAACAGTCTATAACGATAAGTACACCCAAAGGTCACATCCTAATGAAGTTCTGGAAGGTCAAAATCAGCCTTTGACTTTAAAACAGCCCAATCTGCATTGTTTGCATGAGGCCCACCTGTGGGGGAAACTCAGCTGTCAGCGAGACCCCCCTCACCCAGTGAGCCGATCAGAGGACGAAAAGACAACTCCGCAAGGTTACACCGCCTCTCTCTATCTCTCTCGTTTCCGGTCGCTCAGGGGGAGGAGGGGGAGAGCGGCCATGGCCCCCCCGGGCACATTTCCTCTGTTCCCACGGGGGCATTGACATTCAATTGCCCCTGTTTGCTCATTATCAGAGCAGCATGGAACAGTCTGAGGCTGTTTTAACAGGCCGTACGTAGTAGAGATAAAACTCCCCGTTTAAGGGGAGAGTCTGCAGTCCACAACAAGCCTGTCTCACTCTCTCTCTCTCTCTGTTTTTCACACATACTTACATTGTCATTCTCTCTCACACGTGTCTATGTTGAAAACAAGCAATGCGATCCAACAAAATTAGATTGTTGGATCGCATTGCTTGTTTTATTTATATTTTTATAAAATATATCAATAAAAAATAAATTACAATTTAGTCTGAATGCCCATTCTGTTTTGTCAAATATATCTTCTCATTAAAGTCCCCCTGTGGTGAAAATCAAGTTTTTAATGTTGTTTATATGTCTATCTGGTGATTTTAAAATGCTTAAAGACAAACCATGTGCAAATTCATGTCAACACCATTGCTTCAGTGACAAAAAGACAGTCTCAAAAACGCAGTTTGAAATCGACGGTGTTTCTTGCGTCAAAAACTACCTCGTAACCAATCCCGTCATGAGGGGTGCGGACTTTAGCATATCATTAACTCTGCTGTGAAGCAGGGGAGTCTCAAGAGAAGCCAGGTTATCCTGGTATATTTTTCTCTTGATATGAAAAAATCGTGTACATTTAGCAATATAGTGGGTGAATTATGTATACGATGTATATAACGATGTTATGATAAGCTATATGCCTTTCTCCACTGGATGCTAATTTTTAGAAGGCAGCTATCTGACTCTGAGATGGCGAACGGGAACACACCACTACTGTGATCATTTACTCCACATCCATGTTTATTTAATCTGTCATGCTCTTCTGTGTTTCTGAGTGAGTTTTTTGTGTTCAGAACGATTTGAATGTGTATGATCCTCAGTCGTTTAGTGTATGATGCAAAGTTTTTCCATTTACAAAGTCGGCAAGTGTATGATGCCTAGGCCTGGTTTCACAGACAGGGCTTAGATTAAGCCAGGATTAGCCCTTTGTTTAATTAGGGCAATTAAGCAGCTTTTTTAAACATGCATTAAACAAACATTACTGGTGTGCATCTTTAGCCAAAACAATGGCACTGGCAAATGTTAAGATATGTCAGTTCAAGTTGCTTTTAGTTAAAACAGCTCAAACATGCATTTTAGTCTGATGGGAAGTTCAAACCTTTTAAAATATAAAAGTATTTTAAAATCTGTTCAGAATGTGTTCGCCAGGACTTGATTCGATATGCAATGTTGGGAAAACCCTCCTTAAAAGTGAAATGATTTCTGTGTCGTCTGTATTTTAAAACGTAATATAATCTAATTACAAGTACTTCGTTTTTTAAAATCTAATGTAATCCATGTAATCCAGATTACACGTAATCAGTTACTACCCCGATCTGGGAGTGGAACCCATGTGATACAGTCATTTAATGGGTGCATTCTAGTTTTGATGTGTCACATCACTTACTTGCAGTGTAGATACAGTGATACTAGAGCACTAGGACAGCACTGCAGTCCCTGACGTATTTCTCGTCCCTCTGAGACGCTCACAGGCAGTCGGGTTGATCCACTCCGAGGACATCTCAGCATACGGCACTGCAGATCAATGACTGCTGAGTCTGACTACACTGCTACACAAGTACATTTCCAAGACTCTGTGATATCAATGACATATTGCTTTCCGTGTTTAAATGTCATCATATGTGCATAGATTAAGCATTATAAATTAGTATAATGAAAATATGAATATCATCATAGATTAAATAAATGAAATGAGGTGGAATGCACTGACCGGACAAATACAAATGGAGTTTAAATGAGTAACATCAACCTTGTTCTCCAGTCAATAGCAGCCGTGACCCTTCATAGTGTGAAAGCGGTGACCTTTTTTGACCCCTCATTGCCCAACTGTTATCTGCATCCGGCAAACAAATATAGCCTCTAGTGTGAAGTCCATGTGTAGGGTTTTTTATAAAATACGTCAGGTTACAAAACAGTTGCAAATCAGTCAGTAACATCTGGCCCTCTACAAATATGTTGCTATTAAAAAAGGAAGTTTGTAGCTCCCCTATAATTTATGCTGCTAACAGATCAAATGTTGATGTTAGGATGACCTCTATGCAGCCGTCTGTGATTTAACAGTTTCCAACTGCTGAAAGCAAATTATGGAGAGCAGAGAGATAAAATATTCAGTCTGACCTTCAGATGGCCCTGAAACACAATCTCCTCTGAATAATCTACGGGTCACTAACTTTGTCCTTCACACTGTGAAAATCTCACCCGCCCCTCACACACGCACTCCTCTCTCACTGTCTCGCTCTGTCTCACTGTATTTATCTTCCTCCTCGGCCTTTAAAAGGAATAGTTCAACTAGAAACGAAAATTCCATCATCATTTACTCACCCTCATGTCGGTCCAAACCTTCGTGATTTTCTTTCTTCCATGAAGCACGGGGAGAATTTTTGAGGAATGTTTATGCTGCGTGAATGCAATGAAAGCGTATAATGGCCTGGCTTCTGTCAAGCAGAAAAAAAAGCACAAAAACTGCACCACTAAAACACCATAATAGAATACAGTATTTCTTATGTGCTATATTTTAATCTTTAATCTTCTTTAGCCATATGATAGCGTTTTGTCAAACAAGGCTTTGTCAAGCTAATGAATTGTCTTTTTTTATGCAAAAAATACTTGCTGTATATGAATTTCTTTGAATTTCAATTCATTTTAATTCTACTTAATTTTAAAAATCCAATTTTATGTCTTCACTGATTGCTTCCTCAATCCAAATTCATACCCAATTTAGGAATATATATGCATACAGTTTCCAAAAGTATCTCTTAAAAGTTCAGTATTTATTTACACTAAATTTTAAAACTACAATATAAGTTCATTCATATAACTGAGGCAAAAATATAGCAACAAACAGCTCATTTAAATAAAATATTCCACTATGGAAGAGAATGCCTAAAATGTTCCACATCTGATTTAAATCAGTGATACTATTGTGAATCATTTAAATGAACTGTCTGAAAGAACCGATTCACTAGAATGAATCAGATTGTCCAATCCAAGAGTGAGAGAGAACAGTTTGAGGTTAACCGATTCTGTATAATAAATCAGACATTTCAATACACCCAAACCCTGACCCAGAACCAGAATTTTACTGGTCAACTAAATCATGCAATCTGTAAAAAGTGATCAGTTGACTTAACTTAAAAAGTGAGGAAACCCATTGCCTTAAAATTATTAAGTAAATAACCTTCATTCATAATTGAAAAAATTAAGTTATGTGAACTTGACAATTCATTAATTCCTTAACAAACTTAGTTTGTTAAATTACGGATGAAATTTATTTACTTAATTTAAAGCAATGGATTTCCTCACTTTTATTAAGTCAAGTCAACTGATCCCTTTTTTTTTTTTTTTTTTTACAGTGTGTCAAGTAAAAGTCTTGATTGATTCAGTTCAGAATACAGAAAATCATGAATGGACAAGCAGTAATGCTATCTCTGGATAGCAAATATAAGGTTAAGGTTATGGTGTAGGTTAGGAGCTATTATTTGTTTTAGTGTTGAGGCCCGTTCACACCCAGAACAATAACTATAATAGTGTCCACACCAATCGACGATAATGTTTTATTATAAGCGAGAGTGCAGTTATGACGCCTGATGCTTTACATCAAACGTCTTTTTATTAAAGCATATGACTTAACATACAATTCACTTGTACATTCTGAGAATCTATTTTATAACTAAAAAAACAACAAAAAAAACAAAAACAAATAACCAGTAAACTTAAAGTGGTACAACATTAAAACAAGACAAAGCAAAGCAAGACAAGTAAGGACAATACAAAAACAAAAATGATGGCAAGAACACCACGTCTACGGCTTTAAATAAGCAAGCTCTTTAAACTCAGGATTATGAGTGGCTGTCAGTATTTTTATTGTTCATCAGCTGGAAAAAATCTTTCTGAGAGTGATTCAAACGACATTGTTCTTCTGTGACGTTAAAGTAGTAGTGTGGACTTCCCTATTCACATAGAATTTAAAAATAATCAAAACTTTAAAGATATGTTTTTTGTCAGGATAATGTTTGGTTTCGTGCCTATATGTTTCTTGTGTTTCCTTTCAGTTTAGTCTTGTTAAAGGGTACCTATTATGGAATTTTGAAAATTACCTTTCAAGTAGTGTGTAGATCTAAGTGAACGAAAACATCCTGCAAAGTTTTAAATATGAAAGTTCACCGAATACAAAGTTATTGTCTCTCAAAAGTAAGAGTCGACTCTGAGTCGCTGATATGAATCGATAGACGAACGATGCTTTTTCTCTGTCTAGATGACGTCAACTTGACAAGTTGTTTGAATAAGATACGCCCACTTATTGCGCGCGCCAGACACCAGTGAAACTTGAAAACATCATGTCGACGAGACGCTGTTCTGAAGTGCGAATCAAAAGCGAACTTTTTTTTCACTGCCCAGGGACGAGCATGTGAAGAATCAGTGGCTAGAGTTTATATTTACAACGGTACCCGAACCTTGTGCTGTGTTCGCGTCATTTTAATGACGATTCCTTTACAAACATAAAGGCTTTCAAATGTGGATTCACGAGTCGGTTGATAGCCTACTGAAGGAAGGTGCAGTTCCAGTTTTATTTGGATCGGCTTCCTCCTCTGAATCACAACCTGTAAGTATTATTAATAATTGTTGCTTTTATGGGTTTTGTAGCATGCTCAATAAGTAGGCTATGTGTGTGTGTGTTGTTTAAGTTACACTTAGCGCAGCTTCCAGGTCTAACTTCTCTAGGCGCAGCTTCTAGGTTCAGATTTCACATCTGTAATATGTGAAATGTTTGTCATTGTTATTGGAGTTGTCATAAAGAATAGAGCGTATTGTAGTACTGCAGTAGCCTGACTTCGTCATACTCATATTCTAGAAAGAATGTGAGTCTGATACTGCTCCATTGGGCTGTGATTATGGGGCGTGTGTCAACCGAACCAGGAAAAAACAAAACTCTGCACTCAATTGGATAGACCTACAACCAATCAGAGCAACGGAGTAAGTGATGTATGTTGAGAGATAGATTCAAGTTGATAGATTAAACTTTTTCCGAATCCCGTAGGAAGGACGGCATAAACATCTTTTCCATCGACAAATGCTTTGATCGCGGTTCTCTGTTCCTCTTCTAAAATGAATGCGCTGTCTATATCTTCTATAACACACGCGATAGTGGAATATACACAACTCAATTCTCCAGCGGCAGCCATGAGTTCAACCCAAGCACTCTGATGACGTGGATGGTTACGTTACCGTTGCTCATATGATGTCTGGTTGCTCATCTGTCCATCATCGTATAAAGCCCGCCCTGACAATTTGATTGGTCCGAACAATTTTTGATCGGGCATAATAGCTCCTCAACGGATCGAATCCAGCCCGAACTTCCCGACCAAAAATTGTTGTGGGCGGGGTTCGGGCTGGCAGCCAGGCTAGTACTGCAGTGCTTTATCAATATGTTTATGCATTGGGCTAACGCAAACAAAAACTGACTGGGTCATCTAACCAATCACCGTTATTAGCGTCACGCAAAGGAGGGGTTTGGACAAATGAGTCGTTAAACGAATCATTAGTGAGTCGGTGAGCAAATCAGGTAAAAATAAATGCATATTATAAGACAACAAAAGTGTTTTTTGTCATTGCATGCATGTAAAACTGTTGTTGGGCACTCCCAGAACAATATTAGGAACATTTTAAATGCCATAATAGGTGATTAATAGATAATCCCCTTGTTATCTTCCTTGGTTCTGTTTCTAGTTCTCTGTGTATAATGCTGCCTTCACATGCTATCGGAATTATTGAAAATACAAGTTTCCTAGTTAAAAATTGGACATGAATGCCTCCCAAGATGTATTTACCACTGGGAAGCTCAGGGATCATTTTGATTCCCAAGTTCCCGAGTTGGGCGGGCCATAAACTTTAAACTTGGCAGAGGGGAGAATAATTTTGGCTGTGACTGGTTTGCTTTATTAGTTTTCTCCACAACAACTAAATCGCATTATTTACATATATAGTAGTACATATTATATTACATATAAGTAGTGCATATTTACATATATGAATAACCATTTAAAGTATATTTTATGTTTTATACACAGCGAAAATAGCCTGTACTTGACTGTAATTCCAGAATTGTCAGCAAGCTGATGATCTATAGCGCGGTAAATGTTTATATAGTTGTCGATGAATAGGATGCTACATATAATTTTGGCGTTAATACGATTTTACCAATAAATAGGCAAAAATAAACCTGGTGTCCTCTATGATTCCTGTTCTTTCTGACAACAAAGCACTTGAATGCGACAAGCTTGTAATCGCAACTTAAGAAGTGGGAAGTAGGGAATTTCTGATTGCATGTGAAGGCAGCAAATGTTCTCCCTGGACTATACAGAGCTACAAATGAGATAAATATTTAGGATTCAGGATTTAAATTAATGGGATATTTTTCCATCGCTACATAGATAGAACCACTTAGGTGAGCGAATTTTCAGCTTTCATGACGATTACACAGCCTCACATCAGATCCACAGAAACACACATTGTCATTACTGCAGTCAGACCTGCGTCCAGGAGAAGTATCCCGTAGCGTTTTGCCAGGTGTGTGCCGCATTTGATGCATGTAACAGCTACAAACCCTCTGCATCTGCTGGAAAATAGTGATGTTTCAGCAGCTTTGAGACATCAGTTATGCAGTGTATGATTTCAGTGTGGCACAAGGCCAGCGGAAATGATGAGGCCATCCTGACGCAGACAGGAACTACATGGTGACATTTGAGTCCATCTAATAAACACCTGTGAGGAATAGTATCATGAATTAGTCATTATGTTGGCGACCATACACTGGCCAGGTCATATGGATGTATTTGCCTTGACTTACCTAGTCCAAGGGTAAGTAAACATATTTAATCTTTAGTGAGTCTCAGTGCCATATGGAAGCCAGCGCCTGTTTTATCTAATCTTCAGACAAACCCCACCTGCTGGGGTCGGCCAGGGTGATTCAATCATAGTACTACATAATACCACAGTTACCTCAAACATGGATGCATTAAAACCCACAAAGACCGCAAGTCCAGTTTAAAAGAGTAAAATGACATTCCTGCAAAGGCACAGCGCAGACACTAGACAAAGGTAAAAGTTTTGTGTGTCGACTGCCTGTGTTTGCATACACTATCAAATAAAGTATGCTTTGCAAGGTTATGCGGTCCGCTGTATGCACATGCGTGCATGCACAAAAACTAAAATATGCAGTTTTGATGCAAATACAGCATAATGCATACAGTGCACAAGACAGAAATTTCATCATCTGCATAGTTGTGCGTGCTGTACACACTGTAACTGCGGATACTCTCATGCTCTGCTCACATAAGCCCTGTCCCAAACAGCACTTCATCTGCACTGGTCTTGTAGACTTAGGGTGTGTTCACACCTATAGATCGTTTGTGCTATATGAATAGCAGTAGTAGTGTCTAAGTACCTGTTTCGGGAACCAAACAAACCATCTAGGGTTTGAAAACACCCTTAATTTGTTACAATGTTGCATTTTCTTCTTGGTTGGGTTCGCTTTCACAAGGCAACCTTCCAAAGTGTACTAAAATGCTCACAGAAGTCACATGTGAGTACAACTGTCCTCTTATTGGTCAGAGTTTCCTCTGCGTCATCCATCAAGATGATTGACAAGTTCGTTCCATGAGCTTATTGTGACTTTATTTGTAACTGTCAAGACGCACGCAAAGACTATACGAATGTTATAATGCAGCTAGAGCAGGAATAAAGGCTTCATCGGGACAGCATTCTCGCACGGAGAAGCGGAACTACACAACATTTTAAGATGAAGAAGTGCTCTTTCGGTTTTCAACTGTGATAACTAATGTGCTCACTCACAGAATCAGACACGACTACTGTAATTTATATAGCACATTTCGTGTTATTTAATTATAGTACCATTTGGTTGGTTGGTCCTATGGATCCGTTACCTTAAAGGGATAGTTCACCAAAAAATGAAAATTCTGTCAGTAATTACTCACCCTCATGTCGTTCTAACCCTGTAAGATCTTCGTTCATCTTCGGAACACAAATTAAGATATGTGTGATTAAATCTGAGAGCTGGATCACTCCTCCATAGGCTTCTAAAGGATTGAAACCTGACAGCCCCGAAAAGTTATTAAAGAAATCGTTAAAAGAGTCCAAGTGACTACAGTGGCTCAATCTTAGGTTTATAAAACGACGAGAGTACTTTTTGCGTGCAAAAAAAACCTAAAATAACGACTTTATTCAACCATCTCTTCTCTTCCATGTCTTTCTCCTAAGCTGTTGACGTAGTGTAACAGCGCAGCGCTTCTGTGTTATACGTCACACGTAGGCTCACTATTGGCCGACGCTGGTCATGTGTGTGATGCGTGTGACGTTCAACCAGAAGCGTTGCGCAATAACAATACGTGAAATCTCCAGGCCCAAAGAGAATCCTTGAATAGAGTCGCTATTTTTGTTTGTTTTTTGCGCTCAAAAAGTATTCTCGTAGCTCGATAAACTTAAGATCTAGCCACTGTAGTCAGTTGGACTCTTATAATGATTTCTTTAAAAACTTTTCGGGGCTGTCAACTTTCAATCCTTTAGATGCCTATGGAGGAGTGATCCAGCTCTCAGATTTAATCAAAAATATCTTCATTTGTGCTCCGAAGATGAACGAAGGTCTTACGGGGTTGGAACGACATGAGGGTGAGTAATTACTGACAGAATTTTCATTTTTGGGTGAACTAACCCTTTAAGCAAACCGCCCCCAGAGTTTGTTTGCAATCGGGCCAAGACCACCTCTTTAAGGCAATGACCGTAGGGTGTACAATACCAATACCACCAATACAATATCAATACCACGAATGTCATTTCTCGTGGCATTTACACGCCAAAAGTGATTTTTGCGTGCATATGCTACGCACTGAAAATCCCTTGGGTAGGATTAGGGGGAGGGGGGGATGGGGGTACGTGCGTATTACACGCCATAAAGTGCGTATCATATGCACGCGAAAACTGCGTATCATATACACGCAAAAACTGATTTTGGCGTATAAATGCCACGAGAAATGACATTCGTGGTATTGATACGCACTTTCATGAGAACGGGCTCCCCATTTGTCATTTTTGGTTTCGGAAGGGTGCCCGCGGGAACCCCTTTGCGGTCGATATGCGCTCTCGAATGTGGACTTTTGCAGAGCCCGCACTGAAGCGTGCTCTGTAGCAAACTTCTTCCTGACAGTCAAAGCAGTGTTACATCCCATAAGTGCAGACTGCAGAACCTGGTTGATGTTGATCCTGAAACAGCATTTCAATCAACCAATCAGATTTGAGAGACAAGTTTACAGTGTTTAGGCTTACAACAGGGTTAGGTGCTTCTACGGTGTTATTCACCTATTATTTCCCTTCTGATTTTAGGGAAAACTTAGGGTTAGGGGTAGGGATATGGTAAGGATTCAATTTTTAAATGGGAATGTTTACCCAGGATTAATAAAATATGTAAGAACCCGTCTAACTCAGCAAAATCAGAATTTGCTGAACCGATTTAATGGAACAACATAAAACTACTGTAGATGACAATAACAACCTATAATTGGTTAAAATATAATTGGAACTTTAGTTTAAAGGAGCACAAATACCTTTTTATCAGCCATAACTTGTGGAGAAATAGACAGACACTGGATAAAGATTTGACACTTTCCATGAAGTAAAGTGAGAGACTAAGTTTTGAATGCTTTTATCTCCTAAATGTGAATTTTGTCATTGTTTTGGAACACAGCTTATTCATAATCTTAAGGCTAACATATTGAAAGCTGAAAATTAAAATTTGATTTCAGAGGGCCTTTAAAGCATGACTTTTGACACTGTTACCTCATGCAGATGGGCATCGTTGGTGATCTGGAAAGGCTCACAGCTGTATACTGATAACTTCACTGATCATAATTTGTTGGCACAGACATTAATGCCAAGCCTCAAATCATCTCGGCCAAAATTGTGAAGTTAGTGCACACATCATAAATGCCCTGTGTTATCAAATGCCACTAAATGTTTCACATCAAAGCCATGTTTGAATAATTCATGAAGTCTTCATGTTTGTAGTCTGAGAGGGCAGAGAAATCGAGCATATGTCCTGTGTCATGAACGTGATCGAAACTGGATCCGCGTTATGAACCAACTCCAGTTGCAAAGGAGTTACAGATTTGTTGTGCATTCAGCGCAAAGTGAATAACCTTTGTGAATTATTTAGTTTATTGACCTCCATAAGGTCGTTCCCTGCTGGCGGAGAGAGCGCCAGCTGGTTTGCAGGTGACACGTTCAAGGTCGCACGTTCCCTTCGGTTCGTAATGCATTTGTCAGTTGCCGGGAATGAGGGTGGCAAATCGTTCACTTGATTAGCACGACCAATAAGGCCTGCCAAAGATAATAAAGCACACAGTGGCTTAAGGAGATGTGTCAAATACCCCCACCGTCTCTCGCTTTCGCACACACACATTCGCTCTATTCTTGTTTTATTGTTCTGAGATGAAGGTTAAAATGTCTGCTGAACAAACATAACGGGCCAGACCTCGGGCACATGAGGCTGGCTGTGCAAGATCCAGGCAGTTCTCGGGCCTGACTCCATTTGCGAGTGTCAGAAGACTGACCGCGGGGCGCCACAGGCACTCTGTGCCTCTCAGAGGGGTGAAAGTGAGGCTAATTCCTGACCAAGCTGTCACACATAATCATCGAGGAAAGCTATGAGCCTTATTAGCACGAGTGTTTTGGCAGTATGAGGTGCTGCGTTGAGAGAAAGCCTGGATGAATAATAGATGCATAAGGAAGAGAGAGAGATAGTGCCGTGAGTTTTGTGATCTGGATATGAGCTCTGTAAGATTGAGGTATCATGGGAATAGTTCAGCCAAAAAGGAACATTCTGTCATACTTTACTCAATCTCATGTCGCTCCAAACCCGTACGACTTTCCCTCGGGAACATAAAAGGTGCTTGTCAAGCTCCAAAATGACAAAAATGCAACATAAAAGTGGTCCAAATGACTTGTATGCTATATTATGAGAAAAGGATAATTAATGCAGGCACTAAATGAAAATTCACACAATCTATAGCTAAAATAGATTTTATTCTATTCTTATTATTTTTAAATGTATTTATTTTTAATCAAAGTGTCATAACTTGATCTTCCACTGAAATGACTCCATAATTGACTCAAATCTTGCAATCAGATTAAACTATTTTGAGTACAACACCACCGTCTCAAAATCAAATTAACATCCGATGGATAGAACCAAGTCCCTGCCCTACATTTTTTGATAATCCATCAAATGTACGTCACAAAACGGAAGACAACAACATCTGTTGCTTCCGCTTTAAATCCTATAAACAGATGTCTGATTCATGAATGAATACACTGATATATATATATGATCAATAAGTTGACAACATATTGCTTTATGACAATACATTGCTTTAACTCATCAAAATAAGTTAAAGTTAGTTACACAAGATTCAGTTTAACGTAATTTAAGTTGAAATGACTTAAACATCCAAGTAGATTGTACTTCAGGCATCTCTTTTCAACAAATCAGTTCATCCACTTCATGAAAATGGTCTTGTTTGTTATTTATTATTATTATTATTATTATTATATAGAATTATTTTTTCACAAATCAGACTGATTTGGTTCTCTAGTTAAACTTACAGATTCATGCTGAATCTGGAACAGTATACAAGCACACTACTCTTACTATTCCATACAAAGATATGGTAAAAGTGGTATGAGTTCTGTAAAAGTATGCGGCTCCGAATTAATGAATCAGTTACACGATGGTTAAAAGCAACCTGGAGGGGGAAATTATTAGTGAATAACTACTTTTAATTTTAGTCTGTTCTTAAAGGGATACTCCACTTTTTTTTGGAAATAGGCTAATTTTACAACTCCCTCAGAGTTAAACAGTTGAGTTTTACCGTTTTCGAATCCATTCAGCCGATTATCTGATATTTAGAAGAATATCAGTAACCAGACAGTTTCTGGTCCCATTGACTCCCATAGTAAATATTTTTTCCTACTATGGAAGACAATAGGACCAGAAACTGTCTGGTTACTGATATTCTTCTAAATATCAGAAAATCGGGAAGATTGAGAACCACTGACCTAAAGATATCATTTGACTTTAAAAGACTTTCTTGTCATTTTGGTGCTGAACCACCCCAGTTTTTATTCAGGTTCATTATAGCCTATTGTAAATAAGTACCAGGATATCATTTAAAAAAAATCACCTTTTGTGTTCTACAGAAGAAAGAAAGTCATACAGTGGAATGTGGATGCAAATGTAATTTTTTTTGGAGAACTATCTCTTTAAGATATTTCAAAACCAAAAAGTTCCACTATTGACCGAATTATATTAAACACTAATAACGGGAGCCCATTGCAGTGCCTGAATATGAAAAATCATGTCTGCTCATGTCCTCTGCATGCTGGGGATTAGGGCTGTATGCAGAGGTCACAGAAAGGTCATATTTATCAGGCAGTGAGATGATAGGGATCACATAAACATGCATTGAACCATTTGTGCCATTATCCCAGAGCCTTTCTCAGAGACTGAAACAAAAGGATTGAAAAAGATCTGATTGGTCTTTGAACTGACCAGGATTTGACATTATTGTGACGACATGTTTTGAAACGTACAACCTGTGCTATCATTAATTTTATTTGCACCACATATGTTATCAGAACCCTACATCATACATGAGCTAATGTCTGCAGCAAAAAGCTGTATTTCATCACACACGCATTTAGACAGAAAAAGAGAGATTGTTGCTTAGTATTGTCTACTTCTCAGACACATCAGTTCTCATGTCAGCCTCATAAACTCATAGATAGAATCCTGATGGATCTCTTGAAGGGAAAATGATCCAGTCTCACTGAGGAGCGTGTGGTAAAGGTCACTCCGCTGGAGAACGGGCTCTCACAGTGAGATGAACTCTCTGACTGCAGTTTGATTCATGAGCTCACGACACACTGATGTTTCATTTCATTTAGAGGGAAAATGTGAACAGAAAATCTCATTCACTCTGGATGTCATACTGTCTTAAAAGGCTATAAAATGGCCTTAAGTGTTAATACACATGATTCATTAGTGCACCTTATTCTAAAGAGAAAGCGTGTTTGTTTATTATTTACCAAAATGTAGTCTGAAACTTTTCTGTTGATGTAATGAAAGTTGTGGATGCACGAAAAAAATTAACCAACAATGTCATAGCCAATTATATTTCACGAAGACATTTTCATTAGCCAATCAAAACCTGATGGATAAAATCAAGTTTCTTAATTAATTTAATTCTTTTATTTTTTTACACTTGGAAGTTAAAGTTTGGCCTCAGTAAGATTTTTTGAATGAATACTAAATAAATAAATACTTTTATTAAGCAAAGATGCATTAAAATGGTCAAATGTGACAGCAAGACCTTTATAAAGTAAAATAAATATATATATTTCAAATAAACGCTTTTCTTTTGAACTTTGAAATCCTGAAAAAAATATGTAAATGTAAAAATCAGCATATTAGAATTATTTCTGAAGACTGGAGTAATGTTGCTGAAAATTCAGGATTACAGGAATAAACTACATTTTATTACTGATATTTTACAATTTTACAGGTTGTATTTTTTTATCAAATAAGTGCAGCCTTCGAAAGACTTCTTAGAATAAATCTTACTGACCCCAAACTTTTGAACAGCAGTTAATGTTAAATTACAGAAGTGATGGTTGCAGAGTCAAATTCTTGTTGACTTTAATGTTTGTTGGTCTTATTGTTCTTTTAACCTTTATTCCACACAGAACAGTGAAAGTAATGACTGTGCTGCATCCTGAGAGGTTCCCTCAGTGCAGACGGCAGCAGTAATGGAAGCTATTGACCTCTTTATTACTCTGAACTTCTGCAGGCTGCTCCGATTCGACATCTCTGTTTCATTGCTCATTTGCAACAAGACAGCCTATTGTAATAGCAAAGAAAACTGTATTGATTTTGCCACTAACAGCACGGTGGCTCCCATTGATCAGGACTAAACACTTATTATTCAGAGTTCCCAGAATGCTCTGCTGGCTGACACGAGCTGCAGGTCTCACTTATGAGGTCTGGATGGGGCTTGTGTGTGTCCTCATTTTACCAGCGGATGTAACTCTTACATTTTGTAGAGGAAGAAAATGAGAAACGGATAGTTTGCCCAAACATTTATATGCAGTAATCATTTACTCACCCTCAAATTGTTCCAAACCAGTTCTTTCTTCTTAGGAAAACAAATTGAGATATTTTAACGAATGTTTATGCTGCTCTTGCCAATACAATGGATTTTTAATGGAGATTCCAGGATGCTGTTGAGTTCCAAAGGAGAGAAAAAAAAAAAAAAAAAAGAGTAAAAATGTGTGGTATATTACAAGTTTTCTGATGCCATACAACAGCTTTGAACCCTAACCCAGTGTTCGCTGGCCTAGCATACGGCCTAGGCTTCACACCATGGCTGTCCTCCAAGTTTTTCAGGCCAAATTTCTCCGCTCGATGGACGAGTGTGGACCTGAACCGGAAGCTTTCAGAGACCTACGCAGCGCCACAGACCTGGCTCTGCAAGCTACCAAATCAACCACCCAGGCGATTGGTAGGTGCATGGCGAACTTGGCGGTGCTTGAACGTCATCTTTGGGTGAACTTAACAGAGATGAAGGATGCAGATACAGCAGCTCTCTCCACCACCGGTCTGTTCAGTCAAAGGTTTCGCAGAACGTTACACCGAGGCTCAGAAAGCATCGCAGGCTATGCGTCACTTTCTCCCTAAACAATCCAGCTCAGGATCTTTCGGCAGCTCTTCGGGCCGCCTCCTCAATTAGCGAAGCCAGCATAGCCAGTCTCCCAGCCCCGCCCAGCGGCTGACGTCCGTCACTGCTCTAGCTCAACGAAGCGACAGCAGTTCCCAGAGTGTCGGGGACCCAGACCCAAGATTGTGTTGGACCCGGAGCCTCGGTCGGACAACATGTCAGTGGTTTCGCCAAAGCGGTCTCAGGTCGAGCAACCTGCACACCATGGCCAAACACCTCTCGCTATAGGCTCAGTTCAACCTGTGCTCGCAAAGAGTGGCGCACATGCCAGGCATTCTGAACCAGGGTTCCCCCAGGGGAATTGTCTCTTCACCCGCAAATGGTTCAGATGATGAAGCATCTTCGGCGAGGCAGAGGTCGACCTCTTCACCTCAGAAGAC
This sequence comes from Chrosomus eos, assembly GCA_036326025.1. Taxonomy (NCBI): domain Eukaryota; kingdom Metazoa; phylum Chordata; class Actinopteri; order Cypriniformes; family Leuciscidae; genus Chrosomus; species Chrosomus eos. Next base: position 23,182,346 of record CM070841.1, read on the forward strand.
CATATTAGGACTCTATGAGCTTCGGGCGCTTGGCCCTAGGCTATAGTATGGGGTTTTTAAGTATTTGAGCACGCACTGCGTTTTGAAAGGGGTTCCCATAGCGTAAGCTAACTTACACAATACGAGAGACCTCTCAAAAGGGAGCGTCTCGGTTACTAACGTAAACTCGGAGAGTAGGGAACGAGTATTGCGTAACTCGCTGTGCTACTGTGCTTTGATCAGGGGATCGCTTCAGTCGATTTAACCTGAATTCTATGGCGAAATGGGGGCTTATATTGGTATAGGCCACTCCCATTCTGGCGGGCTCTGACGCATGGGGGCGCGAAGCGTCCTGATTGGTTCGCTTATTCTAGCCGACTTGCTATAAGTCTGTGCAGTTGCCGCAGCACAGCCAATGAGCTTGTTTTTACTTATTTTGGGGAAATTGATCATTTCCCACGACACACCTGACCTGACAACCATTGAAACAATTTATTGAATGTGAAAAGTAGGCTACTGCATGTTGAACTACATGAGTTTGAATAAATGGGAACGATAAAATGACATCATTTACAATTAAAACAAACCATCTGCTCAACTCACTTCTTTTTTACTTTCAACAATTATCAAATAAAATAATTGAACATTAGTATATTATAATAAGTAACAATTTATTATAATATAATGTTAACTTATCAAAAGTAAAAATAAATAAATGATTAATTAAAAAACAATGAATTAAATATTATTATATTATATTACATTATATCATAATAATACATATATGCACTATAATAAAATAGAAAAAATATATATATTTTTGGAGAGACTATGAATTCAATTATATTTGATTCAAAAACTTGCACAGCTGCTTTGTTTGTGTGTCTGCTGCTGGTCTATGTAATGTAACACTTACTGCATGTTCTCTTTCTAATGGTTTAACCTGTTAAACGTCAGGACTCTGTCGGTCAGCTGATTCTTTTTGCCGGCTGTGAGGAACAAAATCAATGCGCCAGTAAAATCACTCGGTGGAAGACATGAGACAGCCGCGGGCCCCGCGCTTACCTGAGTTCCATTTCATGCATCAGCTGTCTTAACACAAACAGAGTGAACTTATACACACACACACACTTCTAATGTCTCAACATGCAACACTGGCAATGTTTTGTACAGCTGTGGCCTGTTGTGGCCCCGAGGGAATCCCAGGAAACACAAAAACAGCAGTATTCACTCTCACACACACACACACACACACACACACACACACACACACACACACACACACACACACACACACACACACACACACACACACACACACACACACACACACACACACACACACACACACACACACACACACACACACACACACACACACACACACACACACACACACACACACACACACACACACAGTCTCGGACCGCCCGGTGTCAGCTGTGCAGGGACTACACAGGAAGCTGAGTAGACAACTGCAATAAAACTGTCCAACTAATTAAAGCCGGACCCAGATTAACCACTCACATTAACTCTGCTAGATTCACAAAACCTCCCCTCATCTCCACTTTGGGATCACACTTGATGCTTTTATGGCCACCCGGAGGAACATTTTATTGTTCAGAGGTTGCCCTGTGTCAACTTTGTCTGAAGTTTCTCCTAAAATTATTAAGAGAATAAAAATAGTCGCAAATGAGACACTAGTTGACATACAGCAAAAGTACAGTTTTAAAATGAATGTGCACAGGGATGTGTGAATGTAGACATTGTGTCATTAAGATCTCGGGTACAGTTTGACTTTTGTTTAATCTCCTCTGAAATGCTAAAGAAGGCAGAAGTTTTTTTTTTTTTAATTTGTTCTCCATTTAAGATCACTGCTGTGTATAAAAAACAACTGGGATATCAAATTGGAAAAAAAAATGTTATTTTTCTTTCTTTCAGAGTTAAATAATAGTTGAAACTGATAAATAATAACACAAAACATACATATAGCAAGATACAAAATGCTTTAGTTCAGATAACATGCAAGATGGACAATATTTAATTGATCAAATATCAACCAATTCAATTACATCACAATAGTTTCTCTTAGCAGCAATGAGATTAAATTGAGACCAAATTGAGCCTCAGTCTCCTATACTCTTCAGATTTTTCTGCTGCGATTTTTTTTCCATTATGCTGCATTAAAGGGATACTCCTCCACCCAAAAATGAAAATTCTGTCATCATTTACTCACCCTCAAGTTGTTCCAACCCTGTATGAGTTTCTTTCTTCTGCTGAACACAGAAGAAGATATTTTGAAGAATGTCTGTAACCAAACAGTGGATGGATCCCATAGTACTTTTATCTACCCATATTCTTCAAAACATTTTCGTTTTTGGTGAACTATCCCTTTAACAATATCACAAACTTTTCAAATTTGCATAAAAATACATAAACCTGCAATCAAAAGTGAGAGATTTCAATACAATCTTTGTAGAACAAATTCTGTCTATACAAGATTTTCATAGCGACCAATAAAGCAATAAAGTTTTCCTGTAGTAGAACCACCACACATTAGTTTCTGAAGAGTCACTATGAAACATTTACATTTTCTCTAATGATTTATGGAAAATAAAGTCTTGTCTCATTTGAACTGCCCTCTGAATTTACGTGATAATTATCTACTGAAAGCAGACAAGTAAAATCAAGTTTAATGAGACAAACAATTAATTTACATAAACCATTTCAAAGACTCCGTCCTTGACTCAGCATCTATCTATCTATCTATCTATCTATCTATCTATCTATCTATCTATCTATCTATCTATCTATCTATCTATCTATCTATCTATCTATCTATCTATCTATCTATCTATCTATCTATCTATCTATCTATCTATCTATCGCATTAATGCTTCAATTAGTTTTACAGATGTATCTTGTGTCTCTGGTTTCTCTCCAGCATACGTGAGAACAAACCCCTGTGTGTCAGACCACAGCTGTGTGTGTGTTCGTGTGTTGGGGTCACAGTGGGGGATAATAGCCTGCCACTGGTGATTATTTGTTAAACAATTGTAAAATGCAAATGTATGTATTCTCTAGGCACTGTACCAACAAAAGACCCATGCGAAAGGTCATCCATGCTGTCGGGAAGAGGGCAGCGGACTCTGCTTTTAAGAAAACGATGCCATTGTAACCAGTCAGCTGGCAGAAACATCACCTGTTCTGATTATAGGCACACTAAAACAAAGACACATCAGGGTGGCTAGTCTTACAAACAAGCAAAACTACAACATTTTAAAATTTTATGAAAAAAAGAGCACTGAATGTTTTTAACACGTAAACCACAGAAAGAAGTTTAAGGGTTATTTCACCCAAAAATAAATTCTCGCCCTCATGTCGTTCCAAACCCGTAAGACTTTCGTTCATCTTCAGAACACAAATGAAGATCTTTTAGATTAAATCTGAGAGCTTTCTGTCACTCCATTGACAGCTACGCAACTACCACTTGATGCTTCAAAAAGTTCATAAAGAGATCGTAAAAACGAATTGAGCGGTTAATTCCAAATTTTCTGAAGAGACTTGATCACTTTGTATTATGAACAGATTGAATTTAGTCTTTTATTCACATATAAACATGATCAGCGAACATAAACAGAAACTCAAAGTGATGTCTTGCATGTCAGGCGTAACATGCTTAAGCTTCAGTTTACCACAACTGATGTGTGAGTTGATGAATGTTTATATGTGATTAAAAGTTTAAATTCAACCTGTTTATCATATAAAGCGATCGAGTCTCTTCAGAAAAATTGGATTAAACCACTCAATTCATATGGATTAGTTTTACAATCTCTTTATGATGAAGTGGATCTGGAAAGTGGTTCATGGACTGTCAATGGAAGGACAGATTTAGTCAAAAATAACTTTATTTGTGTTACGAAGATGAACGAAAGTCTTACAGGTTTGAGGGTGACATCTTACAACGACATAAGGGTATTTTTATTATTATTTTTTAGGTGAACTACACTGTAAAAAACTTAACTCATTATTTTGAGTTATCTTTTTGCATGGGTTTTTTTAGTTTAACTAACTTATTTCGATAAGTTGAGGACAAGAAAAACTTAAAATTTCTTGTTGTCTGGAAAATCTAGTTATCTATACACAAAAAAATAAGTTGAAATAACTAAATTGCTAAAATATTTTTTACAGTGTAACTGCTTTTCTATACAATGAAAGTGAATGGTGACCAAGGGCGGACATGACATCTTTTCGGGGAACCAGCTCTAAAGCCTAACACAAGCAACAATTTCAGGTATAGAATACATCTGTTTAAAGCAAATTTAGAGTGTGAGTATCATCCTTTTCAAAGACATCCCTTCAGAACATGAGCACGTCCGTGTTCGCCACTAGAATTGACATCCTGCCCGACTGCCGTGCGCAAACATTACAAGGTGGCCTGGTTTCCTTTCTCTACATTTTGGCAGGAGATGACTCTGTGCGGCTCAGGGTCACCCTGATCCCTGACAACTTTCTCTCCTTCTTCTTCATCATCGTCATCCTCTCGTCCCCCCTCCTCTTCCTCAGCTCTGTTTGTTTTTGTTCTCTTATCTCTCTCCGGCTCTGCTGTCCCCAGAAGCTGTCTAAGCCATCGTTTTGTCCTTGTGCTGCCAAAAAGAAAGCTGAAGGATTGGCTGGCACTGGCTGAGTTTGCAAAACTCCTACGCTGGAAAGTAGGACACCAACCAATAGCGTCTGATAATCAAATGAAGCTTGACTAACAGTACACAAGGTGTCCACAATTCAGTTGTGTTTAAATTTTCAAGCATTTTGAATATGCTATATATATATATAATGTGAAGCTTGACATTGAAACAGACTTCTGCACTTTATGTACATAGTGTATTTACTGGCCAAAGACATAACGACATCCATAAAGCAAATAGTTGCATTGCCATTCATCCATTGCCATCATGTTCAGGTCATAGTCCTTCTGCGCTGTTCTCATGCTTCATCAGACATCATACAAATAACAGCCTTGAGAAACAATGAACATCCGCTCACCCCACACGGAAAGGTGAGAGAGAGAGAGAGACCGAAACTTGCCCATCCTCAGGAGGGCTGTAAAAATTGATGTGCCTTTTTGGCTTTGCTGGCACTGACCTCCACATCAGACACAGAGTGATGGCTGCAGTTTTACAGCACGTCCAAGGCCCGATCGGCTGATTTTCAAGTTATCAAGGATTCCACAGAGGGCATTTAACTTGGACGTTGCCCAGAAACTCATAGCAGAGCTTGTTATGTCTGAAGGGTATGTCATGATTTTTAACTAGCGGTAGATGTCCAACAGCGTAGAGCACAATTAACTCTTGAAGGTAACAAAAAAAGAGGCATTTTGGGAAATCAACACCTTCTAAAACTATCCTTTCCTTTATAGAAGCAATGAGAGCCTTTATCTATCGCATGCCTGGGAATAATTACTTTTTTTTTTTTTTTTTTACCTCAGCCATTTTGTTGCTTGCTGATAATAACAGTGGTCCCTGGTGAATTCTTATTAGGGTGTGTTGACCTTGAGAAAGCACACACACCATTGACATCTTAACTAAGACCGGAACATGCTTTTACAATCCTTCTCGCTTCGTCTGCTTGCACCAACTGAAGTGGAAAAACCAGTGGAGGTTCAGGAAGTATGGTAAAAACTAGAATTTTATGAGGTGTTGGAAGGATAAGCCGTCTTCTCCTGATGCACCAACCTCCACCATTTACTCCACACAGTCGTCCTTCCAGTGACTGGGACTTTGTCAAGTAAAACTAGACCTCATGAAATAACACGCCAATTCGTATTTCCATTTTTGGCGTGCTATCAACACGCATAATCGCTTTTCAGCGTGTTTATGAACGCCGTTGACTTAACGTTACATTACTGTATATATATATATGACCTATCCCAACCCCGTCCCTAAACCTATCCGTCACTGGGGTTAATACCATTAATAAGTGTTCCCCTACCATCCTAGGACAAAAAATATCACTCGCCAGATGTAGATCTAGGTTTTTCTTCGTTTCGCTCGGACATTTAACGGCCTGTACATACACGCGGAATCACTCGGACATTTAACGGCGTAGACATCCACGCATACACGCGGATAGCTCAAATGCGTATAGATAACACGCCACTTGACTTGAAAGTGGCGTTTATGTTTACGCAAAAGTCATGATGTCATGTTGCGTAAAACACGTTCCTCAACTAATATTCTTGTTGGTCTTGGGACACCAGAATTAAATGTCTTTTAAAATCCAATTCAGTTGTAATTCAATTTGAATTCAAGGAAGGAAGTAAATGTACATTTTTTTATTTTTAAGAAATTGATATTTTTATCCAGCAAGGATTCATTAAATGTATCAAAAGTGAGAGTAAAGGCATTTATAATGTTACAAAAGATTTCTATTTCAAACAAATGTTGTTCTTTTGAACTTTCTATTCAAAGAATCCTGAAAAAAAGATGGTTTCCTCTAAAAATATTAAAATATAAAACTGTTTTCAACATTGATAATAATAAGATTTTTAGAACGATTTCTAAAGGATCATGTGACACTGAAGACTGGAGTAATGATTTTACCAATCACAGGAAAATTACATTTTAAAATACTAGAAAACATTAAAAAATCTTACCAACCACAAACATTTAAACGGTAGTATAAGGGGTAGGATATTAATGTTTATTAAAATCATTAAAAATATTATAATCATAAAAATGTGAACTCCTATGGAATGGAGTCTGAAATGAAAATGTATGTATTTTTAGAGCTCTTAAAGTTAAAATGTTTTATTAACTGTCACTGTGAATTAAATGACAAAAAGACACATGCTGTCAGCATGTTGATAAAAAAAAAATTCTGGTAATCTAGAAAAACTATTTGACCTTATTAATTGGATGACTAGTCTAACTGACCGGGACATCATAGACAAGACAAAAAAAAAACTCTTTCCTCTGGAACAAAAACATAAAAAACAAACATTTCCGGGAAGATACAAAAGAAGGCATCAAAAGCTTCCAAAACTTAATTCCACACTGAATTAGTGTAAGCAGTGTGTTCTCGTTTGGTGAGAGTAAGGAGCTTCTTGCAAGCGTCACAGTACATCACACTATAGAGGAATAAACACAAGTAAAATGAACTTGAGAATCAACATAGAATTCCCACATCGCCGCTGCTAAGACCCTTTTCCGCTAGCTTTCCAAATTGTCAAAAAGAATGGGTATGTGTTGACCAGAAAACAGGTTTAACATTCAATCCCATTAAAGTATACATGGAGACAACAGCAGCCGACCGTGGAGAAATCACAAGTACCAGCACAATAATGCACGCAGTGGGAATTAAGACAGTGGAGCATATTGTGTTACAACTAGCAGTCTTTTGCTGAGGGTTTGGATATTCACCTCCCCTCTGACTGACGAGTCTTAATTTCTGCCAGGCTTCACAGGAACAGGCCTCTGTTTAGATGTTCCTGCATCTGGGGAAATGTTCGCCTTATTACTTTTTGACACAATAGTTCCCTTGCTGAGACTTCTTAAGTTTCACAGCAATATTCAGTGCTCCCGATTGCTTTAAAGGTGTATATAACATCCATGGCCTTTCTCAAATGTATAGATTTAAATAATGTGAAAAAAATATATATAAAAAAAAATGTATAAATAAAAAAGCCTTTGAATGACACAATGTGACATCTCCACTATGATACCTATTCTGATAATGATGTTGCTTAAAATGAACCAGTGCTAAGTCTTTAAAATACACACCCCGAGAGGTGCCCGAGGCCTCACACAGACACGGTCTTGTAAAAAGGGAAACAACAGGCCAAAATAGACCAATTAAAAGAGAACAAGCATTGCAAGTGCTTTGTCATCATTAAACGGGAACAGTTTTACGGCTCCTGCTTGCACCCTCTGGAATTAGCCTTACTGTCACCAACCCGCTGGGAATGAAAGGGCAGCTCACGGCTCAGGGTCACTGGAGGTCACGGGTCGCTGAAAGGGCAGTGAGCAACCTGTGGACATGCACAGACACGCAAACACACTAAAGAACATCAAGCTCAACCACTTGCACTTATTAATGCACCATAAAACCTATAAAGCACAACAAAAACAAGCTCCAAATGAAATGGAGTGTGAAATGCTGATCATAAACTGGCCGTCTTTGTCTTGATTGGAGGGGTGAATGCAGGCCCGAGGCCAGACACTGTTGACTGACATTTGAGTGCAGAATGACGTTTTTGTCCCACCCTGTGGCAGAGTCACCATGGCGACCGCAACTGTCTGATGCACGTCACGCTCGGATGGCATCCTGAGACACAGGGCACTGTCTGAGAATCACACGCGAGGCCTACACTCACCCGAGTCAGTGAAGACCCTAAAGATGGGTCAGCTCTCCATGGGATTTTAGCACTACCGTGAAAAAATTATTCACACAAAGGTGATTGATACGCGTTCACGTAACACACCTACCCTAGAAAAACACACTTCATTGACAGTTTGAAATAATCTCTGATTTGAGAGTAGGAAGAACTGGAATGGGCCCTGAGTGACTGAAATGGAAAGGCACATTTCTCTTTCCAGTGATGACGTATTTCCTATTGAATCAGGAGCCATATTAGTCAATAGGCTTTAGTTATGTTACGGCCATAAACATTAACATTTGATAATTGCTAGACAAAACTCTAAAGTAGGCAAGGGGAGGTACATTCTCATTCTTGAGAGAAACCAGTATGATAATCTGGAGCACTTATAATGTAACATCTGCAACTCTATAAAGAGCCATATAACAACTCATATATCATATACTGAAAGTAGTTCTTGATAAAAAAGAGCATTATTGTTTATATAGCACCTAAGGTTCTGAAAATAACACGCAAGAACATGTAATTTTTAGGTTTCGAGTCAAATCCCCCCAAAAAACTATGATATTTTTAAAGAAATATACTTTTATTCTGCATGGATGCGTTAAATTGATCAAAAGTGACAGCAAATAAATTTGTAATGTTACAAAATATTTAGATTTCAAATAAATTATGTTTGTTTTCTTTCCTGAAGAAAAAAAAATCTATAAAAACAAAAATATCAAGCAGCACAACTGCTTTTAGCATTGATAATAAAGTTTCTTGAGCACCAAATCATCCCGTTATATAGCTAAACCAAATCACATCAATCAATATTATCTGAAGGATCATGTGACTGAAGACTGGAGTATAAATGCTGAAAAATCAGATTTGCCATTACAGAAATAAATACCTTTTTAAATTGTAATAATATTTCACAATATTACTGCTTATTGTATTTTTGCACTCTTTGTGAGCATAAGAGACTTCTTTAAAAAAACATTAAAGAATCATACAAACCCCAAAATATATTATAGGATAAATGTATACAAATTTCAACCTAAAATATTGACGTTATATATCCAGGTTATGTCAGCAACCCATAAGCAGAGAGGTTCAAAGTTATCATTCAGTGTACCTCCTATAAAGTACCTTAAGAAAAATAGAGTTTGGTGACCCTCAGCAAGTGGTGAGTTTAACCGCAAAGAGATTCTTCATGGGATTCATTTATCTTTGCTGATAAAAGCGAATCTTGACTTTGACTGCAACATTTTAATTCAGTCTGTGTTTGAAGAACTTAAAATTCAAGATAAGAGCAGAGATAAAGCTAACAATATTGTGCCTGATTTGCTGCGAGACTAATAACAGGCCGAGCTAATAAAGGCCACAGAGGTCAACATGCTCTCATACCTTAGTGGGAAGAGAGAGGGCGAGAGGTCGCCCGGCGCAGGGGCAAACTGTTTCACTTTTTGACTAAAGGGCGTCAAACATTCAGCAGGTCAGAAAGGAGGGCGAGAGGTCGCGACCTCTGGGTTCAGATTCCGTGCACACAGGGTTTCAAAGGTCAGCACAGGCATGCGAGGTGCCCGAGGGAGTGATGTCCCCTCCTCATCCCACTCACCTTACTCACCTCCCGAAGGGTTATCAGGACAGAAGCTTCAATGCACTCTAAATCTTCCCCTCCACCAGAAAATAACTCTGTGTGATGCCCTTGAGGTGATAGATGATGTTGTTCCTCAAAAATATTGGTGATGGATTGATGTTTTCTCTTTCTCTCCTGCAGTCCGGCTCACGAACGACAGCTCGAATCATTCCTGCCCATGAATCTTTTTGACACCGGTGCAGATCAAACTGCGGTCTGTGTCTCCTCCTGAAACCATTTCTGCTCCATCAGGATCCAGCAAGACTGCGTAATCCTTCATCAGAGAGACTAAACACTGCCAAGGCAGCTCGGAGACATACATTATGTGTGACGGGGTAAAAGTGCTGTAAACATTGGTAAAAAATACAGACTGGGTTAAATCATGTTACGTATTGAATCATGCATCTTTACATTACCTCTGTGCTAAAAAACTTTAAGATGAAAGAACATTTGTCATTTAAAAAAATAATATTTCCAAATCGGTGTAGCTACCTGACAGCTGACAGGAAACACATCACAGTGGGACATTGATCTGACAGCTGGGAAAAACAACGCTAAAGGCTCATTCACACCAAGGATGATAACTATAATGATATCTATGAAAAAAAAAAACATTCTAAATATTAAAGAATAGCAGAGTCCACATCACATTTGTAAAGATTATGGTACAGAGGACCTATTATTGTTGGAATAACTTTCAGGACGATTTTTTTCCAACTGATAAAAGATAAAAACATTAACAGCCAATCAGAATCCATCCTGCTTTTAAGCGTGTGACATTTAAATTCGGCATAATACAGAAGTTGCGATAGTCTTTTCTTATTGTGACGCACTGTATATCCGGGTGAGATGATGGCTTCTCAAATAAGAAAACTAAATATGTAGCGTAGGACTTGATTTTGTCTATCGGGAACTGGTTGGATGGTTGTGTTTTGCTATTGGTGGATCTCATGTGAGTGACAGGTTGCCACGCCCTCACGCCAGTAAACATGTCATCAGAGAAGAGATGAAGGGGAAGTTGTTTTGATTAAAGATTATGAGGGCATATTCATTTAAAATAATTTACAGTATAATAAAACTGCAAAATTTGTTAAAAAACAGAAATTGTCCATTTTGATTTCATGGTGACTTTGAAATGGCAGACGATATTACTGCAACGTGAGCGTATAATAAACAGAAGATTATCATCCGCTGGTGTGGTGTAGTTGTCATTCTTGGTGTAAACGGGCCTTAAAGGGTTACTTCACCCAAAAATGAAAGTTCTGTCATTAATTACTCACCCTCAAGTCGTTCCAAACTCATGTACACAAATGAACATGTTTTTCATGAAATCTGAGAGCTTTTTGTCACTCCATTGACAGCTCTGCAACTGCCACTTTGACGCTTCAAAAAGTTTGTAAAGAGATTGTAAAACTAATCCATATGAATTGAGCGGTTAAAGGATTAGTTTTTCACTTTTTTAAAAACTTTTGCTGATAATTTACTCACCCCCATGTCATCCAAGATGTCCATGTCTTTCTTTCTTCAGTCGAAAAGAAATTAATGATTTTGATGAAAACATTCCAGGATTTTCTCCATATAATGGACTTCAATAGGGACCAAACGGTTCAAGGTCCAAATGACAGTTTCAGTGCAGCTTCAAAGGACTTTAAACGATACCAGACGATGAATAAGGGTCTTATCTAGCGAAAACATCGGTCAATTCAAAAATAAATAAAGTTTAAGTTTTATTAGCACAAATGCTCGCCTTGCTCTGTTCTGTGATGCACGTTCGTGACTCTCCTGTTCGAACTCGTTCATCAAAATTAACAAATCTTTTTTCGAGTCATTTCATTCATTCAACGAACGAAATGATTCGAAAAAAGATTTGTTCATTTTGATGAACGAGTTGGAACAGGAGAATCACGAACGTGCATCACAGAACAGAGCAAGGCGAGCATTTGTACTAATAAAACTTAAACTGTTTTATTTATTTTTGAAATGACGCATCGTTTCGCTAGATAAGACCTCATCGTCTGGTATCGTTTAAAGTCCTTTGAAGCTGCACTGAAACTGTCATTTGGACCTTGAACCGTTTGGTTGCTATTGAAGTCCATTATATGGAGAAAAATCCTGGAATGTTTTCATCAAAATCATTAATTTCTTTTCGACTGAAGAAAGAAAGACATGGACATCTTGGATGACATGGGGGTGAGTAAATTATCAGCAAAAGTTTTTAAAAAAGTGAAAAACTAATCCTTTAAGTCAAAATTTTTTGAAGAGACTCGATCACTTCACATGATGAACAGATTTAATTTAGGCTTTTATTCGCATATAAACATTGATCAGCGAACATAAACAGAAGCTCAAAACTCATTGGTTCTGTCATGGATCTTCAGGAACGAACCCAATCGCAGACAGTATGCAATACACAAAGTTTATTGTGAACAGAAAACAGGGAAAACAAAACCCACGAGGGGGCAAAACGAGCAATGGGTAACAAAACTAGACTTCACTTGACAAGAACAAAACAATAAACAGACAGTAAATACAAGATGCAAACTAACACAAGACTTCTTACTAGACAGGGTACTCACAGGCAGAATATCACAAAGTTTGACAATGAACCGGCACAAGACAGCAAACACAAGGGGATTATAAAGGGAGACACTAATGACGAGGACAGGTGAAACTGACTAGACAATGAGGACAGGTGAAACTGACTAGACAATAATGACAAGACGAGGATAACAAGGGGGCGGGGTACGTAACGAGACAACACAAGCACATGGCCCAAACAGTTGGCCATGCGCTTGTACACAAAACATGATTCTGTCATGATCCTGCCTCATGACTAGAGAAAATCAAGGATACAAGGGCAGAATCATGACAGAACCCCCATCTTAAGGAGCGGCTACCAGACGCTCCTCAAGAGGACATCAAACACGGGACATGACAGACTGAGACATGGACACAAACCAACAAAACATGACAAATAACAGTAATGGCAAACACGAAAAGACAACAACAGGATTAGGATGAAACATTAAAAATAACAAACAAGGTAGAGGAGGTGGAGGAAACACAAAGTCCTTAGGGGGCAGTCCAGGGTGGGGAGGTGGACTGGGGATCTTGGGTTTACGGAAAGAGGGCTTGGGACGAGGATTCCGGGCGGACTTGGGTGGGGGCACATGAGATGAAGCCAACGGAGAAACGGACTGGGGCAGGGTAGGTGACAGAACAGGACAAAAGACAGGATGAGCTGTAGACGAAGTGGTGGAAGACGACAGTGTGGCTGGTCGCAGGACTGGAACAGGGTCAGCGCTCTCGGCAACAGAATCTGAACCAGCGCTCCTCACATCGGATTCGGAGGAAGAGCTCCACATATCAGCCTCGGAGATGGCGATTTCTGGAGCTGACTCGGGAGCCGCGTTGACTGGAGCTGACTCGGGAGCCGCGTTGACTGGAGCTGACTCGGGAGCCGCGTTGACTGGAGCTGACTCGGGAGCCGCGTTGACTGGAGCTGACTCGGGAGCCGCGTTGACTGGAGCTGACTCGGGAGCCGCGTTCCTCTTCCTCCTCTTTCTCCTTGGCCGCGGAGCAGACGTCACTGCCGGACTTGTGACCAGTTGGGAAGGCACAGCAGGATCCGAGACTGGTAGCTGAAGGACAGTCTCAGGCAGCGTTGACTCCGTTGCGGACGATTCCGAAGGAGACTCCCACGAGGTCCGTCTCCCTCGTTTCCCGCGAAGGTCTACCGGACCGGATGACGCCTCGGGAGTCGAAGAGGAGTGCGCCTGGTTCCCCAGCGTCACGACGCCCATCATGCGACCCTCCGGGATCACCGGCAGACAAGCAGAGGGTGGAGAGCCCGAGGAAGAAGCCTGCGGATCCTCACGGGAAAAATGATCCCAGAGGCGGGCATAATTCCTCAGGAGCCACTCACCCTGGGGCGGGACTGGGCAGTTGATCCGCTCTCCGTCGGTGGGCGCTGGCAACCAGCATCGCTCACGGAACTCCGACTGTTGCTTGAGCAGGGAGGACATACTGTCTGCTGGGTTCTGTTTTGGCCGGTTCATTCTGTCATGGATCTTCAGGAACGAACCCAATCGCAGACAGTATGCAATACACAAAGTTTATTGTGAACAGAAAACAGGGAAAACAAAACCCACGAGGGGGCAAAACGAGCAATGGGTAACAAAACTAGACTTCACTTGACAAGAACAAAACAATAAACAGACAGTAAATACAAGATGCAAACTAACACAAGACTTCTTACTAGACAGGGTACTCACAGGCAGAATATCACAAAGTTTGACAATGAACCGGCACAAGACAGCAAACACAAGGGGATTATAAAGGGAGACACTAATGACGAGGACAGGTGAAACTGACTAGACAATGAGGACAGGTGAAACTGACTAGACAATAATGACAAGACGAGGATAACAAGGGGGCGGGGTACGTAACGAGACAACACAAGCACATGGCCCAAACAGTTGGCCATGCGCTTGTACACAAAACATGATTCTGTCATGATCCTGCCTCATGACTAGAGAAAATCAAGGATACAAGGGCAGAATCATGACAGGTTCTTGCAGAAGCTCAAACGTGCTGCGTAACACGTGAACGAACCTCATTGGTTCTCTCACGTCAAGCCTAAATTCAATCTGTTTATCATATAAAGTTATCGTGACTCTTCAGAAAATTTGGACTAAACCGCTCAATTCATATAGATTTCAAATTTCAATGGAGGAACAGAAAGATTTAATCAAAAAGATCTTCATTTGTGTTCCAAACATGAACAGAAGTCTTACGGGTTTGGAACTAAATGAGGGTGAGTAATTAATGACAGAATTTTAATTTTGGGTGAACTATCCCTTTAAATGGGAAGTAAAATCAGGGTCCTGAGAGATAAACCATAATCATATCTGTTATTAAGTCACCTTTCATTTAAAAAATATAGTGAACATCTCTTCATCATCTGAGAGAGACAATCTGAGACAAACAAGCTTCTCGGTTCAGATCTGAGTCAAGGCTAGGGCTAATGTGAAAAGCAAAGGCCAGACTGAACAATTTACGAATTCTGAACAAGGACAGACAAAATCAATGCCGGGGCGGCTCTACACATAATCTGTGGCTCTGGGGTCTGTTCGCATTTATCAAACTCCAGAGATCCACTTCCCTCGTTCACCTGTCTCACTCACTCGCCACCTCTCAGGTCATCTCTGGTGGAGAGATTTGACCAGGGGATCTTTATATCTCACTCATATTTTAGCCTACTACGGTTTCACCTAAAAAATGGCCAAAAAACAATTTAATAAGCCAGTACCCCTATATTATCCAAACTTATAAAAAGCAATTATTATGACATATCTTAACATAACATGCTACACACATGCAAAACTTTGAAAACAGTGGTCGTGGTCCAATGTTAAAATTATAGTTGGAGCAACAACGACCTCAAGTGGTATAAAAAAAACAAGCTTGATAAACGAACATGTTCCTCAACTTTTGATACTGCCAGTTTTGCATGTGCTGGTGCACAATTTGTTGCTTGTTGGATGAATATTTTGATTGGCAAAGAATTCGAAAGGCTAAGCCCTGAAAAAAATGAACGTTATTAAAACCACACTTGTCTCAAAATGGACGAAACATTTACCATAGGTAAACATAGTTTCCGCCAAAATCACAACATTCGTGGTGGAAATGACATTGATATCTATGGTAAATAACATTTAAAGCATTTTTGGGAAAAACGGAAGATTCATGTGTCTGTCTATGGCTAATTTCATAGCTAGCATTTTATTTCCTAAACAAACACAGCTCATATAAATCTTTTCACAATTTTTTGTGTCACTTGACAAAATTACCGTACATCTTAAACTGGAAAATAAATTCAAAGGTGACATTTAGCTTACCTTAATCACCCCGCCCTCACTTGTTTCACATTTCATTTTGGGATCTTCAAAAAAGCTTGGTCGCTCGAGCAACGACGTCACATAAGACAGTCGTAATTTATTTAACAGATTTTTTTACACAATAAACACTAACATGGTTTCGTTTATTTATGAGTTTAAATGCAGTAAATGTCATGTGTTTATGTATATTAATGATATATATAATTAAATTCTAATGAGACATTTTCGAAGATCATGGATTATGATTTTACTGTAACTGCTGGTAATTAGATTTTTATATTCATGTATTATATTTTACTTTGTAACCTTTAAACAACCTTCGTAAATACATACATAAAATGTAATTAAATTAAACATATTTTATTTAATAAAATTGTTTTATTTTATTTTATTTAACACTTCAACCAGAAGGGGGTGCTAACAGATGAAAAATCCAATGAACTGTCAACAACACTATACTCTGGGACTCAATAACATATGAAAAGGCATATTTACCACAAACACCTCTCTGACCTTGTTCACACCCAAGCAGGAAACTGTCTTTCAGCCTCAGCTGTTTTTGTCTGTGGCCCGTCAAGTTCTCATGTGTCCAGAGATTACATGTTCATATTGTATAATACTTCAAGTACCAGTTCAAAACCTGCATGTCCAGGAAACAATTCCAGTTTAAAATAGTCTTTAGCCACTTACTTTATCTATTTCATTTCTGTGACCGACTAACCTTGAAACTTTTCCAGGATGAGCATAAGAAAAGCACTTTAAGTCCATGGTCAAAAATAGAGCTGCTGGTCATTGGTCTAATCCTGGCCAACTAATGTCTTGCAATTAAAACAATAAGAGTTGAAGGCAGTCGAGTACGGTATTACCACAATGTTATGGACATGTTATGGTACCAGTATTCCATTTTTGGGGGACTTTTTACCATGATAATATCTTGTTTTTGGAACTTTTAAGTTGTTTTGAATATAAAAGTAAAAACCATGACACATGAGTACTGAAATAATTTAGCATTCATGGTATGTCAAAATACCATGGTTTTACCAGTACTTTTTTTGTAGGCCAAATTCACTCTCAAACTTTGTTCTCACTTCTCATTACTTGATTAATACAGCTAAAAACAAAACTGAAATCATGTCATGTGTCCTCCTGTCCCCTGCTGATGGCACGTGGACAGCACATTTGTTTTTGTGAAGGAAGGTGCTGGGTATTTGCGGCTCATTAACAGGCAGGGACGGGGCACAGTGACGGCCACTGCCGCTATTGGATTATGGGAGGGATTTTCAACTTGCAATAATCTGTCAGGCCACAGACAGCCCAACAGCCACTCAATCCCAGCGCTCTTTGTGTGCGGGAGCTCACACACACGCACACACACACGCACACACACTTACAGTACACACACACACACTTACACACATATTCCCATGCCCTGTCTGATAAAAGTGTGTGAAACTGCAAGGACACAGACGAAAACTTGGACAATGAACCTCTTCTGCTTCACTCTGGTAAGAGAACGCTTCCTTGTTCTTTTTATCAGGAGTATTCATCAGATATTCTAAGATTAACAGAAATGAGAGGTTGACATCTCATGATCTGAATTGATTCACTCTGACGCTGTATGCCATATCAGATTGATCTGATTATCTGCGTCTCTGCTGGTAAAAGAACAAGATTAGATCATTGATTCCATTGCTGTTTGTTTAAAATGAGCTGTACGGTACTTGTGTTTGCATAACACCAATGGTTTAGTATATTCAACTGTAGATTTTCCAACATACTTTTATTCTACAAACCAATATTTCCCAGATAAAGTTGCTAAAATGCTCGTTTTATGTAGATATCATGATATTGTCTTACGGCTAGAGAAAGTGGGATAGATTTGGCTTGGATTGGGCATGTTGAGCGGAGGTGAGGATTACCGTTAGACAGAGAGCTTCTTACAGCAGATCAGCAGCGAGGAAAATGTCCTATTCATGGATCAGGAATACTACAGCTCTGAAGGTCCTGAGCTGACACTGCATCCCCTGAATCCAGATACATCCATCCAACAACAGCCTGCAGGTCCTGAACATGTGTGAGAGAAGTCTCTGGACAATCCATACTTCGTTTTCACAAAGTGCAGATCTAAAAATCATAGAGCAAGACTTTTAGCCACATTGCATCTTGAAAATTGTTTAAAGGCAGCCATATTTTAAAATGTTATAAAATAAAAAAATAAACAATAGAAATATATATTTTAAAATGATATATGTCTAATAATAATAGTAATTTTTAAAAAGTAAAAAAGTATATATTTTACTATTTACAACTACTGGTACTTTTTTTGAGTATAAAGTAAAAAAAATATTATTAATTTAACTTTTTTTTTTTAAAAAATAATTACATTAATAGTCAGATTATATTAGATAGGCCTAAATAATTATTATATCATATATGCATTCAGACTCTGCTAGTGAAACTGTTCTCAGGCCACACGTCCATTTTCTCACTCAGTAAAAAGAGCATGAGGACATCATCAATACGCCGACAGACAAGTCAGAGTAGGTTTCTTTTTATATGTAACAAAGTCTGAGCTTTTCAATTCTGTCAATTTTACAACGAAAAATAAATAATAATAATTAACTGTGTTTTTGCCGCTCTTTAATGTGGCGTGAGTGACAGATCGATGTAGCGCCTCAGTTCAAGCTGCATGTGATGTGAACGATCTCTAACTATTTACTACTAGTTACAGCACTAAATAAACATGAAAAAAAACATCAAAAGAAATGTTGAAAGAAACAGTACAACTTACGGAAATGTATCACGACACGTCTCATGTAATCGTTCAATCAGTGTTTCAACCGAAGAAAGACGTCAAAACAGCTAACAATATGTCACCTCAGGAAAGCCATGTGTGTGCTTGTTCAGGTAAACCTTACTACATTATGATGACTACATAAAATGTCCCCACAAAGATGGTAATATGAAATATGAAATCCTTCTCTGTTTGCGGAAATATTTTGGTCCCCATGAGGAAAACAGCTGATAAATCACTAAATTATGTTTTTGAAAATGTAAAAGTGCAGAAAGTTTTCTCTGATGGGTAGGTTTAGGGTTAGGCTGTGTGTGTGTGTGTGTGTGTGTGTGTTTTTTTGTAAAAATGATATGTGTGTAGGCCTATATATACAGTATGTGATTTATCAACCAGTAAAAACATGTGAATACAATTTAAAAATATTATCAATTAAGGAATAGCTAATATAAAAATAATTGAGAAAAGTATAAAAACTACAAGAATAGATTTTTGCTCAGATATATAACAATGTATCTTCTTTAAATAAGAATGATGATTCATCACCTTTTACCTGTCCTATATTACTTCCTTAACATTAGTAACTGTTTTTTAAAGCTACAGTTTTTGATATTGTGGAGGTATTTCCATTCAGGTTACTACTGTGATTCATGTTAGTTGCTCTTATTTCTTATATTAAATGTTTTTCTTACTATTCTTATTCTGTGTTTGGTCCAGGATGGCTCTACGGACAGCCTGTACGAACCAGCCCAGATTGGCCTGAACAGTCAAGACTCATTACCCAGAAGGCTACCCAGCCCAAACTCTGCGAAGAACATGGGCGTGTTGAGTGGATCCGAGCCCTGCATCGCTATGGTGGGTTTATCCCGCAAGGGAATTCACATGCTATTTCATGAGACTCTGAACTACAGTTATGTTGAATGTGACATTGAGGACAATATTAATAAGCAAAAGTGCTGCCACCTGTATAACCGCTGATTAATCTGTGAGTGACGTGTGTGGGGTACAGAAGGTCACATTCATTAGGAAATTACCAAAATCCGGGCATGACTTTTTATTACAGACGAGGGGCCGCACATGAGCTGAAGCACATTTGATGTATCATATATGACCATATCTGAATCAAAATGAAGACAGACACTAAATATGTTCTTGTCTCTCATTCCCGAAGCTTCCAGAGACTCACACAAGAAAGACTCAGGAAAATAAGACTTTGGAAAAGGCAAAGAGAAAGTAAGTTCTGGATATTTTGGTCTGTTAATGATACCTCAAGACCTGTAAAATGTTTCCTTTTTGATTTATTGAAAAAATAGTATTTAGTTTATAGAAAATGGAAATAATTTCACAATTATGGGAAGTTTAATTACATGAGGTAATACAATTGATATTAACGCATTTCTCAAAACAATACATCTATTGTGGGAATGATAACATTAACATCTCTTCTCTGAAATAGTAGTTATAGTCATTGTGGCCAGGGACGCCATTAGATCATGACGTGCTGTATGCAGTGAGCTGGATTAGGATTATATTAATTGAGACAAGTGTGAGGGATTTAGTTACTGTTCTAACCCACCTGTTTAAACCAGTCAGATGTGTCCCTGTTACAGCATCACATACTGGTCATGATCTGCCTTTAATGTAGTTTTGATCAGAGTGAGTAATGCAATACAGAATAAAACTTAAAACCGAATATCAGTGAATATAAAAAAATGAGAATACTAATCAAGTGATTCAGACTGGATCATGAACTGATTTAGACAATTTTTCTCAACCTGTTTCATCTCAAAGATCGAGAGTCATTGACGAAATAGACATTGATTTGCTAGTTCTGATTCTGATTCAAGTAAAAAAAAAAAATCGCTCCAAATTATTCAAATTGAACTGGAACTTATTTAGGCCGTTTGGCTCTCCAATTAATTGGAATTAAACGAACAGTGATTCATTCACAAAACGAATATTGATTTGTTAGTTCTATTTCTAAGTAGCCGACAAAAAAAAGAAAAGATATTTAAGAGTGGTATGTTCACCTGACAAGAGCTTGTAGTGTCACTGTCTTCTTGAGCTCTGAAAAAAGCACCAGCTGATTCTATGATTTATTAACCCGAACTGGCGAGTAACAATTGTATAGCCTTTTTTTATTTCGGTATCTGCTGTTTTTCCCAATGGCAGCCTTCAAAACATTAACTTTTGTGGTTATATGAGTTATAAATATGTTCGTTGACCATAATAACAATAATTTCAGTCCTCTCACGAGCACTCCTAATGAAATGAAGGCCTAAGCTAATACAACAATTTTTTCTAAACTGAAAATAAACTTCATTTATCAATACAATAAATGTCTAAAAATATATTGTAAAAAATGTATAACATTATATAGTATATTATTTTGCATAATTATTATTGCTTAGTTTTTTTTAATGCTTCAAACAACATTACAACAATGCAGCCTGGGAATTAAAAGAAAGGTGTATAATATTCATCTTGCTGAATTGTTGTTTTGTTATCATATATACTGTATATATACACACATATATAATATTTATGTATTTATTTATTAATAATATGCATTTTCTTATTCACATAACAGGTCCCAAATACTATCGACATCTGAAGATGAGACTACAGGTTTGTCTACTTGTTTTAAAATTAAATGTATACCCAGAATTCCTTGCTGATTTTACTCACAGTTCATTAAGAACTTCAGTTTAATCTAACGTGAACCACATGACTAATACTACAGGACTAATAACACTGCTGGTCATAGAACAAAGTGTGATAGAGTTTAAAGATCTGTCAAATTCATAATTTGAGGGTCAGTTATTTCATCCAGAACTTCATCTGTCTGGATCCGTTGCATTACGTAAGCTTTATCTTTGTCTGAATTTTTGCTTTGTTTCAGGATTAAGGATTGAACTTAAAAAAAATGATTTTTGCGTTTGACCCACTGAGCTTTTCTGCCGCATATTTTTGAGCACTGTTGCCGGTCCTGCTGACCTACTTGGCCACAGCTTCTCCCGATAACACTATTTCATTTGCCTTCCATGTTTTGCTCTTAAAATAACCCATTATTATCTCTGACAGATCATACAGAGTCTGATGAGCACTGCTCGTCCACTAGGAAAAAAGATGGCTTTGTACACGGCAAGAGCCATTTGAACACAGGTAAGAGGTCTAAAGATGCTGTGTGTGTGTGTGTGTGTGTGTGTGTGTGTGTGTGGGGTGTGGTGTGTGTGTGTGTGTGTGTGTGTGTGTGTGTGTGTGTGTGTGTGTGTGTGTTAGCCGAGGAAGTAGGGTGGGCTAGGGGTCAGAGAAAGTCGTGTGTGTCAAACAGTCTTAGTGGATTAGATCAGTGACGACACAAAGCAATTCAAAAGCCCATGTGAAACAGAGGATTTGATTTGGGCTCAGACTGATTCATTGACAGTCAGATAAAATGTGATCCGGGTCACACTCTCTTTCCCAGACTTCACAAGTTTCCATCTAAATCTAAAGTCTGAATTGTCATAAATCCAGGGATTGAGCTAAATTGTGTTGTATTTTAATCTAGAGACGGTCAAAGATCACCAGCGGTCAAATCTCACTAGAGAAGGGAAAGAGGAGCGGGGGAATTCCGAGAAAACTGTAAAAAATCCTTCGGTCCAGGTAAATCACAGCAGCAACACAGAAAAAATATCCCACAATTTCACTTTTAATGTGAAAAAACATCAAATATTAATTTAAGAGGGGCATCCAGAAATTGTGTCTCTCGATAATACAGGATAAATTCCTCTGTGATTAAATTCTCCATTACACTAATGCGAGTCATTCATCTGTGTAATATTGCACTTTTATCATTCTTTCAATGTCAGACCTAAGATTTTTACATTATGACAATATCACTCTCAAATTACTTCATCATTGGTGTTTTATTCACAGGGTGTGAATTTTGAAGCCTGGAATCCCAATAGAGAAAACTTTGAAGGCAGACAGCAAGACTTGGTGAGTTTCTTCTCTTGACAACTGCTTTTTAACAGTCATTGCACTTTGTTGTGAACAAAATGTATTTTATGATTTTTTTTTTGTACCGTCACTGCCTTCACTTATGGTTCGGCCCAGACTTTTTATATTTTACATTCTAATTTTGAGGAAAAATACACAAAATAATGTTTATTTAAACATGGTAAAATAAAGCTTAGAGTACCAAATGAACCAAAATATTATAGATGCACCAATGATAAAACTATGCACAAAATGATAAGCTGCTAAATATTTATTTTATGGCAGAAAACTGATCAATTATAAAAATGGCCAATATTATAATTATATACTATTTTGTTGAAATAAATATAAAATAAAAAATGTAAAACTAAAATTAATAATTTAAAATTAAAAAGTTACCAATACTATAATTCCATATTACTTTAATTTTTTTTTTTTTTTTTTAATTTTTTATAATTTTAAATGCAACATTTAGGCTGATCACAACATTATAATGGAACTCAAATGACATGTCAGTAAACGCACATCTGTGAAAGGCTTCTAATAAGGTCTGAGCCTGAGTATTTCCCAGAAGCCCCAGCAGTTTATGGATTTTCATGTGTGTTGATCTTGAGGCAGATTGAGGGAGGTCAACTGTAAGGAGCATCTCTCATCTCCCTCATGTGCTGTAATCACCCAATGTCACTTTATTTCAGACCAGGAGGTCAGAGGGCGAGGACGAGACGCAAGGAAAGCTGAAGAAAATCCAGAAACTGGTAGGAGTGAAAAAGGGGGGTCAAAGTGTCACAGAGGAGTCAAGGAACAACACAGAGCCTGGTGGTGAGAAACCTAAAAACATTTTATTTATGTGAACTAAATAATAATACAAAAGCTGCATAATCTATGTTACTCCTTCAGGTCATTTAACAGAATCCAATGGCAAAGACCACAGTCCTGTCATAACCTGCATCAGTCTGACCAAAAAAGCTGAGAAGAAGCCCACAAGACAACCACCTCCATCCCAGCAGCCCTTGCAGGAGAAGAATGTGGATACAACAGAAACAGAGTGTTCCTGGAGTCCAGGGCTCTTTCAGGAGTACTGGAGTCCCGTGGCGTATTCTCCAGCGTGGGACACGTCCACACACACCTGCCACAGATCAACGGCTGAACAAGTCATGTATAACTTCAACTTCACCCTGCCCAGAGACACAGACTGGGATAAATACGAGGAGCTCTTTCACCGATTGGACCCCTACAAAAGAGATCAGCAAGCCAGATGGATCACCCACTCCGTCATGGACCTGGACATGCCGGACCCCCTGGTGAGAAACTGATCAGAACTGCACTTCCTATTGCAAAGACACAAAATAACAGAATATAATGCTGTAGTTTGCATTTTGTGTTCTAAATGCTGGTGTTTCAGATGTGTTTCAGGGAGGAGTTGCAAAACAGGGAGTGTGTTTAACTAACTGTGTTCATTAATCAATCATTCAATCAATCAATCAATCAATCAATCAAAACACTGAGTGTACCAAAGTGCTGTACAATTTCAAAGGGATTAAGATAAAATACAATAAAATACAAATAAAGGAAGGGATAATCTAAAGCAGGGGTGCCCAATCCTGCTCCTGGCGATCGACTGTCCTGCACAGTTCATCTCCAACCCTAATCAAACACACCTGAAGCAACCAATTAAGGTCTTCAGAGCACGTCAGGATCACTTGAAAATTAAAGGCAGGTGTGTTTGATTAGGGTTGGAGATGAACTGTGCAGGACAGTCGATCGCCAGGAGCAGGATTGGGCACCCCTGATCTAAAGGAATCCAAATCTAATGGTCCTTACAAAGTAGCAAAAGCCTTATCAAACAAATACGTCTTAAGACCGGTTTTAAACATGTTTACAACGGTAGAGGATCTGATAGACATTGGTAAAGCCTTTTAAGCGTGACCGAGGAACATTTTGGTGCCAGTCCGTGCAGGGCTTTAAAAGTATACAAAAGTACCTTGTGCTTTATCCTAAAATGAACTGGTAGCCAGAATAAGGGATATGATTCCTCTTTCTTGTGTTTGTGAACAACCTTGCTGCCTCATTTTGTACCCGCTGAAGACGTGACAGCGAGGACTGACTTACACCCGGGTGCAAAGCATTGCAGTAATCAAGGCGTGAGGAAATAAAAGCATGGATTACTTGCTCCAGATCACTGAAAGATAAGACAGATTTAAGTTAAGCAATATTTCACAGTTTAAAGAAACTATTCTTCACAACTGAATTGATTTGTCTGTTAAACTTTAACTCTGTGTCAAAAATAAATCCCAGATTCTTGACATAAGTATGCAGATTGGATGGCAAACAGAGGCCCTAGAATCGTTATTTGCACAGCTACTAGAGCCAAATATGATAATTTATGTCTTTTTCTCATTTAACTGGAGAAAGTTATTATTCATCCAGCATTTTACGTTTTTTAGACATTCAAAAAGTAATTTAATGGATTTATCATCTCCAGACTTTATAGGCAAATACTGGGTGTCATCAGCATAAAAATTATACGAAATACTGTATTTCTAAAAAATAGAGCCAAGAGGGAAGCATATATCACTGGTATATAAATATAATAAAATAACACTTGTCCCAGAATGGAACCTTGAGGGATCCCAAAGATAATAAAAGCTATAGACAACAAGAAATTTCCAATTTTAACAGAACATGTTCTATTTTGAGGATAAGAGGGTAGTTAGGGTAGTTCATGGATGTCCACATGCT
This sequence comes from Chrosomus eos, assembly GCA_036326025.1. NCBI lineage: Eukaryota > Metazoa > Chordata > Actinopteri > Cypriniformes > Leuciscidae > Chrosomus > Chrosomus eos. Next base: position 23,207,731 of record CM070841.1, read on the forward strand.
GTCTTAGATATTCAATAAATCAATCGTGTCAAATGCTGTGCTAAGATCCAGCAAAACTAAGGCAAGGTATGTACACAGAAAAAATGGTGTAGAATCTATTTTTAATCAGAAATTGCTTGTAAATTTCACAAATAAATTCACAAGTACATTTTCTTGTAAAGCGTTCTCCAATAATCTTTGGCTTTTTTTACAACTTCAAAAAATGTTCCTAACAATGTAAAATGATAATTGTCACCAGCAGTTGCAAGGAACACACAATGAAGATCAGGTATAAAATCTTTATTAATCCACTCAGAAGGTAATACAAAACAAGATAAACAAACAAAACCAACCACTGTGCATAAACGTGACCGGACAAATGAACGCTGAAAAGACTGCAACCTAAATACAAAGCAAATGAGGAAAATAATGACAAACACCTTTGATGATTAGTGAATCTCCACAGTAACTAAGTGGCGGAAAACTAAACAAAGGAGAACATGTGACTGAGAAAACAAACTAAAAGCCCATGAAAATGAAATTAATATCAAAATAACTGAATGTACGTGACAATAATATATAATATCACATATATATATATTCTTAATGTATTTGCACTACTGTTCAAAAGCTTGGGGTCAATTTTTGTTTTTAGAAAATAATATTTTAATTTGTCAAGGATGTACATTGATCAAAGGGAACATTAAAGACATTTAAAATGTTACAAACTATTTCTATTTCAAATAAATGTGGCCTATTCATCAGAAGAAATCCTGAAAAACTGTATCTTGGTTTCCACAAAAATATGAAGCAGCACAACTGTTTTCAACATTGATTGAAATGTTTCTTGAGTATTACATCAGCATATTAGATTTTGATTTATGACGGATCATGTAACACTGGAGACTGGATTAATGATGCTGAAAATTCAGCTTTGTCAAAACAGGAATAAAACACATTTTCAAATAAATTAAAATAAAAACAGTTATTTTAAATTGTAATAATATTTCACAATATTACGGTTTTTACTATATTTTGATCAAATAAATGTAACTGGAACATAAGGGACTTCTTTCAAAAACATTAAAAAAATCTTACTGACCCCCTTTTGAATGGTAGCGTACATATTAATTAATTGATGATAACTTAAACTCTAAGTTACAGTGATTTCTTATTTATACATTACATCAGACTATCTTTAATTCCGTGTTGTGCTCTGAAACACTGTTGATGTTAATGAGCCCACATTATTTTCTCTTGAAGAGAAGCTTTAAAGCCACTGATTAGAGATGTAGAGTAGACACTCACATCCTGTGTGCGGTTGAGGAAGTGTGTTTAGACTCGACTGCGTGTGTGAGCTGCTTCAGGCCAGCGCTGGTGTCTTCAATAAGAGTTGAGCTGCTTTCTGTCAGGGAAACTTAAGAGAAAAACATTTGACACAATTGACAGAATGCTTCAAAGGAAACCATCCAATGTCTTGGACAAATCAAGGAACAAACCTAAGGTAAAAACTTTTTTTTTTCCAGAAACAAACAGTTTGTCCACCTATTATGGTGAAAGGAGACATTATGCAAGTACTAACGATTTCGCTCGCGTGACAGTTTGTTATTCTGTTATTTTGCAAACAAATGAGTTCCTCGAGAAACTGTCACTGGCCATCTCTTTTGTGACCATAAGACTGATAATCAAAGACACAATCAAGACTGTTCACAGCCACAGACCACCATTAACCTATTGAATTCATTGTGTTTCAGCGATCCACCAGTTTTGGGATTTTTGACAGACACCAGCCCACCCAGGTCAAGGATGAAGATAAAGGAGAAAGTTTGGTGAGTGTTTCTCTTTTTAATAATGCACATATAAAAAAAAGGTAAAAAAAAAAAAAAGGTCTTGTACTGAACTCCATGCATGTCTGTGTAGCCTGTGGAAGCACCTGAGGTGGATCCCATTAAGTCAGGAGGTCTCGGGAAGAAGATGAAGAACATCTCGCTGACCATGCGGAAAAAAATGGGCCGGAAATACACTAAAGCACTGTCAGAGGAAACGGTGAGCGCTTGCTTGACAGTTCAGCACCTTTAACCTTTAAAACAACATCAAAACTTACCAGCCGTGTTGTTACACTCTTAAAAATAAAGGTTATTTTGAACTTTTTTCTATAGCATTTGGTTCTTCAGTTCTTTTTGAGAACTTGATGTTTTATCATAGGTTGTTCAGTGAATTGAGGTAGTTCAACAAACTTTTCGGCACAAATAATTTGTAAAATGTCCAAAGTGCTCTTTTATATAATAGGGTCTGTTGAGATCCATAAAAAAAGTACCATAAAAGTAGTGTATGACCTGCATGTTATATTCCAAGTGTTCAGAGTCATACAGTAGATTTCATGTGAGGAAAAGACCAACTTTTAAGATGTTTATCTCTGAAAATCTTCATTAGATTCTCTAAAAATTTCCTAATCAAGAAGACTTAATTATAGTGTAGTTTTTTTTTTTGTCAGTTTGGGTTTAAAACTATTATATAGCATCAAAAAATGACAGAGTGAAGAAAAGTTGTTTGCAGAACTTGAAAGTTTCTCCTACTACATTTATCTTAAGTAAACAGTGTGAGTCTGAGGCATTAAAGCAGTAAAAACAAGAACGCACAACGCCTATGTAGTTTTCTCATTTATTTAAAACTTGTTCATGAATCAGTTTTTATGTGCCGCTGTACTATAAAGAGCTTCTGAGGAGCTTGTGTGGGTGGATTACATGCAGCTTCCATGTCTGAGGTAAAAATGGCATTGCAGCTCTCTCGTGGATTAAAGACTTTGCTCCCTCGAGCGGCCCGTGGCCTTGCACGACCTGACTTTGTACCTGAAGACCTGTCATGTATCAGCTTTTGGTTGGGACTCTTACCTGAGACTTTCTCTGCTCACGAACGCAGTTGATGTTTTTCACAGGGCGAGGATAATGAAGCTGCGGCGGCTGATGTTGTGGACGGCACGATGGCCAAAGGCTGCAACCACTCCAGTAACTCGGTGGAGAGTTTGTTCAGTTTGCACAGCGGCCAGAGCTCATCTAGTAAGCTCATCTTCTACAACACTTATTATTGGACCATTTGGATTTTAAAAAGTAAAACAGAGCTGCCACAGGAGCAGAAACATACCGTTTGCTGATTTGACTTTTTGGCGCAGATGTGCTCTTGACATTTCAACCTTGTGGTTTGTGTTTCACTGGTTGTTTTTGCATTTCCTGATGTTTTAGGTGGTGTGACCAGCAGCTCTGAGGGTTATAGTAACAGGGACAGCCTGCGTTTAGAAGAAGACGTGCCCTATACAGGCCAGTTTTGCGGGAGAGCCAAGGTCCACACTGACTTTGTTCCCAGTCCGTATGACACAGAGTCTCTCAAACTCAAGGTAAAGACCAACCTGAGATGTTAAGCGTCAAGAAACAAACTCAACGAAGCAGTGCTAACTCAATACAAACGATTTTTGTTTAAAATTAATGGTTCTTTTGAATGTTCTGTTCATCAATGAATCCTGAAAAACATGTATTATAGTTTCTACAAAAGTATTAAGCAACACAACTGTTTTCCACATTGATATTAATGTTTCTTGAGCACTAAATTAGCATTTTTTTCTGACTTTGTTCCCAGTCTGTATGACAGACTCTCTAAATCTCAAGGTAAAAACACCCTGAGATGACAAGAAACAATCTCAGCAGATTGACAGTTTGCATTTTGTTTTTCTATTAACATGCATTCTTTTTCGTTTGTTAGGTGGGAAATGTGATTGAGATTATCAGTAAACCTGCAATGGGAATCTGGACTGGGATGCTGAACGGTAAAGTGGGAAACTTTAAGTTCATCTACGTTGACGTGCTGGTGGAGGAAAGCGTGCCTGAACCGAGGATTCGCTCTCACCGGAGGAGCAGAAGACCTCGACCCAAAACCCTTCAGGAATTTCTGGAAAGACTCAATCTGGAGGTGCTAAATACTGTGATGAAACAATTAACTAAATACTGTATCTGAAGATCAACCTGCACCATTCAGATCCAAAAACATTCATTAGCTTGTTAGATTCACTTTCAAAGATCTCATAAACAGGATGTTATGTATTATCTGTGAAGTTTATGAAAGTTGGTGGTACTTTAACAGACAAAATTGTTACTGCAGGAGCACATTTCTTCTCTGCTGTTGAACGGGTATCAGACGGTGGACGATCTTCGGGATTTGAAGGAGCAGCATCTCTTAGAGCTGAATGTGACCGACCCCGAACACAGACACTTGCTGCTAGCAGCGGCAGAAAGCCTGCAGGACCCTGAATGTAAGTGGGTGAATATCAAAAGTCATAAAAATGTTTCATAAAATGTCAGAAAAATGCACATAAATTACACTATCTTTGTTTTTAATTTTCACTTTTATATAAAAGCTCTCACAGTTAAAGTGCTGACGTAGGATGAGCTCCTCAGCGCTCTGATCGTTTCAGAAGCTCAAAAACAAACCTCATCAAAGCCACATTGGTAAAGCGACAGGCTGAAAGCTCAAGTTTTCACACATTTTCCCCCAGATAAAAATCTAGTTTCTTCCACTCGGTGTATGATAACTGGTGAAATAAATATTTAACACAAAACAAAGATGAGATCAAATGCATTTAAAAAAAATTAAAATATATATTTTAAATGAAATACTATATATTTAAATAAATAAGATATTGTTAGAATAATATATATTTAAATTAATAATATAAAATATGGAATAAATATTTTAACAAAATAACTATTTTAATAAAATTGTTTTGTTTATGATGTCATGACACAATAAATTAACCACAGAAAAAGTACATTTTGAGAAAATAGTTTTTAAACAGTAGAGAGAGAGAGAGAGAGAGAGAGAGAGAGAGAGAGAGAGAGAGAGAGAGAGAGTATGGAATATATTTAAATGGATAATATAAACTGTTTACAAAATACTTTTAATAAAAAATTGAATGCATTTATTTGTAAAATGAAAAACAAAACCTTTAAATTGTTCACAATGACTATAGTATGTAGTACTACGTATACGACACGTATACGACTATTACCGTAGCTTAATAAAAAAAAACTAATAAATGCTAGTGGAAAAAAGTGAAAGTCATTGAGGCCAGTTGTCTGCATGTGATGAAAGACCCAACAGGAAGTGTGTTGAGCAGTGAGTTTGTGTGGGTATCCGTCTTACAGCCACACCTCACAAAAACTGCATCAAACGTTGCAATACACAGTAAAACATTGCGTGTGTTGCTTGCTTGTTATAACAACATACTGTCAAGTAATGCATAAATAATATATGCACAATCATCTGATGACATTATCATTACGTATGAGTGTCTACAAGACCGGAGCTTGTTGTGAAAGCCTTTTTTTTCTGATGCAGATAATCAGAGCTTGGTAGAGACAAATGAGGAGCCCAAATCTCCCTCTGAAGAAGTCAAAGTCGAACTGAATGACTGTCCCAGAGACTCAGGCTGTTACATTGGATCGGACTGTTCAGACAACAGTAAAGAGGACACAGAGACCCAGCTGGCCCCTCTCAGCCCACCTGCAACAGAAGCATAAACCACAGCCCTGCATAATGCTTTTTTTTTTTGCCCTTGCCCTCGCCTGCCGCTGGTTGGTGCAAAAACTGTTACCGCTGAGTTTTTGACTGTGTAAAGAAGCCTTTGTGTTTCAGATCTGTTGCATTAAGGAGTTTTGGTCCAGACTCCAGGGATGACACTGGACTCTCACATCATGGACACTGTGAGAGGAAGATATTACAGATATACAGTTATTAAAAATTACATGTAAATATCCTGTAAATATGATAAGAGAGGTAAAGCTTTGCTCTTGTAAACCATTTAAATTTTGCCCTGCACATGCTAGAAAAAAACAAACTACTGAGATTACAATGCATTATTTTATGCAATAAAAAGATTCTTTATATAGTACTAATTTCATCTGTTACATATTAATATACAAATAGGTACTGGTACAGACGCAGTTAATGTAGGTGGCTTCCTGAAAGTAAGTGTCACTAAAATGCTTAAAAAAGAGATCAGAAATACTCTGAAACACTGCATCATTCACACTAGTCACCCTTGATTGGTTGCTGCCATCTAGCGTGAGCACTTACTAACTACATCCTTAAAAAAAATTGGCAAACTATCATTGCACACTTAACTCATAAGTGTTGAAAAAAACAGTTTGGCAAAACATTGTCTCACAGTACTTACTGAAGTCTATCTCAAAGCATTATAATTGGTAACTCTCTATAATAACTCCCATTATTGACATTAACAAATATAATGGTTTATTAATCATTAGTTAATGCACATTCAAGTAGTTAAGACTTGTTAAGTTATAGACTTGTTATTGATTATACACTAGCGTTTAAAGTTTTGAGATCAGTAATATATATTTTTTTTTAAAAACTCTGCATATGTGAATTTATTTAATTAAAAATACGGTACAAAACAATAATATTGTAAAATATTATTAGAAATTAAAATAAATGTTTTCTATTCAATATATTTTAATATATATAATTTATTTGTAATTTCAAGATTGTTTGATCAATATGTAACCCCTCACCCCAGGTCCTAATCGCCCCGCTCCGTGCGGGCCTCGAAACCAGGTCTCCGGTGTGGGAGTCAGGCACTCTTAACAAGGAGGCCAAAAACTACAGCCTTTAGCATCAGTCGCTAGAACACCTCCTGAGATCAAGGGAGTGAGGTTTCACTGGCACAGCTCTTACTAGCTGGCCTCCGTTACAAATAGAAATAGGGGTCAGTTTTAGGGTCCGTTTACTCGACAATGTACATGAAACGGAAAAGTTTTTCCTTTGCGTTTTTCGCGTACAGATGACATTGTCAAAACGATTCCCATTCACACGGATCTGCGAAAACAATTAATAACACTGTATTCTGCTGACAGGCCAGTAGTCGTCAATGTCACTTTGTAAAGAAACACTTGAGCCTGTAGAATGAACGTGTAACACGCATGATGCGCATGATGTCACGGTTTCACAAAAACACGTTCATTTTAGTTTACACGGAGATGATAACGGTATTGTTTTTAAAAAAATGGCACTTTAAGGGGCGGTTTACACTACACCGTTTTCAACTAAAAATGTAAAACTTTGTATGCATTTTGGCCGTTCATTTACACGACAACAGAGTTTTGGGTGCCTAGAACGGTCTCCGTGTAAACAACAAAAACGTGAATCTCTGAAGACGATGACGTCATGCACATGCGTATTACGTGTTCAGTCTATCATCGCCATCTAATGGCCTGGCAGCAGAATACAAGGTTTTTAGTCGTTTTTCGTAGATCCGTGTGAATGGGAATCGTTTTGACAATGGTATCGTCTGTACACGGATAACTCAAAGGAAAAACTTCTCCGTTTTAAGCAAACCGTTGCGTGTAAACCTACCGTCAATCATCCTGTTTTCAAAAGTTAGCGTTTTCAGGCATCCAAGATAATGCTGGTGGATCGTGTAAATGAGCGGCCAAAAAACATAAAAAGAATTTCATTTTTTAATTGAAAAGGGTGTTGCGTAAACAGCCCATTAAATAAAAAAGTAGACATTTTAAAGCTAAAGTATCATTCTGTGAGACTTGGGCTGTTTACTCGACCCCGTTTTCAACTAAAACGTTAAACTTTTTATGCGTTTTGGCCGTTCATTTACACGACAACAGCGTTTTGGGAACCTGAAAACGCAAACTTTTGAAAACAGGTTTCAAAGTGCAAGTTTTTGAAACCGGTCTCCGTGTAAACAGCAAAAAAGTGAATCACTGAAGAGGATGATGTCATGCACACACACGCCTTACGTGTTCGGACTAGTGTTTCATCGCCATCTAATGGCCTGCCAGCAGAATACACCGCTTTTAGTCGTTTTCGC